>CM060673.1:4878772-5283772 GCA_030686955.1 Odontamblyopus rebecca
TTTGTATTTGGGTCAAATAGAGCTTCCTGAAAATGTATGAAAATAATTATAATTTAAAAATAAGCTTAAACAATAAGTAAAACCCTCCGAGTCCAGACCAAGACCAGCTCAAGATCCGGGCGCGTTTAACCCAGAGGCACTGAAGAACGAGTCAAATGCAGAGGATGAACTACCCCAAGGGGACAGTAGTGTATTTTTAAAAATATAATTCATTCGTTAATAAATGGGATTAGAAACGACATCTGCGATCGAGTCTTTTGGGCTTTGGCCTGTGCAGTGGGAAATCAACAGAGGGAAGTGTGAGGTGCTTATAAAGTTGTTTTCTAATGTTTCCAGACACTAATGAGTGAACCAGGCAGAGCGTTTTGTTTGTTAGACTCGTGGCTGTTGTCAGATGGGTTAAAGTGGTGTTAAGCTTCTTCAGTCTGAAGCAAATTGGTGTTTTACGTGGAAGTTCAGAACTTGCCCCCATCACTGCACTAGTTTGTTGCCTTGACAGACTCACTGCCACAGTGAGATCTCCACCGAGGAAACACTGATCTGTGCTGTTTTTTGGCTTCTGACAGAATTCCACCTCCTCTAGCGACGGACTTTAGCTTCAAACGTGCCGGAGTTCAACTTTAAGGTCATAATTTTTAAGATTACTGCAAAAACATCCGTTTCCGCAATTTGGCCATTTTTTCATTTTAAAATTTTACATCCTGGTTGGAAATTATGATTCACACAGGGAATTCATAACTCTGACCTAGAAAAGCTCCTCTAATGTGCCCGGAAATTATGATCTGACAAATACAGATATAAAAATACAAAAATTATTTTGTTGACATCCTGCTTAAAATCTCAGAAAAAAATGTGTTTTTTACATTTAAATTGTGCCAAACCTTCCAGAAGGTCCTCTGTGTGTTTGCACTCTCCACTTCCTGTGATTCTTTTCAACATGTTTTTCATCTTTTCTTTGCAAAGTGCCTCTCGTGATGGGTCTAAAATTATAATTTGTATTCACAGCAGTTATAATCCCACCAAATTAAATCAAAATCAGAGTCATAAAAATCTGCAGTACGTTCTGTGACATAAGTGGACGGACTGTGGTAGGTTTAAGAGTGTCTGCTTTGTCATTACAGTAAAAAGAGGTTGATTTCTTGCCTTTTTCTTCATTTCCAACACGCGTTCAGCACCCACAGAAAACCCGTGGAGCGAGTGGGCAGCGCTGTACAGTTTAATGGAAAGTTCACGCTGTTCTGACTCGTGGCCGTCTTTTGCTTTGGCGGTTCTTATTTATTTAAAATAAGTTTCTAGTTGAAGGAACTCTGTGCAGCCTGAGCTCTTAAAGGACACAGACAGGATGAAGGTGCCGGGGTTTCGCTCGTGACTCTTCAGATCAGGGACAGAGAGGCTTTTTATATTTAAACCAGTGGGATTTCATTACAGTTCATTATTATTGTTGCCTTTTCTTGATTTGAAAAACGAAAAAACAACATATTTACAGGTTTTATACGTTTCGCTTTTGTTTTCGACTTCCCTTCCCCGTTACTCCCCGTTCAGAGCGCCGCCGCAACACAGTGTGCGACTGCTGCTCGTCACATCAGGTTTGTGAAGTTGTAGTGGGCAGTTTTGTATCATGTTTTTGTGTATTTATGGAGATCCGTCGGCTTGTGGGCGGAGCAGAGTCTCAAAGCTAATCCTAAAGAGGGTTTGAATAGGCCCAGGAGAGATCGCTAGATTGCTCAAACCTGCAAATTTCATGTAATATTGGACCTTTGAAGGTGCACTACGTCACTTTTCCTCGTCTCATATTTGATTTATTTATGAATTAAGCACAATAGACAATAATAAACATCTGTATTAAAGACAGTTGTGTCAAAATCATTATGTCAGTTTCACATGATTCTTATGATGACATATTTATGACATGTTTTGGACGTTTTAAATCTCATTATTCATCTAAAATGACTTAATAAAAGAAAATAGTCCAGTGAGTTTCACACATGGAAGTAAAATAAAATGTGGAAGATGAATCCAAACAGTGTGAAGGACTTTATCTCAGTCTGTCTTTGTGTGAATGAAACTGATTTCTACCTGAGACCAGATCAGTCTTTGTTGTTTCGGGCTGTCCTCAAACGTAAGTGAAGTTGATTGATTACCGTGGATTGGACCAGTGTCAGTTGGTCTTTTCTCTTGTTCCTTTGGAATTCCTGTGGTCTGTGGCCAATGTGCAGTGGAATTTAAACGTGTGTAAATATGAAGTAATCTGACGGATAAATGGACGGATACAGAGTGAAATGCAGTGAGTGATACAGTGGTTCTATAATTGTCTGATGGTGTTTGACTGTGACTGTATCACTGAGGTTTGAATGTTGGGGAAGTTTTAGAGAAATTTAGAGACTTATAGGGGAATGTGCACTGTTTATTTATGCAAAAAGGGACTATAATCTGGTGCAGTGCATCTCTGTCTTTCGATTTAATGTTTCTGTGCATTGTCCCTCAAATAAAGATTAAAGTAAAGTAAGTATTAGGTTAGCACTGGTCTGCGAACAGAAGTCCCTCTGCTTTGCTACGTGTGTGACTTGTGTTTCTGTATAAATCCTCAGAGCTCAGAGACTCTGGAGGAGATACTCTGGTGGAACAACAATAAACCTTTGTCTGTATTTCCAAAAACTCACCGGGCTCTGCAAATGGATTATTTTTTCTCCAAGATCTATATCATTTTCTCCACAACAGTAGCGCTGTATTGTTTTCAGTGGCCTGAGCTCACTGAAGCATCGAGCCAAAAACCATTTTCACTTCTGCATTACTTTCTGAACACTGACCTCACGCCGCCAAACGTGACGTCAGAAACGTGCAGTTCTGACCAGAGCTATGCTAGCGGCTATGCTAACTCCTTATAAAAGTCGACTTTTAGGTGCTTTGACTATTTACAAACTCTCAAATGTTTAAAATTCTAAAAATGTTCTTAAAAAATACAGAAGAATCCCACGATGTCTGACCCTTATGAAAGCTGTGGATGCCTCATGGACAGAGGAGGCGCGTCATGTGTCTTATCCAGTTCACTTCTTATTATAGATCCACGGTTCCACATTAGAAAACTCCATCAACCGTAACACATCACATTTAGATCACCACGGTTCCTGTTACTGTTTTGAAAACGCTCGTATGGCCGTTAATAACATGTTTCACTCACACTTCAGCGCGATATCACAACACGATCAGCTTCTCGTCGAATGATACGACTGCACATCACATCAGGTTCGTGTCTTGTTTTGTCTCATATTTTTGCATATTTATGGAGACTTGTGACGTCGACTTATGGGTGGAGCAGAATTTTACAGCTAATCGTAAAGAGTGTTTGAACAGGGCCCGGGAAAGATCGCTAGATTACTCAAACGTGCATGGATGAGACCTAAAACCAGGTAGAAAGCTCCAAAAAGTCCATTTCGGTGAAACTGTTCTGGTGCACGCTACAAAAAAGGATTTTCTAGCATAGTTAAACTGACTTGAATTAAGCAGATTCATCTTCAAAGATCAATTTTAAGATTTTTCTTACTAAATAAGATTTTTTTTTTTACTTGTTTCACAATATTCCCTCCTGATTTATCTTATCTCGATATTACAACTTATTCTAAGCACTTTTTTATATTAACTCAGTCCAGGTTAAGCCTCTTTAACTTCCTTCTTAAAGCAATAAGGTGAAAAATCTTGCCATAAATACTAGAAACTCGTGTTTTCTGCTTAGAACAAGATTCGTATTTCGTCTTGTTTTAAGAAAACTCGGTAAGTGAAAATTTCTTACTGCACTGGCAGAAAATTTCACTTAAAATAGGGCATTTTTACCTCAAAATTGTTTTTTTAAAATTATTTTTTGATGGGCCTTTTTTGCAGTGTTCATCAGCAGCTTGTTTCTATAGAGATGTTGTTTTTTGTTTGGAATATTCCACATTATTACAGTAAAACTTTTCTCTTTCTGTAGATGCACGTCTCGTCTTTCATTCTTTCTATAAAACCTCTTTGTAAACGATTAATAACGATGTCCAGAAGCAAAGCAGTAATGTCGAACAGTTTGGTCAAACACAAATACAACTATGCTTCAGCCACTGGAATCACTGTTTAAACAAACAATAAAGGTGCTCGATAGAAAACCACGGCAACATCATCACTGTGCAATTCTTGGAAAACATAAGCTCTTAAATGGGCAAAACAGGATCAGATGTATGAATATGTGTCTGATGTATAAAGTGGTTCAGGGACCGTCAGCTCCTCTGCTTGAGCAGTTTGTAAATGTAAGATCTGCTGCTGTTCGTCATACAAGGGCTGCAGGCGTCTTTCTCATATGAGGAAGTGGCTTTTTAATAATCAAATTTGTCAACATGAATTACAGATAGAATATCGAATGCACAGTCATGTTTTTTGCATCTGTATATATATATTTTCTATTCTGTTTTTATTGAATGTACATGTATAGTCTTATTTTGTATTTTATATTGTAGTTTTTCTAATGTCCAGGGACAGCAGATGAAAAATAACCATCGGGGCTAATTCTGGTACATTTACAGAAATGTTAATGTTAATGTACATCGTCCCTGCTAACGAATAAATGAATAGAATAAATAAATGTCACGGCAGAGAAAAGTGAGAGCGCAGGGTTCATCTGGAGCGCAGGGTTCATCTGGAGCTGAACTTTGCGTCTGGATGGAGGATCACTGCGGAGTATCTGAGGTGAGATGAGGCTCAGTCATGGTAACTGTGCCGATGTGCTGTGAGCAGGTGGAGGGACATGTGCTCCAACATCTCATCTGACCTACGACCTGCGTGCACCCGGAAACCTGCAGCCGGAGATCAGGTCTGCACCGACAGGGCTGGAGAGAGGAGGGAGCTGGTGCGTCCAACAAGAAAGACAGATGTTTGAGACAAATGTGAGCAGTCGTCTTGTGTTTAGGAGTTAATATAATAATAACGTCAAAGATTAAAGGGCCCATATGTTCTGATCTGTGTTCTAATGAAGTTTCCTCATCACAAACAGACCTGGAGTTGTGGTTTTTGGTTCATTCGCACGTGTTGAACACACAAACCCTGCAGATTTAGGCTCAGTCTGTGAGCGGCGTCCACAGATCTGACCTGTAACTGGAGCTGGTTTGGTCTCCATGAAGATAGAAAGAAGAGAGAAAGAGCGATTCAAGTTTTCAAAATGCTCCACTGCTCTTCTCAGTGGCGTTTGTGTCTAAAGCTACGTTTACACGGAAACATTTGCAGCAAAAACGCAAAAGTGAGTTTTCTTTCTCATTCTTATTCTAACTTTACACATGAGTTTTGGGGGGAATTCTGCTGCACACGGACACAAAACCTGCAGTTTACTGATGTAGTCTGCAGGGCCAGTGTGTAGGGCAGCACCACAAGACCTAATGCCTGAGTATGACCCTTCTGCTTCTGCTTCCTCTTCTCCAGAGCTTCAATTCAAAACAACATGGCAAAGCGTAATAACACCACCAACTTCTTACTTAAGAAGGTTGAGCTCACGTTAAATTATAAAACCAACAAGACTCTTGAAAATACTTGACCATGTTTGTTTTTTTCCTGATCTGACTCATGCTCCTGACGTAATCTCTGCCACGGCCACGAAAACCCACTTTTCCGTTTTCATCCGTTTACACTATATGTGATAGTGCTCCTACTCTGACCTGTGTAAACTTCTGACTCCTTGAGGCACCTTAAAACAAAGACGTGGAAGTCGTAGAGCAGTTTTAAGAAGATCTTTATTTGAGCCACAACAGGATTCAACAGGATACCGGCCTTTATGATGGGTCTTCGCTCCCGCGTCTCTGCAAAGCCCTTTCTGCGAGACCTTTTTATAGCAGGACTTGCCGATTACAACACTTGCTGATGCAGGTGGAATTCTATCCTTGTTGCTTACGTAAAATTCCCGAAATTGAGCGTCTAGCCCAACGTCTAGGCCTTCGTTTAAAGCAGAGACGGCACATTTATTTAAATAGACAAGGGTCACAAGGTTAACATGCTCCTATGGCATTTGAAGTTGAGCATATGTTATACAGTCAGAATAGGAAAGAAGCAGATATGTACTTGTTTAATCATTCCTTAATATTAACACAAAGAGAATAATTCACACCTGATTCATCACAAACAAACTGGCCGGAAAACAGGTGCAGGATTTTAGAGCTGATCTGGTAAATAACTCTCACTGAAGTGTTAAACTGTGGGATTGTTCAGGCCAAACGTGGACTGTAATGACCACAAACAGACATCAAGTCTCATTTTATACTAACTTAGTAAAGATTTCTTTTATTGTAAATGAATTTGAGTGGCACTAATGCTGTACATGGTTTTGCTAAAGTGAATATTTGAAATGTTATATTTACCTGCACTTTTCCAAATGAACTGTAATTGTCCAGTCAGAGGTGCTGTATAAAAGCAGCACTGTGAAGGTTCAGTGTGTAACCGCCTGCAGCCAACATGCTGTTCCTCATTTTGTCCTTTTATAAAATGTCCTGTGTTTGTGGAGAATAAATGCTCTATTCTGGGTCGGCCCTGGACATTGCAGAGTTCAGATTAGTTTTGTACCATTTGTACCACAAAGGTGCTTTCCGTGCTATTTACATCTGAAAATGAGTACTACTGGTTACTTTTTTAGTGGAGTTTTTGAAGCATTTTAGATTAAGCTTTTATACAAAACTTGATTAAAAAGCGTCACATTTAATGTAGTTGTTTTAAAGTGTAATGTGCATATCCTCTGATCTCTGACTTTTACAGCTCTCAGGAACATTAAAAAGAGGGTTTTATGCAAAATAGACTTTTTGGACATTTTTCCCTGATCAAAAACCGGCCTGAAGATGTTTTGGATCATCCATGTTCTCGCGTTCTCTCCTGGGCCTCATTCCAGCCTCTGTACAGTTTGCTGTGAGATTCTGTCCAGTGCTCCTTGCATAAGCCGACATCACCCACGTCCTCCTAATATACAAGAGCAGGATACATAATAATAAACTATAACTTAAACCTGTTGTGACGTGCAGTAGGTTCATCAGTCGGCGCTCGCTGGTTGTGCTGTGATGGTGCAGAGAGCAAAGGGAGGAGGGAGTCACAGCATCAACAGTGAAATGAAACTTTCTAAAAGAAAACAGCATTTTCAAAACAATAAAAGGTCACGTGGTGATCTAAATGTGTGATGTGTTACAGTTAATGCAGTAGAAGTGAAACCTCCTGTTTAAAATGTAACTAGTTACAATTACATGGCTGGAAGTCTGCTACAATTACATTATATATAAGTAAAAATCCAGTAAAAAAAGTCCAGTAACATGAGTAATGAGTTCCTCAGGACTGGACCCTGGCAAAGATCCTGGAGACAGTGAAACAGTGAGCGGTGCTGGTTCTGGTGCAGCAGATAAATGAGTTTTAAGGGAGGAGCCTGACCCCTAATTCAACATCATTTCATTCGGTTTGACCTCCGCACACAGCGACTGTCGATTCTTATTGCGTGCATTCTGTTCCCTCTTCGTCCGCAGGGCTTTGTTCAGTGAGGAAATTAAATCTTACAGAACAAATGACAAAATGGATGAGTCCACGTCCACCGCAGCAGCACAGCCTTTCAAACTAGATGTACAGTTTAAACTGTGATTACACCACAAGTGTTCTGAGGGCTGCGATTTCCTCTTAAATTAGTAATATACGTACGTCCTTATTCAGACAAACTCACAGTGGTGATTTGGATCTGGAGGAGATGCAGACGAGCCTCGAGTGCATTCCTCTGCTGCACAGTTACTGAAACACTCAGTACCTCTAAGTTTGCTTGATTCATGACTTTTCTCAGGGCTGATTTTCTGTTTATGGTTTACTAAATGCCCACGAGCTTTTGTTATCCACATAAACTGTACCTGTGTTTATTCTATTTCATTATTACTGTCACTTTTGGAGCAGAGAAATGTTTCAAAACGAGCTCTTCCCCAAGTTCACTGATACTTTGACTAATTTATACAGACCAGTCCCATGATTTGATCACTCAACACTAATTCTATTTATTATTATTATTATTACAACTTCATGTTTATTAAAGTGATTATGATTAAGTCCAACCAACCACGAAACAGGAGCCACAGTGGAGTCGTTTCTCCCGCGGTGCGTTTGATAAGAGCTCAGTGTGAACAGAAGTGGCTCAGAATGTCCCTGGCCAGATCGCCGTCGTAATATTTAAACGGCAAACAGCGCGGTGCTTCTTATTAATCAGATTGTGCGGTTTGCGTCTTTCAGAAATCAGAATCTGAGTTTGGGACGTGTTCCAAAGCCAGTGTCTAATCTGAGGAAATGTGTTGGTAAAGGCTCTGCAGAAGAGAGCTTTAACAGAGCCGTATTTATCTAACACTACACGACGTCTGTTTACACTTTATATCATGTTTTTGTATAATAATAAGTTATATTTGTCCACCTTGTACAGCACAGTGACAAATATCGTACTTGTTAAGCTGTTGTAAGGTCACCTCGAGTGTCCAGAAAAGCACCGAATAAATAAAATGTATTATTATTAAATATGGCTCAACCCTCCAAGACCTAAGGGTAATTTCAGTACATTTCTCCTCGCCTGGATTTTTTTTCTTAATTTTGCTTTTAAAACTGCTCCTTTAACCCCCTAATGAAGTGTTACACATCCTTTTTTTTAGTACAATCTGTTAAATCACAATCTGCTGCTGTAGTTGTGTCATAAGCTGTAATTAAAGCTACAGGACCAGAAATACTAATGAAAAGAGACAATGGAAAATAAAATTCACGTTCTTTCATACAGAACAAACAGCAAACATGTATAAACAACTTTTTGGACATAAAAAATGCTTCATTAAGGACCTTAGCTACAAAAATGCAAAATGTCAAGTCTGTAAGTAAATTAAAAAGTATTTTTATTATCCCAAAAACCAAAAAAGTGCAATCGCCCCATGACTTTCCTGGTCCAGTCCTGGAAACAGCTCCTGTCAGGACCACGGCCAGAGCCACAGCACTTCTGCATTTCCAGGGCGTTTATTACATTTGGATTTGTTCATTTTGAGTGAAATAAACCTTTCAAATAAAAATAGCAAAGGGATGCACAATTACACACACCAAGATGTGTCATTTGCCGTTTATGTGAGAATAAACTCCACTTAGAGCGACTTTTTCACTCGTTATAAACACACACAGTCAGAGGAGTCGACCATCTTGACTCACTTCACTCTTTGGCAAAGTTTGGCTCGATCAAAATGGACGGAGCGCATGAGTTTGGGGAAAACAAAGTTCCTGTTGGACACTCGTTTTGCTCACGTCATCACACAGCGTGAGTGTGACGTAGGATAAAGCCGCAGAAATGTACGGAAACCTCTATGTCTGCACTTTCAGAGGGGAAAAGGAAGTTTCTGTCTTTTACGCTTAGAGAGTTCTGCGCGGTTATGGAAAACATATTCTCCTTGTACCAGCATTTCCAAGCGATGATGCATGTGTGCACAGAGAGACTCCGCTGTGTTACGTAACGCACCAAACACGTTTACGCTGGAGGAGGATTTTCTTTACCTTAAACCTGAGATCACATAAACAGTCCATAAAGATACAAAAGGCGAAAATGACAAGATTATGGTGAAAATGCATTAAACTCACGAACAAACATGGTCCAAATGTTTTGTTGTTTGAGCTCACAGACAAAAGCAACATCACAATGAATCGCGCAGTGTTTGGGTGCACACAGTAGTTTGATTGTAGATCTTACATGAGCCTGTGGCCGCGTCTCACATCCTTTCCTCGCTTCCTTCTCCTTGATTCCTCTCCTCGATCCTCCAAAGAAAACGGAAGAAAGGAGTGAACGTGAGGGAGGCAAACATCAGATACCTTATTGGTCTCTGTGAGGAGTCTATATCCTTTCTCCTCCCCGTGTTTCCTCTGCGGATCCCATTTCCTGCAGAACTGAGGAGAAGGAAGCGAGGAATGGGAATGATTGTATCTAGATTTGTGGAGATGGGTCCTGCCTTCACTTACCGTGCTTCCTGCTCCTCTTCGATTGGCTCCACTGGTAATGTTCACCACACTGTAAGAAACCTGCACAACCTTCATTGCTGTGAAACGTTTTCGACCTAAATAAACGTTTGTCCAGTTGACAAATTGAATTTTTCCTTTGCAATTTCTGTTAGTGGAACATTTATTTATTCTTAAATTGTAGAAATCTATATTAAAGTACTGCACCAAGTCCTACACTGGAAAAAGCCAAATCTAGGCACGTTAAAATGACTTAAATTAAGAACATTTTACTTTATTCGAGTGGATTCAACTTGACAAGTCAAATGATCCGCCAGTGGAATAAGTGTTTTGTTTTTTTTTAAATTCAAGTAAAATTCGATTTTGTTTCTTATTTTAAGTGCAAAAAGTAGTTTTTCTTACTTTAAGTGTAGCAAGATGTATTTTCATATTTTAAGTACAAAAAGTCTTATTCCACTGGCAGATCATTTTACTTGAACTCTGCACTTTAAATCACAAACTACTGTAATGTCCTTTTCACACACGTATATAGTTGTAAATATGTCACTGATGTAAATAATTTCTGAGCGAGAACTATTTTTATCTTTTATCTTATCGTATTTATCTTATTTTATTTTTGAAACTTGATTCTAACTACTTGGTCGGTTGCAACTGTAATGAAGAAAATTTCCCCTCGGGGATGAATACAAGTGATTCTGATTCTGATTGCAAAGAGAAATTTACTCAAATCCTGGTAAAACTTTCTTAATCCAAGTCATCTTAACTTGACTAGATTTTGTTCCTTGCAGTGTATAATTTAGATTTTTTTCCTACACTCTGGAAGCAAAAATTGCCTGAATGAAGTTCTGTGAGATCTTCGGCTGAGGTGGTGTCCACGCGACGGTTTTTGGTCGAAAAGGTGACGTTTTTTTAATTAGTTTTGGCCGTTCAGGTGGGCGAAAAGAGTGGAGAAATCTGAGAACGCCGCCGTTGCGTTGTCGTGTGGATGAGCAAACCGCAGCTTTTGGAAAAACAATGACGTTGCGACCTTGTCATCGCCACGTGACCAAAAA
Source organism: Odontamblyopus rebecca (assembly GCA_030686955.1). Taxonomy (NCBI): domain Eukaryota; kingdom Metazoa; phylum Chordata; class Actinopteri; order Gobiiformes; family Gobiidae; genus Odontamblyopus; species Odontamblyopus rebecca. The sequence continues at coordinate 4,889,812 of CM060673.1, forward strand.
AGAACAACCGGAGCAACCATAACAACAATCACGGCGGACAACGGAGCTGAGCTTGTGCTGCCGACGCTTCTAAGTTTATTTGCACTGTTGCATCAGAAACTCTTAATCTACTGTAGTACAAAACCAGCGGAGACGCACACACAATTACACACGTCGGATTCTTTTAAACCCTCGACCGCGTAGAACTAAAACTACGCAGCTCTTTGTAGTATTGTGTGTCCAGTGGCTCTGTCTGTATCCTGTCTACAGCGCCACATACAGGTGTTGCATATGTATTACATCGTTTTTACTCAGTGGTCCGTTCAGAGTCCTGCACGGGTCTGATTTTGACAAACCGCACCCGCCTGCACCCGTCATATCTCAAGTGATATGACCCGGAAAGAAAATAGAACCAAGCGATCACGAGGTCTGACTTTTTCACGTTTTATTTTCGTGACTCCAGCCAACTTGCCGGACACTTTCCTCAGCACCAAAACCGGGGAAGAACTCGTCTCACCGGACGCTGTCGGGAGGTAAGTCAGTGTTGATGCGACTTTGCTGACGGAGACGTACAGATTCATGTCAAATATCCCGAACTGTCCCTATAAACCTTCAGAAAACGCTTTTGGGTTCCTCACCTGTTTTCTTACACAGCAACCAGAAACTCATATGATCATCAGAGCTGTGACCGTTAAATATCTGTTTTTTTGCTCGACTTGCTTAAGTGACGGCAAATAGTACAAAACGCACATTACGCCAATCATGTCCTCACTGCACTGACCTCCTGTTACGTTCTGTATTGATTTTAAAATAATGGTTCTATCATATAAAGCTTTGAATGTACAAGCACCTCAGTACATCAGGGACTGACGCACCCTTCGCTCCACAGGCCAGGGCCTCTTGATGGTCCCAAAGACCCGCTTTAAAACACGGGGGGACCTGTGCTTTCAGGCAGTTGTAGCATGTATACAGATGCCGGCCAAAAAGAGGATAGAAAGAGTTACTGTGGGCTAGATCAGAAGATGGAGGTATGTGACAGTAATAACACAAGGACACAGGTGTTCAGATTTACGCAATGTATTAACAGTGATTTAAGGAGGAAACCATAGAAACAAACCCAATATTTACAATCTGCAGATTCTATAATCAAGTTTGACAGTTAGGATACTTTGGTCTGGAATATTAAATGTGTTTTTCCGCAAATAACAGTTTGGATTTAACAAGATGTACAATACAGCTGCAGGCAATGATATAAAAAAAAAGTGCTTCACAGTCCAGTGGGTCCTTACACGATTATTGCATCACCACAATTCACAATCCACGAATAGTAGTGGAAGGAGCGAGTCCGTTGTGAATCGGAGTGTTTGCATGATCCATAAGTGGATGTGAGTGGTGCACCATGATGGAGTGTGGTGTGGGGAGTGACCGGCTGAATCAAACCTCCTTCCTGACCGGAAGGCTGAAGGTGTTTTATTGCCATGAGGTTCGAGAGGTTCCAGACCTGGGCCTGTGTGGTGACAGACAGGGCCGTCATTAACAAAAATAGATTAACTGGTTCGCTAGATTCAACTTCCAGTTTATATAGAGTAAATTCCCAATTACACTATTTACAAAAAAGTGTAGCAACAACATTCAAGTAATATACAATTTCTTTAAGGTGCTTTGGTTTGCTAAGTTCAACATCGACCATGCAGCAAGTTGCACCTCTGTGCAGTCGCCCCATCAAACGCAAACCTACACAAAAACTATGTCAATCGTTTGTGCTTCTTTAGTTTTGGAGAAATTAACGATTCTTTTATTGGTCAAATTGGGGTCAGTCCCCAGGAAGCTTCAAAATACTTGAAAACATCCAACATGGAGTCAATCGTTTGTGCCGTTTTGTGCTGCAAAAAGTTTCGTTTGTGCGATTCTGGTTCTTCAGATATTTGCAGTTTTATTTTGGGCCGATGACGTCGTCCAGAACCTCAGAATGTGAAACAGCCTCAAAACAGGCAGAAAATTATAGAAAACATTTACATTTCGTTTGTGCTGTTTTGTGCTGTGACAATTTTCATTTTTGTGAGTTTATTTCTAAAATTATTCGTTATTATTTCTGTGGTAATTATAGGACGTCATTTCCGCTCAGCTGACGGCGACAAACTCCACAAAACTAGTGACGATAAACGATCTGAGGCTGTGAAAAAGTCTGTATTATTATATAAAATATGAATCATTACTAAATTACTAAAGACTGATACAGACTTTTCCACAGCCTCAGATCGTTTATCGCCACGAGTTTTGCGTAATTTTTTTTTTTTTTTGCGTAGTTTGCCGCAGAAACTTTTTACAGCACAAACGAAGCACAAACGATTGACTCCATTTTGGGTGTTTTAAAACAAAACACATCTGGACATTGCTTTTTAGACGGGCTTTTAGTTGACTGTGAATTCTCCTGTTCGAGTTTATTCCTCTGCTCTAGTTTATGTTGTTCTCGGCACTGTAAAACACGTTGTGATTTTTATCTGTGAAAGATGCTGTATAAATAAAGATCTACTTACTTACTCGTTTGCACCATGTTTAAACGGCTAATTAACACGTAGAATAGAGACAGCGCAGACTAGAAATGACATAAAATGACTGCAGTTTATAAAGTATTTGTATAAATATATGTTTTAAATTAAAATCTTCACGTATCCACCCTACGCAAAACCCTTGGCCTTCTGTCCACGAGCGTCACGATGAAGTCTCCTGGAATAGTTTTCACTTCACAGCTGCAGAGCGTAAACGTTCTTTAGTGGAAAGTCAAGAGAATCAGAATCAGAAAAGGTTTTACTGCCATATGAGTGAACAGGTCCACAGCATTAGGGAATTGCTGCGGGACTTGGAGCGGAATGTAGACAAAACTAAACATGCGACAAATAAAAGAGAATAAAATAAAGTAGAAACTATAAGCTATCACACATGTGTCAAACATGCAGCCCGGGGGCCAGATCCGGCCCTCCAAGACCTTTAATCTGGCCCTCGGCTGATTGTTCTATTAAAATACTTAAAATTTTCAGATTTTTCTGTTAATTTTCTGCACCGTTTAGCATAGCAGCGTCTCCGGCGTTTCTGTACGTTGCGACTCCCACCAGAGCAGCACAAATGAAGACTTTCCTCTTTCCAAACGCTCTTAAAGGACGATCGTTTTGACTGTCGACCGTGACCCTCATCAGCAAAATGTCAAAAAATAAGAAAAGCAGATGCTGAGTTCAGGATTTCCCAAGAAAAATAGTCTAATTCTTATTTGTTGACAGAGGTGAATGGGAAATCTGTGCTCAGTGTGTTTGGAACAAGTGGCGTTGCTCGAGGAATATAATCTTAAACACCACTACGAGACACGGAGAAAAATACAATAACTTGAAGAGAGAACTGAGTTTTCTGATCCGGCCCTTTTGGGATCAAAGTAGGCTGCATACGGCCCCCGGACCAACATGAGTTTGACACCCCTGAGCTATAATATAACACAAAATGTACAAGAATATAAGAATATAAGAGTGCAGAACAGTGATCGAAACAAGGGGTGAACATGTCATTTAGAGGTTTGACGCCTTCAGAGAGAATCTACAGAGTAAATAATGAAACATAAAGGGCTCAGGAGGATGAAGAGGAGGAGGAGGAGGAGGGGTCTGGAGGTATAAAGAACAGTGTGATTGGTCGAACGTGTGTCCACGCTTCAAACTCCGGCCCCGCAGACACGTGTTTGTCATGAGAAACTCACAAAGACTCACAAATACCTGCAGTCTTCTCTTGATTCTGTGCACGTCGCTTCCCTGCAGTAAAATCCCAGTCTAATCCAGAGACACAGGTGAACGTGCCCCCGGCTCCTGTTATATTTCACTGATCTGACTGTGTGGGTCACATGGTGCTGATATTTACTGAGCGCCGAGGATCCAGCACCTCCTGAAACAAGCTGAGCTCTTCTCAAATCCATCCATCCATCCATCTTCTCCCGCTTAATCCGGCTGGGTCGCGGGGCAGCTTGCTGCCCAATACTCATAGCACCTGACCCCCTATGAACCCCTCTGCAGGTGGTGAGCCCACAGGAGGGCAAATCCATTCGGTTTAAAGCTGTGAAATGTACTTTAAGCCTGTTATAGTAGTTTCTTCTCACTCACCCTCGTGGAGTTATCTTTAGCTTGATTTAGATTGTGTGCGTGTTTCAGTCATCTATAATCACTTATTTTCTAAACTTCTATTTTCACCACCATCATTAGACGCCCACTGCTTTGTACTTACTTTGTTCTCAAGCTTGATTTCCTTAACTGTGGTACATGGATATGACAGTATCATGGAGCCATTTCTTGTAGAAATGAAAAAAAAAAAAGAGAATAATCTGCTGCTCTCTAGTGTGATGTGCAGCTGTCCACAGGAGGGGCCCACAACATGCGGCGCTTTATTGTGATGATATTTACGGCCTTGTCAACTCCCACTGGACACCACAGTTTTCTAACACGGAAGTCAGTGAGTTTGTTTCTTTAATTAGTTGTTCTGAATGAAATAGTTCGGAATTAAAATATTCTCCTTGGAGTTTACATGGAAATAATAATTCTGAATTGAGGTTTACATGGAAAACACATGAAATCGTCTTTATTTATTTCCTCTCAGCGTCTGGGGGGGAAGGGTTCTGATTGGACAGCGACACAAACGTATTTCTGTCTTCGGGAAGAAAACCCACACTTCAGCTGCTCCCGGCTTTTCTGTCATCTCGGTTTGTCGTTTCGCCGCCGACACCAACACGATCCAAACTTTTTCCGCGGTCGTTCCGATGATAATGAAGCAGCAGCTGGAGAATTCTGTCCTCACGCTTTACGCCTGTGAGCTGAGGAGGAGAAGGGAAGAGTGTGGAAGAAGGAGGAAGAAGACAAACTGAGTGTGAGGCTGCCACACCTCAGCCCACTCCCACATCCCGCTCACAAATCCAAAGAGACGTGGAGGAAAGTCCCAAGAGACGACTGGAGGAGCCGGATCGAAGGACGAGCCAACGAGCACCAACCACCGGGATTATTTTGAAGAGGAAGAAACGTTTACATGATCCAGGAAGAAATTAACTCGGCTTTAAAGTTGGAATAAACCCCCACTTACTTCAGTTTAATTTCGAATAGTCATTTTCATTAAGAATTAAGTGTTTACATGGTCTTTTTAAAGCAGAATAATGGGTGTTGTAGGTTATGACTATAATGTTGGTGTTTAGTTCTGCGTTTTCAGTGTAAAAATACAGAATACTGTACACATAAGCAGTATTCACAGGCTTTGTACTGTTTAGTGAGCACAGAGAGCACTGTTAAACAAAGAAATGCCCAGAAACACACAACTCCACATTGCAAATTTCTCTGATCTGACCAAGATTTTAAAACTTATATTAGGTTATTCATCAGATTTATTATCCACTTACTAGTTCTGAGACGGCTTCGTTCTCGTCTAGAGGTCGGTTATTTGAAGAGAACTTGTCGAGTAAAATGATCTGTCCATGCAGCAAGATAATTTCACTACGTTTGAGTTATTTTCTGATAGATTTAAGTGCTTATATCTTGAGCTATGTATGTGTCGGCTGTGAAAATCAAAACGAACAAAGGGGATTTCTGGTCAAACAAAGCCCGTCGATCTCTGCGCGTTTACTTAGATTTAACACGCTGCCTTCACGGGTTCTACTGTTTTGGTCGCCTCCAGGGAGCACGTCTGTCATTCAGTCCCGTCAGACTTTAGGGTAACAGCGCATGACACAGCCGGTGGTCTGCAGGCCGCCCACTGTCCCCCGTCTGTGGCGCCTCCGGTCAGGGGTGTGACGAGACCGCTCAAGAGGCAATCAGCGGGGGACAGACGGAGGTGTTTTCTGTTCCTCCTGTTCAAAAAAGAAACAGGAGTTCACCAAATTCTTCGTAATGTGGACTCAAAAAAAAAAACATCTTGCATGATTAGTTGAATATTAATGTGTTTACAACGTGTTTTCGTGTTCTTTTTTTGGAGGGATGGGACCTGGTGTGAATATTCAACACGGTACAGGGTGTCACAAAAAAACTGACATCAAGATTTTATATTTAATGTTTTATTTTTGTTCTGTTTTCAGGTTGAGACGTTCACTTCTCTTCTGATGCTGATTTTGGTCCAGATCCTTTAGTCCTGCAGAAGCACCTTCCTCTTTACATTACAAAGTCCAAATTTGTTTTCCAGTTGGTGAAGTTTTTCCAAATGTTGCATTGAAAACTGCACAGTCTTGGGTGACTGTGTCCAAGATGCAAAATTACTTCTCTTTGGGAGTGAATGCCATCCTAAATACAGATGTGTAAATCATACTGACACCGGTAGTTTAATACTCCTAAAATAAAATCTAGTCAAGCCAAAATGACTTGGATTAAGAAAGTTTAACCATGATTTGAGTAAATTTCACTTGACACATAAAATAATCTGCCAAGACTTTTGTACTTAAAATATGAAAATATATCTCGCTACACTTAAAATAAGAAAAACAACAACTTTTTGCACTTAAAATAAGAAATACAATCGAATGTTGCTTGACTTCAGAAAAAAACATTTATTCCACTGGCAGATCATTTCACTTGTCAAGTTGAATCACCTCATATAAAGTAAAATGTTCTTAATTTAAGTCATTTTAACTTCCCTATATATGTTTTTTTCCCAGTGCATGTGGTTCCAGCGGCTATTCCCATCACTGTGCCTCCTGGACTGCAAAAAAGGCCTATCCCAAAATAAGAACAAAATACCAATTTTAAGGTAAAAATGCCTTATTTTAAGTGAAATTATCTGCCAATGCAGTAAGAAATGTTCACTTACCAAGTTTTCTTAAAACAAGATGAAATACGATGAAATATGTTCTAAGCAGAAAACACGAGTTTCAAATATTTATGGCAAGATTTTTCACCTTATTGGTTTGAGAAGGAAGTTAAAGAGGCTTAACCTGGACTGAGTTAATATAAAAAGTGCTTAGAATAAGTAGTAATATCTCGATAAGATAAATCAGGAGGAATATCTTGAAACAAGTAAAAAAAAATCTCATTTTATTAAGTAAAAAAATCTTAAAATTTATCTTTTAAGATGAATCTGCTTAATTCAAGTCAGTTTAACTCTGCTAGAAAATCCTTTTTTGTAGAAAACCACTATCTAGGTAAGTTAAAATGACTTAAATTAAGAGCATTTTCTGTGAAGTGAAAACCATTTCATGTGAATAGATCAATAAGCACATTGAGGGCGAAGGGTTTGCAGCACTGTTGATAAAGCAAAGGGTGGACACTTTGAGGATTTGAATATAAAACGATCTTTGCTGCATAATTCAGTATATCTTACATCACATATTTGATGTTCTTCTGTGTATGCGAATGTAGAAAGTGGGAGACGTCAAGAAAAAATCATCATGCATCCTGTGTGCTCCTTGAAACATTAGGCCTGCACCACTGTAAATGAAGCTCTCCTGTTGTAAGTAAGACAGTGTAGTGCAGAGTAATCCTATCCCTGAACCTTAACTCCTCCACTTTTGATCTCAGTCCTCAGTACGGCCCTGCTAATATACGGCACACATTTACGGCACGAGGCATTTGCTGATATCTTAAATCCGCCTTAATCCATATTAACATATTCATGACTCTTGTGCCCTCTGAATCCACCATCTCCTGGAGAATCAGTGAGTGTGAACAGTTCTCCAATCCCCGGGACAAAGACGTCTGAAACAATCACGTGTGCATCTGTACATCGACCGAAGACTTTACAGGAGGCGGTCAGGACACAGAGTGCTGATATTAAGCGCATAACCTTTCGTGCGTCATTAAAGAGGGGCTATTTAGCAAAATCATTTTTTAGCTCATCAAAAACATGTCTGAAGAGGTTTTAGATGCATGTTTGAGTCATTTAGCGATCTCTCCTGGGCCCTATTCTAACCTTACTTACGATTAGCTGTAAGATTCTGCTCCACCCAGGCTCCCACACGACAATTCTCCATGAATATACAAAAACATGACACAAAACAATACACAACAACTTGACAAACCTTTTAGGAATGTGCACTGATTGTGTTGTGATGTCCCTCTGAAGGGGAAGTGACTTAGCGTGGGGAGCAAAGGGGAGCAAAGGGGAGCAAAGCGAAGTATAAAACCTCCTCTAAATCACTGTGCTGTCCATGTATGTACCGAATACACTTTACATTTACAATTAAAACCAGCCACTTGTTTGTCATCTCCTATCCCTATATCTTTTTTTAAATGAATTTAAATTTTTTTAGTCCCAGAAGTTCTTAACATTGTAAATTATTTGCTGCAGACAGGGTTTTTTCCCACTTTTTTTCAAACTGTCCTGGTCAAACCTTTGCTCGAGAAGGAAAACTCTGATCCCTCCCTGCTCAGTAATTACAGACTCCTGTCCAACATCTAAGCAACATTCTAGAGAAAATATTTTTTGTTTTTTAATTATTTTACTATTTCCAGTAATATTTTTTAAAACTTATCACTCTGGTTTGAGAGCACAGGACAGCACAGAGACCGCACTGGTAAAGATCCTATAAGATCCAAAGAAAGAAAAATCTATCACTGGATCTTATGCAGCATTTGACACTGTAAACCACTAAATTTTACCAGGCAGGCGGCATCACACAGCTGGTTTTTAACAAACAGGGACTTTTATGTTAGTCTTGGGGAGCTCTCTTCCATCCATCCATCCATCCATCCATCCATCTTCTCCCGCTTAATCCGGCTGGGTCGCGGGGGCAACGTGCTGCCCAATACTCATAGCACCTGACCCCCCCTATGAACCCCTCTGCAGGTGGTGAGCCCACAGGAGGGTGGACAACATGGCCCTTGATTTTAGTTCATAGCAGTGCGTTTTGGGTTGATGGGGGAAACCGGAGCACCCGGAGGAAACCCATTCAGACACGGGGAGGAACATGCAAACTCCACACAGAAAGGCCCGGGCGACCCGGGGATCGAACCCGCAACCTTCTTGCTGTGAGGCCTGAGTGTTGCCACTCAGCCCACCGTGCCGCCGAGCTCTCTTCCACCAAATGTAAAATGGAGTGCGGTGTTCCCCAAGGCTCAAGTTTAGGTTCAACGCTTCAAGGTGCTTCATTTGCTCCACTGCGCCGTCAAGTGGCCAAAAAAGTATAACAGGCAGAGTGATAATCGTACAACCAACATGATCATCGTGGCTCTGATGGAAAGATTTATATTGAACAAATGAAAGATGAAATATTTGAATCTTTGTGATATCAACAAAAATTGTGAATTTATTATTATTTTATTAACATGGGGTCTGTTTTCATGACACAGTGGTGGGGTTAAAAGAAAAAGTAGGAACAAATTGGAGATAGGGATGTAATGGAATGACCCAAAACCACAAAATGTGAGGGGGAGTCCATTGGGTTTCACTGGTGCTTATGTTTCGAATCGCGCGCTAAATCCATGAACCAGTTCTTGAACCAGTCACATGGTACCACCAAATACTTCCTGGATTACTCGGCACACACTTCGAAGCCTCGACACGGAGGACACATCACTAAGGACAAGTCATGAGACACGTGCTAATGTCCATAGTTACGCAGATGATCCTCAACTCTATATCGCCGCCTCTAATGACGGCCTAATCCCAGTCAACACCCTTTTTAACTGTATTGGTTTTAATTATTGGCGCTGAAGCCCAAAAAGAGGCTTAAAGCTCCAAACCTACTCACTGAACCCCTGTGAGAAGCTCCAGTTTAGGTGTTATTCTTGACAATAAGCTTAGCTCTGAACCACACATCAGGTCTGTCACTAAAACTGTTTTTTTATCATTTGAAAATAGGGTGACCACCCGTCCCGCGTGGCGCCTGTGCGTACAGTGTTTGAAGCCCAATTCAAGCAATTCATTTGAAAACTGGAGAAAGAAACTGCTGAAACTGAGTCCGAGGCACCGCCACCACCAATTAAAAAGAGAAGATGTGAATAAAAGAAAGAGTGGGGAAGTGAATATTTGTGGCTGAAACTGAAGTTTTTTCTCGCGACATTCTATTCCAAAATCACTACATTTGATGCTTTAATTGTTCAAATGAATCTCAGTAAAATACTTTTTTACTCTTAGTATATTTTTAAACAGCTACTGTTAATAGTTTTTTTTAATGTGATACTTTTACTTGAGTACTCTTTTGCCCCTGTATCTGTACTTTTACTTAAGTAACAGAATTGAGTACTGCATCCACCACTGTCCGAGAGTCTGAAGTAAAACTCACAGTGAGTTATTCAGTTTAACTTATCTGTTAAATTTAGCTTTTAATTAAAACTTTAACCTGTTTTAAATTTAATTAGAAAAAAATTACTTGATGTGAAAATTAGATGAAACCTGAAAACGCAGTTGTTGTTTTTTTTACTATAAAAGGCCGAGAACCAGGTCCAGTCCTCAGGATGTTTTTTGCTTCCTTTTTCCCCACAGTTATTTCCTGTTTTCTTATATCTTGGGCCATCACAAGTTGATAGGGACCAACCCAAACTCGGCCCCGTTTGGTCTCAGGGCCCCAAAAACATTTTTAGGAAACAAATTTAGGAAAAGCTACTGGCGAAATTATGTAATTGTAAATATTAAGGTGCTGAAACTGCATAAATGCTCAAATAACCCTAAAATTTTGCCTGGTGTATCCTGACACATCGGGGAAACTAGTGGAAAAATATTCTGGGGCTTCCCGCATTTTTACTGCCAAATATCACCCTTAACATACCCCAGAAGACAAAAAATGCCCGAACAAAAGCTTTATATGTTATGTTTCTGCAGTGGCGGCCGTGCATTTCACACCGAGGCCTTCAGTAGTGCTACGTCTGAATCGATCCACTTATCAATAACTATTTTATGGCTATAAAAACAATCTTATTATGCAGAAATGCAGTATAAAGGACGATAACGCGTGTAGCCACAATAAAAGCCTTTACTGAAGAAACAAACCAGGGGTGCAGGGACGTGCACAGAAAATTTGAGGAACAGCTGCTCTGACATTAAAAAAAAAATGGCACACCGCACAAAACTTGAATGAACCTTAATAAAACTTAAAAGTTTTATTTTCCCTGCAATTCTAGCGTTTACCAATAGATGACACAACCTAGATACATAAAACCAATTTACACATATGAGCCTCAGCACCTCACTCAGGGGTAGAACTATATGTTGAACACGTCTTCCTCACTCATGGTCCGAAAACCTTCCCATAAAGCACTGTGGCCAAGTATATGTAGTGTGCCGCGCACTGCACCTCCTCCCATAGCGTGTGCGCCGCATCTCCTCTTGTACGGCGTGGACACCGCGCGTGGATCGTGTCTTGTCGCATACGTGGACCGCGCTTCCTCCTGTGCCTCTAAACCAGCCAACCGCTGCGTTCAGCGCCTTGTAGAGTTCCTCGTATCGGCTTCTCTCTCGCTCAACGGTATCAGTGGCAAATAACGCGCGCTCCCAGCAATACAATCTGCTGTGTTCCTCAGAGCCTGTGAGCCAGGGGCACCGCTCGGAGTTAGTGGACTAAAAGTGACGGACAAATCCTTTTCCCAGTTGTGACAGGCCCGGCCTTTCTTAACAATGTCCAGCTTTTCTTGAAAAGTCCGTCTTGAAAATGGCTTTGACAATAAATCTGCAACCAAATCAATTTCTTCTCCTCCTTCTGCCATTGTGGGTTGAAAAAACAGCTATTAAATCAACACAACTATATTTCTGTCCGTGTAGCTCACTGCAGATGCAGTTTGCTAGGTCCGGCTAGTTCGCTCTCTGATGAGCCAATCAAAGGGTGTGAATACTCTGTCGTTACCGTAGGCCTGCTAAAGGCCTTGGTGTCGCCAACTCAAAATCTGATTGGTTGAAGCTATAGTTTCATCGACACTTATTTTTTAACTGGAGGGTCCACAGAACTGATTGTGAAGGCTCCAGGCAGATTTCTTTGACGTTGTCCCTGCCTGGCAACAAATGGTGACTGAAATGTGATTGGTTAAATGCTTTAATATGAAAATACATGTCTGGAAGCAGCGCAGCCAGGGTAAAGGCTATGAAGGGAAGGACAGACCATTTGGAATTATTTAATAAGTATTCATGGACAAAATATAATTAACATCAGTCTGTGAGTCAGATATTTTTTTAAGCCAGCAGAGAAGGCCTTGCAGTCCCTGACGGCCCAGCACTGTGTTTCTGTCTAAATGGCTGCATTTATGGAGGGATTCATCAATTCATCCATATATACATCATCATTCATGAAGAAGACCACTGAGCAAAGGCCAAGGATCTTTGTATTTGATGTTTCTCATAAGACTGACACATGTTCTGTTCATTTTGTTAATGAATATTGAATAATAATGAATAATCCTTTCAGAACAGTCGCTGTTCAGATTGTGAAAGGCCAAACAGATGCTGCTTGACTCTGGCTCAGAACGTCTCTGACACCTTCACACTTCACCCGACGTCTCTGCGGTTCACCCAGGAGCCACAGTAATGAGCATCACACGGCTCCAGAGGAAGTGCACGGTGCTGTTAGCTCGTTGTCATGGCAATAGTTTTCTGATGCTAGCGCTGCCCGTTGTATTTTAAGACAGAATAATCTGATTTAGGTGTAATGCAGCTTCATTAGTGTAATTTAATGTAACTTTTCAGAGGCGGCACTTCACCTACATGATTCCACAAAAATAGAAATTTTAAACCATAGTTCAGAACATTCTCCATGGAGATAGATACAGTTGTGCTCATAAGTTTCCATCCCCTGGCAGAATTGATGATTTCTTGGTCCAGAAGCTGCACATGGGACGTACTTGGATATTCAACATGATAATGATCCAAAACACAAAGGCGAGTGGAGCTGTCACTGGCTCCAGCAGAATAAAGTGAAGGTTCTGGAGTGTTCGTCTCTTCTGACCTCAGTATCACTGAGCCTCTGGGCAGATTCAAGCTGCAGTTCAGACAAGAGCCCAAGAATTTACAGGAACTGGAGCCTTTTGCCCAGAAGAATGAGCAGCTTTACCATCAGAGAAAATAACACATCCACAACTATCACAAAAGACTCCAAGTGTCACTGGGTCATTTGTGTAGTTTCTGTTTCATTATGATTTAAAAAGAGGAAACACATTCGTTTGATAATAAACGACTTCACCCAAAGCACTGACCATGAGTGAAAGAAAAGTTTTTGTGTTTTCATTCATATTCTCTGAAAGATGGACAAGAAATCATAAACTCTGTCAGGGTCTGTAAACTTAGGAGCACAACTGTAAGTGTGATGTTGTACTGCTGAACGGTGTAGCCAATATTTACATGGAAACAAGCAGTAGCCAGAGTCAGGTTTGTGGAGATGCAAGCCCACTCAGAATACGGACACATGTTTTTCTATGCAACAAACAAAACACAACCGATGCAGTAAACACTTTTGAAGAACAGAAGTCCAGAAGTTGTTCCAGGATGTTCTGTGGTGTGAGCACGATCACTCTCTTATCCAGATACATGATGATTTTTTCTTTAAATCTACCATTTTCTGCAGACTTTGACCTGGCATTTGGATTCGATCTCCCTCTGAGCAAACACTCTCACAGTGTTGTGTGTGATTTCTTCTTCTTCTCCAAACACCCTGCACCTTCTCTTAAGCCTCTTTTGTCCATTGATAAATAAAATTGTGCACAGTAAAGTTGTAAATTAGCATTTTAAACACCCTTTGCTTTGTGCATTGTCCCTAAACCCCAAACTTCACATGTCAGGTGCAGTGGCGTAGCGTAGTTGTCCCCAGTGCAAGTCTGGTGTTGGCCCCGAGTAGAAGTTTTTTTTTTAATCTTCACTTTCCCAGATACGTGGGCACAAGTGCTGTGCAGTGCATTTGCAATCACTGCTGAAGCTGTAAAACAGCCGTAGTCTGTAGACACTCTCCACCTGACCTCCTCTGCCTCCCCTTTCACACGTTATAATACCCATATTGGCCATATTTGGACGTTTCTAACCAAATACATGGTTAAAAACACATGGTTACACACAAAACATTTTAAAGAAAAGATTCATGAATGAGGTCTATTGTTCCATCTAAACCAGCTCTTTCTGGTCAGATTGCACCTTTGTATTTTATTATATTATATTTCATTGCATTTTTTTACTATATTGTTTACTTATTAGGCCCGAGCCCCTACAGGGCGTAGGGCCTATTGCTTTCACAATGGGACATTTGTCAACTGTCTTACGAAGTTCAGCGCGTCCCTCAATTGCTCTCTGCGTAAACAGCAGTATCCTAGCAACCCATGCCAAAGGCATGGGACATGCGTATTTGTTCTTGCTAACAAGTTATCGTCAACACTGAGTGAATGGGTGAATTGAGTGACAAAAGTAGCGCGAAGCACCTCCTGTCCCCCAAACACACTCCTGACATGAAGCTGTATCCAAGCCCCCAGGCCAAAGGCATGGGACATATTTATAGCTGCTAAAATGAATGGAAATCAATGGGAGTCAATGGCCGACGACATAGTGAATGATGAGCGGGTTTATAAAGCAAGTGGGTCAGACTATGAAGACCAGCAGGCACCAGTTAGACAGAAATATGCTAATGCTAGTGGTGCTAATGGTGTGTTAAGAGAAGATCCTGGTGTAAATGGCTTTTGTGAGTCAATGTTCAACTCAGAGATTGACATGGAGGATAAATTACTTAATCTCTATTATAACTAGAATCATATGGATAATTTCAGCCCTGATATTGCCAGTCTCTACTGAACTAAAGGTAAATGGAGTTTCTAACATGAATAGTAGCACTGCATGACATCACAAGATGGAACAGAGCATTTTGAGTTGTAGCAATGTAGACAGACTAATATTAGAGGATCACTGAAACAACAAACACAACTGCAGGTATGTTTTTGAGGTGGTAACAGCATTAGAACATTGCTTAAAAATGTTAAAATTGTTAATAATCTGATGCAAGCGATAACAGTCTCTAGAAGTGCTTCTGACTGTTTAGATTTCAGTCAAAAATAATGGGATATATGATAGAAAAGCAGTGAATACAGTGAACTCAAGACAGTCAAGACAATAATGATTTTTTAGTCATTTACCTGCTTTATCTCATCTGCTTGTGTATCTTCTTTCACAGGTTACGGAGGAGAGAAAGACGCCCTGGAGAAGTGCTCGTCGTGTAAAGGCAGAGGGCGCAGGTCAAAGGCAGAGGGCGCAGGTCAAAGGCAGATTGGTCCAGGCAGGATTCAGCAGATCCACAGCAGGTGCTCAGAGTGCCAGGGACAAGGGGAGAAGTTCAGCTCCACAGATCACTGCAGGAAAGTGACCAGGGGCCTGTTCCAGAAAGCGGGTTCAAACATACTCTGAGTTTAACCATGAGCTCTGGGTTGACTTACCCTGAGACGGAAACCCTGAGTTTTCGGTTCCAGAACAGGTGATATGAATGAGGTTAATCAACTCTGAGTAGGTTTACCTCGAGTTACTGCGCGTCCACTACTATAAAAAGCCATAGTCAATGGATCCTCGAAACCATGAGCGTCACCATGAGCGTCACCATGACAACTACGAAAGCGATCCACCTACTTCAGCCCGATTGAGGCTCAAGTCCTAATGGAGGCTACGCGGAGAAAGAACAGATTTTCCGGCGTAAATCAAACACCGCTGCAGCGGCAAAGGAGAGAGAGGCGCGTGGGAAGAAATTATGCCCCGAGTCAATGCGTGAGTTTAAATAGTTTAAGTTAACATTCAACTGTAAGATCATCGCTTATTTGCTGAGTTAAATAGGAATAAAATCTGATTTTCGTTTAGGTGCAATCCAACAGGGGAGAGAAGAACTTGGAAGCAGCTAAAAATGAAATATAAAAATATCGTACAAAGCGGTAAGGCATGTTTTTTAAAATGCCTTAGGTTGTTAAAGTAAATGTTAATTCAATGGCTACTTCAAATAGTAATGCTAATTATGAACAAAATGCTGTTTAAACATGCCCTCCCACTTAAAGTAAATGAAAACTTTATTTGTTTAGCCTATACATTTATAGTTTAATAGGCTGCATTTGAAATGTGACTGTGCACATGACAAAAAAAATCATCCGAGTTCTGCTCAGCCAACAGAAAGAAGGCAGAGGCCAAAAGACGGCCTCCACCCACTGTGACCGAGGCTGAGGTGAGGCCCTCAGCCAAAACGCTCCTCGGCCAGTGGCTGAGGGCCCTGGGGGAAGAAGCTCTTCTGAGCCCAGCACCCCATGGACACAAGTGCCTCCATCAGATGCAAGTAAACACTTCTGTCTGCATTTAATCAAATCAAATAAGACCAATAGATATATCCTATTTTATTCACCCAACAGTTGAGGATGGTGTCCTCTGCCTGGTTCAGCCTCCCACCCAATACAACACCCTGCAGCTGTAACTATTCCATAGTCGGAGTCGGAGTAATGTGTTTAATATGATGTGAAGTTACTGCAGAGCCATGAGGCCCATTCACATTTCTTTACACTGTTGAGTGAAATATAGTTTCATGTACACTGAAGTGATGAGTGGACAAAAGACTAAGTACATTTTGATGTTTCAACAGGACATGGCTGGGCATCATGAGCAGCTCCATCAAGTTCAGCCGCACAGCTTCATACAGTGAGATTTTCCTGTGAAATCTGTATGTAGAACTGCAGCACTTAAATGTTGTGCATATGTTTCACAGTTACCAGCCAAAGAGTTGTACAGGGTGCACCTGATAAAGAAAATTTTAAAAAACAGAAAAGGAAATGACCTGTCTAGATCTGCAGATAAGGAAGGCAGATCTGGAAATTCAGTTACTGGAACACCAGTTGAGGTGGGTGCATTGGTGAAATGGAGGAATATGTTAATAATTGGAACTATTATAAATCCTAACTGTTGCTTTTGTACTGTAGGGAATAAAGATGAACCAAATCACATTTGAATATGTGTTTTATTTTCAAAAGTAGTTCCTGCAAATGAGGTCTCTCACAGCTCTTCCATCCCGGACATCTGCAGGGTGGATGGGGTGGTCATCCTCTGGGTCATTGATTTGTACAGCAGGGTGTTGCTCTCCCCTAATAACTGCAATATTATGGAGAACAACACAGGCCACAATGATGTCACATGCCCTCTCTGGAGTGACCCTGAGCTTGTGCAGGCACTGGAACCGGGATTTGAGGATGCCAGTGGTCATCTCAACCCGGGCTCTAGTCCTGCAGTGGGCCACATTAAAACGCTGTTGGGGCCCCGGCTCAGGGTCAGGGTAAGGGGTCAACAGAGTGGGCTGGCATGGGCAGCCTCGATCCCTAATAGGCAGCCATTAAACTCCCCTGTAATTATAGAGGACACATTTGAGTGCATTTAAAAAGAGACAAAGAACATTTGTACAAAGCTTCAGCTTCCTTACTACGTGCAAGTCTGTTGCTCAGACTAGACTCCCTGTAGATCCGAGAATCATGGACAGATCCAGGCCACTTGGCTTCTACATTTGTAATAATGCAGGTTGCATCGGATATGATCTTCACAGTGCAGAGAATGACATGAGTTAGTTGTATTGTACTGTAGCCTACATTTTCATGCAGCCTACATATTTTTTAAGATTATAGATCATATACCTGTACATTGATGCTGTGAAAAGATTTTCTGTTAACATAATCCGCCTCATTCTCTGTAGGTGCAGTAATGGGAATGTGGGTCCCATCTATGCACCTATTATATTAGGAAGCTCCTGCAAAATTACATTTAATTAAGTTAACTAATCTGACTGACTGAGGTAGCAGCAGAATGTAAAAGAAATAACCAAAAAAAATTAATTAAATGAATAGGCCTATATTATTTCTACATCAATTACCTGCAATCCTGTGGAATTCCTCCTTGATGTTGCGGGGTGGGTTTGTGTCCGGGGAACACCACCATCACCGGCCACAGGCGTTTCAGTGCCAGGGTCACTTTCCTCACCGCTCTGCAAACTGTGGCCTTGCCATAGTTGCTCCGCGTCGCCAATATTGTACAAAACTCCCGTTTGCATAAAAACGTAGCGCGATGCACAGGATTTGAAGGGAAGTGAGCGCACGTCCGCGGTGGGTGAAGTTTGTAATATGAGGCCGGAGGAGACTTTAAGATAAATGATCCCGTTTGATGAAAAGCGGCAGCGCTCAAACAGATATTCATCTGGAAAATGATAGAATATCAGCCTGGGCCCAAAGATTCTCTCGCTGCGCAAAGCGTTTCGAATAATTTGTGCTTCCATGTCTATTGGGTTTGGGAGGAATGGACAAGCCATGTTGTGTCAAAGCGATTTTCATGCGAGAGGAGCGGAAAAACTCAGGAGTTATTTCAAGTAAACCTGCCCCCCGAGCAGGTTATGTTCACAGAGTCTGTTACCGCGGTGACTGACTCAGTGTTTCAGTTACCTCGCTTTCTGGAACAGAAAACCCAGACTTTCCCTCAACTCAGGGTTAACTTACTCAGAGTTTTCACATAACCCGCTTTCTGGAACAGGCCCCAGGAGTTATGTTTTGTTTCTTTTCATTCACACATGTTTAAAGCACGAACCCTGCAGATTTAGACGAGTAGAGTTCTTCTCTCAAACTGAAAACACACCGTTGCACCTTGTGATGACACGTGGAATTGCCCGTCTCTTTAGAACTAAAGGAAAAAGGAGCTGGTAGTAGTAATACTACCACTTCATGACATCACAAGGTGGAACAGAGCACTTTCAGCTTTGGAGATGTAGACAGACTCATAATAAAGTGTTACTCAAACATGCAAATGCAGCAAAACACAACTCCAGGTCTGCTTTTGAGGAGGTAACAACATTCTAATATGACTTAATGCTCACAAGAGTCACTTTCAAACTTTATGCTCAATTACCGTATTTTCTGGACTATAAGTTTCTACTTTTTTCCAGGCTTTGAACCATGCGGCTTTTACAAAGGTGCAGCTATTCTGTGGATTTTTCTTCCACCACTAGGGGCGCTCTAACTGGAATTTCAAAAACAAGATAGACGGAAAATTAATGCAAAGAAGAATATTGACTGAAAATTCTGACTGAAAATTCTGTCCTGCGCAGACCTCTACCTGCTGCTGCACGTAAGCTCAGGTCAATGGTTTCAGCGGAGATGATTAAAGTGACTTGTGGTTTCACTGCACAGGAGAAATGAAGGTCACCAACAATCAATTACTGGTTCTTTTCTGTTTCTGACCTGTTTTAATCAGCACAGTTGCTGCCGTGTTAAAAGGCACTGTTCAGAAAGAATCTGTTCAGGTACATAAATGTACATTTACAGTACAAAATCGTTCTGTATAAGCAGTAAATATCAAATTTTTCAGCATGGATATCAGCGGCTTATAGCCTGGTTGTGGCTTGTATATCTTTTTTTTTTTTTTATTTAAAATAAAGTGGATGCGGCTTATATGCAGGTGCCTCTATAGTCCAGAAAATACAATAATCTTCTCAAATTAAAACACCTAGTACATTACTGACAGTAATTTTGTCTCCAGCTTCTCAATAACAGACAGCACTTTAAACCCATCACATGTCCTATTGTCATCTGAGGGGCAGTGTTCTTAAATTTGCTTTTGTTTACAGGTTGAATTCCCAGAAAAAGACGGGCTCCCTGAACACCTCATGCACCAGCTGGAGAGACGACTGCCTCCCAGAGAGGACCTGATGCTGACGGTCAACATGATGGAGGTGGACCTGGTGGAGGTGGAGGTCCAGGCCCAGCAGAGGAAGCTCCAGGGAGAGTTCTACGAGGAGGACGAAGACGCCCCACAGTCAGGAGTCCAGTGCCAAACACAATGAGCCGCTCCTCTGCCCAAACTCGAAGCGGCTGCCAGAGTTTTGTGTTCCTCGTTTGAGGCCCGGACTCACTGTAAATGTTTGTTACATCTTTATTTAAGTGTGTTTTCGTCCAATTCTACTCTCTGTGAAGATAATTTCATATTTTTGGTAATAAAAGGCACAATATTTACAAATGTGGTCTTAATTTATTGTCTCTTCTCAGTGTAGAACTAAAAATAAACCTGTCATGAGTTTTACATGGTTGTAAACTAATATTAGTGGGAGTCAGTAATTAGTGGTAGTAATTATGGTGGGCTGTTTTCTGGTTTTCACCTTTATTTCCTCTTTATTGGTTAGTTGTGTGATTTTTTTAAAAACTGTTCATTGGCAGTGCAATAAAAAACTTTATTTTTCCACCACAATAGAAGGAACTCTGTCCTTTGAGATTCTATACTTCTGTACTTTGCCCTGAAATATCTAAAAGGTAAATGCACAAATGTGGAACCTGTGTGTTTCTATTAGTGATACACCCAAGAACATTTTAATAATATTTTTAGCTATATATAGAAAGTTATGTCATTTGAAATCCAGCAACAGCTTAGGCTGGATTTATGCTATATATGTGTGTGTGTGTGTGTGTGTGTGTGTGTGTGTGTGTGTGTGTGTGTGTGTGTGTGTGTGGAAGTATAATATGATATTTTATTATTAAATTGCATGAAAAGTGGAGAAGATGGATGGATGGATGAAAAGTCTGACTTTTACATAGTACGAGTTTTCTGACTCGCTGTCACCCACTGTGCTCATGTGTCTATAATATTCTCTCATATGACTGCGCTGTTTTGAAGGGCCGCAAAACACTTCCTGCCCATATCTGAATTTCGCGGGTCACCGGGGTCACGTGAGTGAAACCAAACCCCCAACAGCTTTAGGACACGTGGCCTGTGATTAGCGCCAGGTGAACCTAATCAAGTGAGCACAGGTGTGTATAATTTGGCGCGCCCTGGTTCTCACATGGATATGTGCACTCAGGAGAGCTCCACCGGGAGCAGCGGATACGTGGATTTGTATGTGACAGCAGCGCTACGGTTCTACGCTCTTCTAACGCGCATTTAGCCACAGCAACATGGACATGTGAAAGTTTATCGCTGCAGCTCCAGAACAGCTGAACTCTGGAAAACGCGCATGTTTGGCCACAGCACGTGCAGCTCCGGGACGCAAACTCTGGAAAAGGCGCATATTTGGCCACAGCACGTGCAGCTCCGGGACGCAAACTCTGGAAAAGGCGCATATTTGGCCACAGCACGAGCAGCTCCATGCTACGGGACTGCGGAGACGGTGCGGCGGCGGCGGGTCTACGGTGACTGCAGCGGCGGGTCTGCGGTGACTGCAGCGGCGGGTCTACGGTGACGGAGCAGCGGCGTCCAGATCACCGCGTCAGCATGTTGAACCAGGCGAAGAAGCCAACACCAGATAAGATTTACCAATATGGTTTTACCTGTTGCCTGACCAGCCAAGACCCAACTACACACTTTTACAACTTTACTACTTTTATAAAGCCTATTACACTCTAACTGGCAGTTTATGAAAGTGGGGTCCATAACAAAGGGGAAATATCAACTGGGCTTTTGCCAACTGGATAAACTGAATTGTATTTCTTTGTGGTGCAGTAATTCATTTGGTGACATGTTTTTAGACTGTTCTTCTGGTCACGCAACTTCACCCGTTGGTGAACTCAGACATAATCGCAATGTTTGTGTTTTTGTCGCAGTGTTGGTGAATAATGTTCGTGCTGCCGCTGTTTCTCGCTCTGCTTGGTTTTTTTTAATGCAATGTGGTTTTAATAACGCTTTGCTGGGCTTTCGTATGGCATTTGTGGCAATGCTTTTGTTGAGAGGAAACGCTGTGTTTTCATATTGTAGATGCGTCTAAATATAAGGGAAAAATGGGGGTTTAACATGTCGTGAATTTTTCTGGAAAAAGGTAAGTGAACACTGAGAAATGAAACAGGCTAGAACCCGATACTCAGAAAAACGAGGCCCGGTAGAGTTCAATTTGTCAACCGGATAAAGAGTTTTTGGTAGATGTTGCACTGCTCATCCAAGCTGTTTCTTCTGTTCTTGTCCACTTAACAAAGTGAACTCGACCCTTTGCCATTTTTAGCTGATAATTAAAGCCGTAAACAGGGAGGTCATTATAGTTCTATGGGTGAGGTAGGCAGGCTTTACGAATTTCTTATGATCCGTTCTCCACCATTGCCAGTGCTCCAGGAGCAGGTGAGGCAGGCGCATTTCACGAATTTCTTATGATCCGTTCTTTACTCTTGTCAGTGCTCCAGGAGCAGGTGAGGCAGGCGCACTTAACGAATTTCTTAGTACTTGACGAATTTCTTCTGATCGTTCTTCACCATTTTCAGTGCTCCAGGAGCAGGTGAGGTAGGCGCACTTGACGAATTTCTTGCAAGTCATTTTTCACCATTGCCAGTGCTCCAGGAGCAGGTGAGGCAGGCGCACTTGACGAATTTCTTAGTACTTGACGAATTTCTTATGATGGATTTTTTTTTTTTTGCATTTGACACCCCCCCCCCCCATCCCCCCCATTGAGCACACAGCCCGCAGCCATATAGTTCTATGCCCGCAATTTCCCATAGAAGCACAATGCATTTTTTGCTAAATCAAACTGCTCGTGTTAGGCTGACAGAGCATCCACAGCTTTCATAAAGGTCAAATTATAATGTATTTTTCAAATAAGAACTGAAAAAAAAATTAATCATCAAAGCACCTAAAAATCAGCTTTGTATTATTTAGCCTAGCCCCACGCTAGCTCTTCTCTAGCAGCGCTCTGGTCAGAATTACATTTCTGACGTCACACGTTGGGCTGCGGAAGTAAAACTTTTTGGGGGTCATGCGCCAAGGAGCACAGCCCATTGAAAACAATATGGCACCATTTTGGATTCATCGAATTTTTAACCTTGCTGTGCTAAACTGTGCTAACTAGTAGTGCACTGCTAAACGCTACTGGGACATTTAATTACTAACCATTTAGTTTTCAGGTTTTGGATGGAGTCTAACCTTTCTTTTTTTTTTTTTACAGGCAGCAGTTTTTTTGTCGGGTTGTTTTTTTAAGCATTTATTGTCCATAAGCTAATGCTAAATCCACTTAATTTCATGTCTAGTTTACCGACTAACACATTTTCTGGTTTTAGGATGGCGTCTAACCTTTTTTTTACAGGGAGCAGTTTTATTAGCACCATGTTGATTTAAGCATTTATTGTCCATAAGCTAATGTTAAATCCACTTAATTTCATGTCTAGTTTACCGACTAACACATTTTCTGGTTTTAGGATGGAGTCTAACCTTTTTTTTACAGGGAGCAGTTTTATTATCAGTTTTTAATCATTTAGTGTCTATAAAACAAGCTAAAGCGAAATCTGCTTAAATTCATGGCTAGTTTATTTCAATACAGCTAAAGTTAAAACATTATGTTTGACACGTTATTGACTAACCTGTAAATGTTCTGGTTTTAGGATGGCGTCTAACCTTTTTTACAGGGAGCAGTTTTATTAGCACCATGTTGATTTAAGCATTTATTGTCATAACATAAGCTAAATCTGCTTAAATTCATGGCTAGTTTATCATGTTTTAGCTTTCGCTGTGTTTAAATTAGCCAAATCTAAATCTACCTCATGTCTTGCAACTGTGAGGCATAAAGATCATCTGTGGCAACTGCAGCAGATGATCTGTTAATTATTAGTTTATTATTTAAACACAGCTAAGACTAAAACTTGTCTGTCATGTTACTGACTAACCCTTAAATTTTAACATTGCTAAGAAACTATGCTAGCTCTAGTTGTGTACTGCTAAGCTAAACGTTACTGTGACATATAATTTACTTGTGGTGGTGGGGTGGTGTCTAACCTTTTTTACAGGGAGTTTTATTATTGCAATGTTGATTTCAAACTGCTAAGCGTTTATTTGTCCTTGTTTATAAGCTAAATCTACTTAAATTCATGTCTAGTTTATTCAAATACAGCTAAAGTTAAAAAAATGTCTTCCATTATGTTAGTAACCCATACATTTTTTAGGATGGTATCTAACTTTTTTTTTTTTTTTTTACAGGAAACAGATTTACTATCACCATGTTTGTTGATTTTAAGCATTTATTGTCCATGCTAAATCTGCTTAATTTCATGTCTAGTTTACAGACTAACACATTTTCTGGTTTTAGGATGGCATCTAACCTTTTTTTACAGGGAGCAGTTTTATTATCAGTTTGTTTTAATCATTTATTGTCCATAAGCTAAAGCTAAAATCTGCTTAAATTCATGGCTAGTTAATTTCAATACAGCTAAAGTTAAAACATGTTTGACATGTTATTGACTAACCTGTAAATGTTCTGGTTTTAGGATGGCGTCTAACCTTTTTTTTTACAGGGAGCAGTTTTATTAGCACCATGTTGATTTAAGCTTTTATTGTCCATAAGCTAATGTTAAATCCACTTAAATTCAT
Source organism: Odontamblyopus rebecca (assembly GCA_030686955.1). Lineage (NCBI taxonomy): Eukaryota > Metazoa > Chordata > Actinopteri > Gobiiformes > Gobiidae > Odontamblyopus > Odontamblyopus rebecca. The sequence goes on from CM060673.1 coordinate 4,914,004, forward strand.
GTCTAGTTTACCGACTAACATACATTTTCTGGTTTTAGGATGGCGTCTAACCTTTTTTTACAGGGAGCAGTTTTATTAGCACCATGTTTATTTAAGCATTTATTGTCATAACATAAGCTAAATCTGCTTAAATTCATGGCTAGTTTATCATGTTTTAGCTTTCGCTGTGTTTAAATTAGCCAAATCTAAATCTACCTCATGTCTTGCAACTGTGAGGCATAAAGATCATCTGTGGCAACTGCAGCAGATGATCTGTTAATTATTAGTTTATTATTTAAACACAGCTAAGACTAAAACTTGTCTGTCATGTTACTGACTAGCCCTTAAATTTTAACATTGCTAAGATAAACTCGGCACGGTGGCTGAGTGGCAACACGCAGGCCTCACAGCTAGAAGGTTGCGGGTTCAATCTTTCTGTGTGGAGTTTGCATGTTCCTCCCCGTGTCTGGATGGGTTTCCTCCGGGTACTCCGGTTTCCCCCATCAACCTAAAACATGCAGCACCCCTATGAACTAACATCAAGGACCATGTTGTCCACCCTCCTGTGGGTTCACCACCTGCAGAGGGGTTCATAGGGGGGTCAGGTGCTATGAGTATTGGGCAGCAAACTGCCCCCGCGACCCAGCTGGATTAAGCGGGAGAAGATGGATGGATGGATGGATAAGATAAACTATGCTAGCTCTAGTTGTGTACTGCTAAGCTAAACGTGATACTGTGACCTATAATTTACATGTGGTGGTGGGGTGGTGTCTAACCTTTTTTACAGGGAGTTTTATTATCGCAATGTTGATTTCAAACTGCTAAGCGTTTATTTGTCCTTGTTTATAACAAACTAAATCTACTTAAATTCATGTCTAGTTTATTCAAATACAGCTAAAGTTAAAAAATGTCTTCCATTATGTTAGTAACCTATACATTTTTTAGGATGGTGTCTAACCTTTTTTTTTTACAGGAAGCAAATTTACGATCACCATGTTGATTTTAAGCATTTATTGTCCATAAGCTAAAGCTAAATTAATTAATTTCATGTCTAGTTTACCGACTAACACATTTTCTGGTTGTAGGATGGCGTCTAACCTTTTTTTTACAGGGAGCAGTTTTATTATCAGTTTCTTTAATCATTTATTGTCCATAAGCTAAAGCTAAAATCTGCTTAAATTCATGGCTAGTTTATTTCAATACAGCGAAAGTTAAAACATTATGTTTGACACGTTATTGACTAACCTGTAAATGTTCTGGTTTTAGGATGGCGTCTAACCTTTTTTTTACAGGGAGCAGTTTTATTATTGCCATCTTGATTTAAGCATTTATTGTCCATTGTAAAGCCACGTCTACTTAATGTCTTGCAAAGTTATAACAGATTTTAGTTTATTATTTGAATACAGCTAATGCTAAAACATGTGTTATGTTACTGACTAGCCTAGCATAGCTAAACTGTTGCCGCTAGTTGTGTACTGCTAAGCTAAACGCTACTGTGACATAATTTACATGTGGTGGTGGGGTGGTGTCTAACCTTAACATGCTAATCCAACCTTTTACAGGTAGCGCTGGGATATTTGGCTTAATACAGAGTGTGGACTACTGAGAAATGAACGTGCACCTCTATTTGAAGTCAAAACGCCAAAAACGGTCACAGGAGAAAACCTCAAGAGATGAAGTAACTGAACTAATCAAGATTTTTTTTTTTTATCAGAGGAAATACCCAAAAATATGGAATGAATAAAGAGTATATCATTTAAAATGGATACACACTTAATTCACCCAAACACTTTTCATACCCAAATACGTCAAAGTTAAAGAAAATGGAGCACTGAGGAGCCATCTGTAAAAGTGCAAAAGCTGAACAGTGACTAAACAAAAATGGACTGCATTGCGGACAACCTACAAACAAAACATGTCCTGAGACTAATCTGGAGGAAAGGAGTCTTACCTGGCCCAAAAAGTCTGAATGCTGATCATGGGATCTCAAAGGAAGGAAAGACAAAGGTTGGAGGCTGGGAGAATCGCACAAGATGGAGAAATGTTCAAACCTGAACATTTTAAATCAAGCTGATGTTTACTTTCCCACTCTTTGTATTTAAGCCAATTATCACCTTGACTTTTGGGCCACACATGGGCTGAGTGTAATGGTTCAAACCTTCCTGCTGCTGGTTTCACAGGTTTTATTGGTCTGTCCGTGCAGACTTAAACTCGGTAAGTATTTGAGGTCTGTCCGTGCAGACTTAAGACTCTGCAGGTATTTGAGGTCTGTCCGTGCAGACTTAAACTCGGTAGGTATTTGAGGTCTGTCTGTGCAGACTTGAGACTAGGTATTTGAGGTCTGTCCATGCAGACTTAAACTCGGTAGGTATTTGAGGTCTGTCCATGCAGACTTAAGACTCTGCAGGTATTTGAGGTCTGTCCATGCAGACTTAAACTCGGTAGGTATTTGAGGTCTGTCCGTGCAGACTTAAGACTGTAGATATTTGAGGTCTGTCCATGCAGACTTAAACTCGGTAGGTATTTGAGGTCTGTCCGTGCAGACTTAAGACTCTGCAGGTATTTGAGGTCTGTCCATGCAGACTTAAACTCGGTAGGTATTTGAGGTCTGTCTGTGCAGACTTAAGACTGTAGGTATTTGAGGTCTGTCCGTGCAGACTTATGACTCTGTAGGTATTTGAGGTCTGTCTGTGCAGACTTAAGACTCGGTAAGTATTTGAGGTTCTCTGTGAACCTTGTGTCATCTCAAAACAAGGTCTGAATATGCCGAGGATTCGTGTTACTCTAAGGTTTTGGTTTTGGGCATAAACTGGTGTGTGCCAGATTCTAAACATTGGCACAGTTTTGGATGGTCTCTGCATGGTCTTCTTGGTCTGATCTAAATGTGAAACAGATTTAAGCACTGATGTGTGATGGTCACATGAGTCTGAGACTATAAAACCCCTGATTACAAACTAACATTTCCACAGGTTTAACTGTTTTTGTTTTTTACTTTGCTTAGTCAGTTCCAGGCCAAGAGCCTGACCTCGACTTACTGAATGTGATGGGTTTGTATTTGATTTTGTCTGAACTGGTCTAACTTTGGGCCAGATTTGGACTGGTTTGAGTGTAATAACTCTAGTCTTAACCTCTACATGAGACTGAAAAACTGGTTATTCTAAACTAACACTTCCACAGGTTTAACAGATTTTTGTTTGTTCATTTACCGTGAAAACCAGGTCTGAGCTGACAGTCTTGGGTTATTGAAACTGGTTTGCATGTAATTGTTCTGTTCTTAACACTTCCACAGGTTTAACAGATTTTTGTTTGTTCATTTAGCGTGAAAACCAGGTTTGAACTTGACAATCTTGGTGTTTTTAATGTGTTTGGTCTGGTCTGAGGTGGTCTAACTTTGGGCCAGATTTGGGACTGGTATGAGTGTAATAGCTCTGGTCCTGAGCCTTACACTGGACCAAGATACTGGTTATTCTAAACTAACACTTCCACAGGTTTAACTGATTTTTCTGTTCATTTAGTGTCAAAACCAGGTCTAAACTTGACAATCTTGGGTTTTTAATACATGTGTTTTGTATTTGGTTTGGTCTAAATGTAAATCTAAATTTGGACTGGTTTGAGTGTAATTGCTCTGGTCTTAACACTTCCACAGGTTTAACTGATTTTTGTACATTTAGCGTGAAAACCAGGTCTGAACTTGACGATCTTAGTTTTTTTAATGTGTTTTGTGTTTAGTTTGGTTTGAACTGGTATAAATGTGCCAGATTTGGACTGGTTTAGAGTGTGATGGCTCTGAACTGAGATACTGGTTATTCTAATCTCAAACTCTTCCTCAGGTTTGCATTGTTAATTGACCTTTAAACCATCTGTTGACATTTCTTTTTGAACAATGTAATTTAACACAAGGTTAAGTGTCTTACTAATGTTGTGGGTCATTGCTGCTATTTTGTTGTTGTTGATTCTAACTCTTCTGAAATCTCAAAGTGTTTTACCTAAACTGTTAAACGAGTCTTCACAGGTCCCAGAGGCTGTTTGTGGTGAGTATCTGCGCACTTACTAACACACTAACCTTACAAAAGCACGGGCGGTGGGTTAATCCAGCCACAGAGGGCGCAGTGCCCCTCTGTGCCAGTCCCCAGCCTGGACAAATGGAGAGGGTTGCTTTGGCGTAAAACCTGCCGCCGCCTTTATCATGATCACACATGAGAAACCCTTTATTATTCGCCTGTGTACGTCTCTAAAGCCCAGTGCTCTGTTCACCTGCTGTTTGAGAGTTAACTGCTACTTTTTTTTTTTATCTTTAGTTTCCTGGAGATGGTGAAACTCCACTCTCAGTCTCCGTCTGCTCAGAAACGACGATGCTGTCGGGGCCGAAGAAGCAGCTGGACACGTCGACTGATGCTGAACTGGAGAAGATGGAAAACCATGAAGCACTTGTTCAACCTGCAGGTAGGGCTACTTTAAAAATAACATATTTAGAATTTGTTTTCTTAAAAGAAAAAAAAATGAAAACGTGATTTATTATTTTCTCTTTGATTGCTGGTAATTGCAAAAAATGAATAATTTTGTTGTAGTGGTAATGAATTATGCAAAGGAGGAAAACCTACACAATATTTTCTCTGTAGCGTAATCGTGTGCAGGCCTGCCTTTTTCATTATGCAATATTGTTTACATTTTATTTCTTTGGCACTTTATGTACAGGACCTAATGATTTAACTCGTTATGTAATTATATTACTCTTATATTTATATAACTGTTATTAATGGCACTTTTTGGTTTTTCATGGCAGGTATGTGGTGGTGAACAGTGCATCTCCTGCATTGCGCCGTTTGTTCCTGGTGATGGAGACGACGGCCCAGGCCTTGTGCTCTGGTTTAAAGAAGCCTTCACGTCTGACCTGTCAAAGCGGAAGGAAAGCACCAGTGTCCAGTGTTCGGAAATGGCAACGGCTCTTGACCCCAGATTTAAGGACCTGAAAACCTCCCGAGATCTGAAAGAGGAAGTCTGGAAGTTTCAGGCAGCTTGCTTCTCACAGGGAAATGGACGCAGATCCACCTAAAAATAAAATGAACCTCCCGTTGGCTGATTCAGATGAAGAAGCGAACCCAGAATCTGACAGGACTGTGGCTCGGTGCAGAGGTGAGGACTGAACACACACCAGCCGACCCAAGCTCGGCACCTCTGGCAAAGAAATATCTGGCTACACCGGTGCCATGTGAAAGACTTTTCTCACTCTGTTCATACGGTGATGTTACATATTACTAAGTTCATTGCTGTTATTTCAAGCTAAGAAGTGTTTTTGTTGCTATTTTATTTTTTAAGAAGCATAAGTGTAATCTGACTCAAAGTTCTGACTCTGCTCTGCACTTTTCTGAAAGAAAATAAACGAAAGGTCAAAAAGGAAATTCTTTCTTTGTGTTTATTTGATTCTCAATTAAGAAACTGGTAATTGCTTTACATTATGGCTTTAAAACTGAAAATGCTAAATAACACGATTTTAAACATGCAATGCGATTATAAATGTATAATTTTGATACGCGACTTTGTACTCGTAACTGGATAATGGTTTAAATTAGGGCCGTCAAACGATTAATTTTTTGTAATTAACTATGACATTTCTGAGATATATTGCGATTTTAAAAAATTAATCGTTTGACAGTTCGAAATTAAACCATTATCCAGTTATTGGTACGCAAAGTCGCATATCAAAGTTGTATATTTCTAATGGCCAAAGGCATTAAAATAATCTGTTATTCAGCACAATATGTATAATTGAGAAAGCCCTGGGCACGTTGTTTGGAAGGTGGTGGAGAGATACAAGTTGGAGATTCCTGACTTAAAATCTAGTCAAGACCACTACTGAACCATTTACTGTGATAATTGTTGTATTCAGTCCTCTTTTGTTCCCCTTTATTTGCTCTGTCCCTGCCTCTCTCTTCTTTAGGAGCTCCACAGGCTTCAGTGAGCTCCATCAGGCTGCTGGACCCCACGGGCTTCAGTGAGGTCCATCAGGCTGCTGGACCCCACAGGTTTCAGTGAGCTCCATCAGGCTGCTGGACCCCACGGGCTTCAGTGAGCTCCATCAGGCTGCTGGACCCCACAGGCTTCAGTGAGGTCCTACAGGCAGCTGGGCCCCACAGGCTTCAGTGAGGTCCGTCGGGCTGCTGGACCCCACGGGCTTCAGTGAGCTCCATCAGGCTGCTGGACCCCACAGGTTTCAGTGAGTTCCATCAGGCTGCTGGACCCCACAGGCTTCAGTGAGGTCCATCAGGCTGCTGGACCCCACAGGCTTCAGTGAGCTCCATCAGGCTGCTGGCTGCTCTGGACTCACTCACTGTGGGCTTGTGTTTGCTGTCAGAAACATTAAAGCCTCTGAGACCTGTAATATGGAAGAAACCGATCATCTGCTACAGCCAGGCAGTCAGTGGAGTCTGTTCCTTCTGGCTGGTGTTTTTGGTGACACTGGTGGTGGAATGTCGGGGATGGTTTCTACAACTCTTGCTGTTCAGCTTCTCTTGAAGAATCTTGAAATTGCTCTGCTAGATTTCTAACAGTTGAAACTCATGGCATTTGTCCAGAGACCCTTGGATGTATTTTATATTCTAAATTTACTGGCCACTGATTTGGTGTTTGGCTTTGACCTTACTCCAATAGTGATTTGTAATCCACTTGTGTATAGTCACCAGGTTGTTTTGGATTGTAGATGCTGCTCATAGTTCTCTTCAGGAGGGTCATATCTCAAAGACTTTGTGGAGAAGAACCAACTGGAATATCAAACTTTGGAGTTACGCTCTGTTGCGTCTGTGGCTCATCTGGAGGGGTGATTTAATCATTGTACTCATTGACCTATGTTTGGTCAGGTGAGGTGATGAAATCTGTTCTTGTGCTCCAAAGTTCAATCAAAAATTAGACAATATTCAATGTGAAGATTTGCTCCCGTTGGTACAGACTTAGTCTGACTGTACTGAAATTTGAGTCACTGATGCTGATCTCGGCCTGAATATAATACACTGTAAAGCAGATGAAAAGTGTGGTTGGGGTTTATGGTTATTAGAGTTAGTGTGGGGCACGTCGTTTGCATGGCGCGTTGTTTTGTAGGGTACGCTGCGAGGGCCGATCATTGCCGCTTGCGGCTATATTTATTATTTTCCTCCGGCCCCCGAACACAGTTCGGCAACTTCCCGCCGACGAAAAGTGACGAAATTTTGCACAAAATTCAAGAACGCCAAAGTAGGAATTTACAAATACTCCACATTCAAAAATTCATCATCATGGGAATAGGAAAAAGTATACTGTGACCACGCCTCCTCCCATACCGGCAGTCCTCCATCTTGGATTTAAAAAAAACAAAATCAACACATACAACAATTGAGAAAAATGGCAGGTTTAAGGTTAAGGGGGTGTTAGGATTAGAGTTAGGATTAGAGTTAGGAGGTTAAATGCTAGAGGTTGGGGTTAGGGTTAATATTATATTAAAGTTAGGGTTAGGGGTACGGTTAAATCTAGTGTTAGGATTAGGGTTGGGATTGGGGCTGGGGTTAGATTAGGGTTAGGAGTTCAGGTAGGGTCAGGGGTTAGTGTAAGGAGTTAGGGTTTATTTAGGAGTTAGGTCTTAGGGGGTAAGGTGCGTTTGTGGGGCATGTGCAGAGCGCTGCGTGGCCGGGGCGGAGCAAGGACCGATCATCGCCGCTTGCAGCTATATTTATTATTATTTTTCTCGTAACTGACTCGCCCATTTTTCACCCAGTAAACAATGACGAAAACTCACAAAATTTTGCCCCCTAGACAATTTATATGGAACAATAAAGTTTTATTTGTCGTAGATATAGAAAATTTGTGATATGGTCTCGATTAAAAAAACTCAACGACGCCCAAACCTTGTTTACATTGCGTTGCCATAGTGACAAGCCAAAAATCTGTTCTTGCCAATGGGACGTCCTTACACAAAGTTTGACGTAGCCAAATGCATCATGGCAATAGGAACAAAAATGATATTGTGACCACACTCCTTTATAAACCAGAAGTCCGCCATCTTGGATTGATTTATTTTTTAATTGACACACGCCAAAATTTTGAAAAATGGCAGGGTAAGTTTAGGAGTTAGGGTAAGGGCTAGGATTACGACTAGGGTTAAGTTTAAGCTTAGGGTTACATTAGGGCTGGGCGATATGGACCAAAAAATATATCTCGATATATTTTGCTATATCTCGATATACGATATATATCTCGATATCTTTACAGGAAAAAATACAGCCCCCCCAAACTACTGCAAAAACAAAAAAACAAATTTTATCTGATTAATATTCATTTAGTACTGCACTTAAACACACTGCACCCCTTTTTGGACCCTCACCCACAGTTTAAGAACCTCTTCTTAAAGAAAACTTCCACTGACACAAAACTGCTTCAAAGTGAATAAAGTGTGCAGGATTTTTAAACCTGTATTTTCAAATTCCAAACTGGAGTTACATGCTCTTGTTTTAAAGTGGTATTTAGTCTCTGCACATTTACCAAATCAAACGCACATTGTGACAAACGGATTTATTTGGCATTTGGCACAGGCTGCAGAGAGAAGCCCGCACGCTCCCGCACACTGGTATGAGTTTAATGGCAACAGCAGCGGCTTTAATGAAAAATGACCGCACTCAGTATTCAGACCTTGAGTCCATGACAAGACCGAGTCCAAATGCGCTCGAGTCCGAGACAAGACCAAGACAAAAACCAAAGCTCTCGCTTTGTCCAGCGGCACGCGGGTGTCTGTGAGTGGTGGGACAGGTGTGGGTCCTGCTGCGGGGCGCTCCTCGGTTAAGGGGGCGTGGGTGTGTTTTGAAGCGGAGTTTGTTCGTATAGTGATATCGGCCACACGTGGAGCTCGTACGCTGGGCTCGTGCGCGGTCGGAGGCGTCATGTGGTTGTGCTCGCGCTGGGAAACGTGCATTTAGAAAGTTTAACTCGTCACGTTACGTCTGTGCAGCTCCTTATTGTGGCTGCAGAAACACTCGCACAGATGCGCCTGTTTCGTTTTCCACGTTCGCACGACGAAATATTTGCTCGCAAATCCAAGTGAAATGGGCGCACTGCAGAGCCCTGGTGCTAGTCCTGGTTTAGTCCGCGGCCGAGCCCCGGGCTTTGAGGCCGCGTTTAGTCCTGGTTTAGTCCTGGTTTAGTCCTAGTCCTGGTTTAGTCCACGGCCAGCTCCGGGCTCCGCGGAGGAGCTGGGGACAAAAGCAGGAGGCGGAGGCGCGGCACAGAGAAGGCAAAACAAGCGAAGCGGCGAAACCAGAAGTAAACAAGCATTATAGCGATATATCGATATGTCAGAATTCATATCGAGTTTCAAAAATATCTCGATATATTTTAAATATCGAGATATCGCCCACCCCTAGGTTACATTTAGGGTTGGGGCTAGAGGTTAGAGTCATGGGGTTTATGGTTATTAAGGTTAGTGTGGGGCAAGGTGTTTGCAGAACATGGCAAAGGAGCATGCGAGGGATGATCATTGCCGCTTGTGCTTATATTTATAATTATTGTTGCTGTCTCAAATTAATTTCCTTCATTATAATAAAAAATATTATCTATCCATCTACATAAATTGTATAAGAGGCAGCAGGTCTAAACCAGGACTAGATCAGGACTACGCCAGGACCAAACCAGGTCTAAACCAGGACTAAACCAGGTCGTCTAAAGAAAGCAGCTAAGCAAAATCAAAGCAGGTGCAGACTGCAATAGGGCGGCACTTGCATGAGTAAAACCAAAGGTAAATGCCCACAGAGCGACAGTAGTTTACGTCCACCGGGTCTGGAGTGAATGAAAAATGCTTTGTTAATCATTCTGTGTGTGTGGGGACATGTCTGTGTCTGTGAAAAGCTCTATATAAGAAAAGTGACCTTACCTTAAGTAAGATGATGCTGTGTTGTTTTCAGTGGCCTGTGCTCATTGGCGTGAAATCTGAGCTAAAGTCTGTGAAATGGCGCTGTGTTCCCCTGACAGAAGCCACTTTGGTTCATTTATGTTTGACTCTGAAACACTTTCATCACTTTTCCCACGCGTGTCTTTCAGCAGAGGAACAGATTGCAAAATTTACTGAACGAAAATTCAAGTTTCAAGTGTTTATTCTTGCCTTACAGATCCTCTCCACCGCTCTGAGCTCCTGCCCAGCCGACAGGAGCAGGTACAGGTGCAGGAGAAACAGGTGCACGATGGCAGACGGGTATTTTGTGTATTTATTTTAACCTCCATTAGAAGCGTTGATCTGTGGTGCACGTTTAGGTGCAGAAGGGGCAAGTGAAGACTAGACAGGAGCATGGACTTTGGAGCATGGACTTTGTGTTGTTGTGCATCTGTGATGCTCCTCTGGACCTCAGGGCGCTCACGGTGCTGTGGTCTCACTCCGGGCTGCAGGAGGATGAGCAGCACGAGCACAGGAGGTGCTTACGTACGTCTCCACAGCAGAGCCTGGGAAACGCCTCTCTGCACATCGTAAATCTCCAGATGTTCAACAGCGGCACCTACACCTGCTCCATCCCAGAGCTGCACACACAAACCACTGCACGCCTGCTCGTCAGACGTACGCAAACCTCTTCCACCCAGAAAGACACCGGCGTCACTTTTCCCTTTGCTGCCGTTATACTCTTCATATTCAGTGTGGTCCTGCTGTACTTGTTAGTGGCAGAGGACAGAGAGATACCAGAGAGGCCTTCCCAAAGGAGGAGGACAAAGGCTCTAAGGTGCTCAGACTGGAGGACATAGATGGAGCTGAGCTTTTGTCACTTTTAAATTAAACCATTGTTGATGTTTTTAATGGCATTTTAAAATGATCAATGTCATACTCAGCTTACTGCGTTTTTTAATATTTGTGATGGTCCAGAGTTACTCCTCATTTTCCTAACACATTCAAAAGGCCGCTACACAATACAGGAGAATTTACCCAATTTTGGTTGCAGTTTGCTTCTCCCGTGACCTGACTTTTTGTCTTTGTGTGCGATTTTGAAGTCACACTTTTAAAAATTGTTTAAGACTGAAAAATCCTGGAGGATGTGGTAGCCTTAAGTATCCTTATAATTCACAGCAGTTACTTTATAAGATGCGGAAGCCGGGGAGCTCATAACAAATGCAAACACCGGAAGACACACACACACACACACACAAAAAAAAAAAACACAACAGAAGTGACCGTGGGACTCATCAAGAGGGAAATTATTTACTGACGGTCAGACAGTGACATCGATCCTGGCCAAACAATAAATTTATACATTTTACCTACGTTTCCAACTTCTTTCACTTCTCTGTTCCTTTACTTTTCACATTCTTCTTCTTCTACAACTTTTCCCATTCACTTCCCACTTGATCCGCCTTGATTGGTCCGTCTTTTTGTTGTGTTGTGTTGTTTGCATTTATTATGAGCCCCCTCGGCTTCCGTAATAAGAGTTTTTTGCAGCTTTTGTCATCACAGTAATGCTAAAACATTTGGTAACTGATTTTTATGCGGCTCTTTTCCACCTTCAAGGCTCAAAGTGCTTTACAACCACTCACACACCAGAGTACTAAGACACTGGGGTTCAGGTGGGTAAAGTGTCTTGCCCAAGGACACAACAATAGCATTCATCTGTGGGAGCTGGAATGACAGTGGATCTGACCGCTCCACCAATGATGTTTATTTTAAGAGCGGGATTCGAAACGCCAACCTTCAAATCGGTGGACAAACGCTCAACCAAGTGGGCTACTGTCGCCCTTAACAGTGCACTTCCTGGTTCTCGGACAATAAATGCCTTTTATAATTAGACGCAGACAGCGCAAATTGGTCCAACGTCGACCTTAAGAGCTGCTTAACATATTTCTGTACTGGGGCAAAACTGTCAAGTCATTTTTGCACTACCGATACCACTGTGTATTCAATTAATACATTTTAATTGGGTAAAGAAAAGTCATTACAGTTCTAATTTCTATGGGGTATTAATTGCTAACACATAATACACTTAGATCACTGTGTTTATATTTTAATTGTTTCGAAAATGCTCAATTCACTGAAAACAAACAACGTATTAGTCCGCCCCCTCCCGTTTCTCCCCATTGTCGAGTGGGAACATGGGTGCATAACGAAAGCCGATTTAGCAAAATACCAAGCCTTTAAACAAAACATTTATTACAATGATCGTGAATAGACAAAATGTTAATGTCTCCCGTTCTTTTCACATATTCACACATGCACGTTTAACTCCCTCTTCAGTCCTTGGTTTGGCACGTGTCCCTCGAAGAATCCATCAAAATCCACCATTATGTACACGCTCCACTCGGCAACGCTGTGTGACTGTGAAGAAGTGGACTAAAAGAGCGTGAAGTCACCTTTAGTGCACGGCTCGAGTCAAATGAAGCTCATCACGGTGGGCAGTTATTGGCCGAACTTGGAGCTGAGTTCCAGAGTATCACAGTAACCAAAGAGCCAATCCGGAGCGAGGTTGTTCATGGTAACGTCCCTTCTAGGGTTGGGCAGTAATGCGGTATCCCGAGGTATCAAAAAGTATCAACGGTCTCAGTTTCATTACCGACATTAAAAAAACTCCAGCGCATAAGGACCTAATATAATATTAGGAGCGTTTTGGCTTCAAGTGAATGACAGAGGAGAGACGCAAATGTTGATGGATCCTGCGTCAGGCCAGAGATCCCACCACAGTCACTTCAGACAGGGGGCACAGCAGGACTTCCTCCCCTCCGCTCTCTCTCCTCTTCAAACGTGGTTCCGCTTGGAGATTTCCATCCACACGCAGCGAGGAAGAAGAAAAAAACCTGACTGACGCTTCGTGTGCGACGTTGAGCCCAAAAGTTTGTGATGGAGACGTTTTACTGAAGCCGAGAGTCGAGAGGGGACGAGGCTGAAGAGGAGAAAGTTCCCGAGGGCGAAGTCAGACTTTCACGGAGGAGACGGGAACTTCTCCAAGTGCCGAGAGCGCGGGTCTGTCAGATACAACATGCTGCAGTGGGAAATATCACACGCCGTGGACTGTCACCTTTTACTTTTTATTCTGAATCTGCCTCTTCTGCGTTTTTCTTGTCTCGGCGAGTCCCAGATCATTAAACGGAGGGAGATACGCGCTGGTGAAGTTTGGTTTGATCAGAACTTGTGCCTCATCTTCAAATATAAAGCTGCGACTCTGTTTCTGAATGGTTTAGGTGCAGCTACAAAATAATTCTTAAACACAGTAATACCTGGTAAATGCTGAGAAGGTTTAACAGTATCAAAATTTGGATACCACCCAACTCTGACCCCCCTTCCTTTATCACCGCTGTCAATCCAGCCTGTCTCTAACACCTCGGGGAAAGATGGAGTCTGATTTGTTTGTTATAGGCTCTATTCACGCTTATGTCACAAACCGAGAAGACGTTTGGAAACATACGATGACAACTTCCAACGGTCGTAAGTCAAAATGTAGGAAAAATGAGAAAATGTCCCAGTTTTCCCTCATCTCCGTGTCACTGTAACGTTCGGCTCATCAACAATTCCAACTGTACCTCAGTTTTCATCGTTTCCCCGCTGACGCACGACTCCGAGTGCACTGGGAATATGCGATTAGAAGAGACGAGATGATTCCAAACTGCACATACGTCTGCAGGCTTCATTTTACCAACGATCACGTTTACTTCAGTGGGTTTGATCACAGTCGGTCGAGCCCAGTGTCGGGAACTACACCGGAAGTCGTCATCACAGGTTTCCAAATGTCTTCCTGGTTTGTCACGTAAGCGTGAATAGAGATTAATGTTCATGTCTTGATTTAGGGACAAAATCGGCAATTATAAAGACCAGGATCGTGTAGAGCGCGTTAATACGAACATTTTAAAACCAATATGACAAGCCGGAGAGAAGCAGTTACAGAAAGAGGGACCACAGTTTATCAGTAGAAGGTGATTTGGAGCCAGAGTCGATCGCAGGTTAGCTCCGTCCGTTTGTATATACAGTTTTTGACTAACGTGTGTCCGAGTGGAGCTCCTGTGCGGTTCCCTGCTTCTCCAGAGTCTCTGACGGCTCATACACCAGGTCCTCCTCCCCCAGAGCCGTCGCCTGCTCCAGATTCACAAAGTTCGGGATGGTGAAGTGAGACACGAAGCTGCACTCCGCCGTGTCCATTTTGGTGCCCTCGTCCAGCACCAGGCTCAGCTCGTGGCTGTCGTGGCTGTCGTGGCGGAGGACGCCGTTGGCCGTGCGGCCCGCGGGAGTCTGAGGCGCAGCGTGGCCGTTGGGGAGCTCCTCGGGCTTGGGTTTGCTCGGCTGGTGCTCCTCGGTGATGTAGAAGTGGAAGTAGGAGCGGGGTTGGGTGAGTAACGGTCTGGAGAAGGCCTTTTCCGAGTCGTCCTCAGCGGTGACGCCGTCCAACGCGCTGTTCACCGGCCGAGGGCAGTTGTCCGGGTCTGGGTTACTGTGGGTGAGACAAGAATATGGTTTTAGTTTGGGATTTTCTGCTTTCTACAATAAAATATAAAGGGATTTTTTACAAACAAAGCTAGTTCATTTCATGGTCTAAAGTCTAAAACACCCTTTGATTACAGTGAGTTTATTTAAACACTTACACTCACTTCCTCATTATCAGACAATAAAACATGTAATAAAGGCAGAGAACACATACTGGACTTATTTTGACCTCAAGAGCTGCTTATACAAAACCGTAAAATACCAAATAAGTTGGGTCCCCTTTAAACGCCGGGTGCAGGTGTATATTTTCATAAATAATCGCCGGTTCCAAATAAACAGCGAGTATAATGTTCGTGCTGCAACAACAGGACGCAGGACTGAGGAACAGATAGTTTAGGTTTTTTGACATGAATCGCACAGTGATATGAGCGGAGAGAAAATAGTACTAAGCGATTATGAGGTCTGACTTTTTCTTTTGAACACATATTGTTTTGAAAAGAAAAACGCTTTATTTTCGTGACTCCAGCCAACTCGCCGGACGCTTTCGTCAGCACCGAAACCGTGGAGGTAAGTCAGTGTTGATGCACGACACTGCTGACGGGGACCTACAGATTCACGTAAAAAAACAACAACGATCCTTTTAAAACCACATAGCTCATTTGCATAAACTGAAAGTGCAGAAAAAAACTGCTGTTTCTTGTAATATTTCAAATTAACTCGCCTATGTTTGTATAGAAAGTCGCCTAAATTATCGTCATATTGGTTAGAAGGGTTTAATATTTTCCCAGTTTTGTGAGCAAGATTTTTGTGAGGAAGGAATTAATCGCCCCAAATCACTGCCTGGTCTTAAATAAAAGCCTGATCTGTTAAGTGTTTGGAACAAATAAACGCCTCAGCTCTTATTTTGTATTTTACAATATATCTATATATATATATCGTATGTACTGTCTCAAGACACATTTAGCTCAGACACATGAGATTAGATACTTTATCTCGAAAGATTTTTTTTTTATGGCAGCACAGTACATAATACAATACATAATATAATGTATAACATCAATTTATATCAGTTTATCAAATTATAATGAAGCGTGGTACAAGCGACTTCCAGAGTCTGTCCGTGGAGCAAGACAGGGATCACAGCCTGTCCCCAAAGGTGCTCTCCTGTCCGTAATGGTGCTGTGCAAAGGGCGCTGGGCAGAGGAGGCTGGGCAGAGGGGGTTGTGCAGAGGGGGTTGTGCAGAGGGGGTTGTGCAGAGGGGGTTGTGCAGACGGGGTTGTGCAGAGGGTGCTGGGCAGAGGGTGCTGTGCAAAGGGCGCTGGGCAGAGGAGGCTGGGCAGAGGGGGTTGTGCAGACGGGGTTGTGCAGAGGGTGCTGGGGGCTCTCCAGGACGGACAGGAGCTTGTTTAGGGCCCTCTTCTTCTCAGACACAGATGTGACCCTCTACAGATCCTCTCATGCCACTGCAGTGTCCTTCTTCTGGGCACAATTAACAGTTTCGGGGAAATGTCTAATCTAAATTTTTGAGACGCACATTGTGACATGATTTGCTGTATTTTTTCTGGTGGAGGTTTGCAGCATTGTCTGTGCTATTGATTTGTTTGTAATTTTCCACAGAATGGCATTAAACTCTTGGGTTCTCCACACAGGGAATTAGAAAAGGCACAGATCTCTAAAAGCCAAACTAGTCTGTATTTATTTTTTCATGGGTTTAAGGTTCAGTGTCTCCTGTCCCCTTCTCTGATAGACCCGCTCCTGTCACCTCACACCTCTGACAGGGCCCTGCCCCTGTCACTTCTCACAGACAGGAGGCTTCGGCGTGTGCTTCAGAGCATCACAAACACCACGACCTCTATTAAACCTCCATCAGGACGTCTGAACACATGATTTATCCTGATATACTGCTGAGAGGGTCCGACTCTTCCCGTGTACTGTGTGTATGTGTCACGGTTTTGTGCGTTCGAGTTCGAGACGTGAAGAACTGCGTTATGATCATCCAACCTCTCCACAGTAGCTAATCTGTGAATGCGGTTCACAAATCTGGTTTTTGTCATTTGTGGCTTTATCTAAAATTAAACCTTTTTATCTTTTAAATCATCTGAAGAAGTCGCACACACTTTTATCTCCTCTCGTTTAGACGACTGTAATGCACTTTTTATCCGGCATCAGCCTCCTGCACTGCCTCCTTCTCGCTTACAGCTGGTCCAAAATTCTGCCTCACGACTTTTAACTGGAAGCAAAAAACATGAGCACATTAACCCTATTTTAGCGTCATTGCACCGGCTTCCAGTTCGTTTTAGAGTTGATTTTAAGATTTTATAGTTTGTTTTTAAAGCTTTAAATGGACTGGCCCCACAGTACCTCTCGGACCTCATCCAGATTTACACTCCTGCCTGTGCTCTGTGCTCCGAGGGCTCCAGCTCCAGCTCGTGGTGCCAAAGTTGAGACTTAAAGGGGAACTCAGGCACGTTTGAAGCTAAAGTTTGTTGCTGGAGGTGGTGGAATTCTGTCAGAAACCAAAAAAACGGCACAGATCAGTGTTTCCTCGGTGGAGATCTCGCTGTGGCAGGGAGTCTGTCAAGGCAGCAAACAAGTGTAGTGATGGGGGCAAGTTCTGAACTTCCACGCCACTTTCTAGCAACTCTAGCGATGGACTTTAGCTTCAAACATGCCAGAGTTCCCTTTAAAACCAGGGGGGATCGGGCTTTCTCTGTATCCAGCCCTAAACTGTGGAACGCTCTGCCCCCTCACGTCCGAACAGCCCCCACAGTGGAGTGTTTTAAGTCTCCTGGCTTTTAACACCCCATGAGTTAGTTAGTTGTGTGTGTGTCTTTTATTTATTTTACTTATTTCAATGCTATTTTGTGACTTTTATGGTGTTGCTTTAATTTGATTTGACTGGTTTTATTGTTTTAGGACTGGTATGACCAATTTTTTGCATGTTACTTTTATTATTGCACCCTTTTTGTTTTATCTCTGTGCAGCGCTTTGTAAACTGCTCTGTTTGCAAAAAATGTGCTGCATAAATACAGTAAAGTGGATTTGGAGTTGGATAATCTGCCTTCGTAAGTGCACAAGAGCGAGGAAAGGGGGCGGAGTTTAGACACTGCTGCAGAGGTGCCAGTGATGTGTTTATTTATATGATTTTTATTGTAGATCCATGACTGTATCTGATCATATGAGCCAAGATTGTCGCCAAAACTAATAAGTGTCCCACTCAAAACTGTCAGCTGGTAACGTGGAAAAATCCCGGACATTTTGAGCTCATTTCGAAATTCTTCCCGGGCGTTTTTTTGGGTCCCAAAAGGAGGACAAGTCCAGGAAAAAGAGGACATCTTGTCACTTAAACTAATGATATTGCAGCTGCTGTCATCAACATTCCCGGGTTCTGAGGAAATATTTTAGCATTTTATACATAGACACAGCTTAGTATGTATTCCTCTCTATATTTCAGTATTTTATACACAGACATAGCTAAGTACTTTTGCACTGCAAGTACACGCACATGCAGACATTTCCCACATTAGATTGAATCAGTTACCGAGAAAAACAGATAATACTCACGGAAAACCAGATATTATTCACTGTGTTTCTGTGACTATCCACAGCTATGACTTTTAATATTCTTTTTAAGCTCATTTTTACAGCAGACTGACTTATCCCGGGAAAAGGTGCATCAGCAACATGTCCCTTATCTCCATGTGTGTGTGATTTATGTTGTGGGAAGCTCCTGGTGTAAGACCTCCGTGAAGTCGCCCCCATCAAACGCAAACCAACACAAAAACTGTGTCAATCGTTTGTTCTGTTTTGTGCTGCAAAAAGTTTTGTTTGTGTGAATCACACAAACGAAACTTTTTGCAGCACAAAACAGGTTCTTCAGATATTTGCAGTTTTATTTTCGGCTGATGACGTCGTCCAGAACCTCAGAATGTGAAACAGCCTCAAAACAGGAAGAAAATTATAGAAAAAGTTTGTATTTGGTTTGTGCTGTGACAATTTTCATTTGTGCGAGTTTACTTCTAAAATTATTAATTATTTCTTTTGTGGAAAAGTCTGTCACAGTGTTTAGTAATTTGCTTTTGATTCATATTTTATATAATAATACAGCCTTTTCCGCAGCCTGAGATGGTTTCTCTTCACTGAGCTGAGCGGAAATGACTAAACAAATGACTAAACACTGTTACAGACTTTTCCACAACAGAAATAATAATAATTTTAGAAATAAACTCGCACAAATGAAAATTGTCACAGCACAAACCAGAACAAATGAAATTTCCTATAATTCCTATAATTTTCTGCCTGTTTTGAGCTCTGTTTCACATTCTGAGGTTCTGGACGACGTCATCGGCTTAAAATAAAACTGCAAATATCTTAAGAACCAGAATCGCACAAACTGAAACTTTTTGCAGCACAAACCATTGACATAGTTTTTGTGTTGGTTTGCGTTTGATGGGGGGCGACTTCAGGCAGGTTGACCTGAAGTTTTTAGTAGGAGATGAGGGAGAGGTGGACCCAGATCGCTCTGTTTTAGCTGCAGTGAAATGTCTGTATTAGAAAGTAGGGTAATAAACTTTGGCTTGAATTGAAACGGACAAATCCTGGTGATTATTCTCGTTCACGCACTACAGTTTGTGAAGCTAAATGCAGACGCTGCTCTGTCTGAAGCTCTGTTCGGCTTTAACCTGAGCTTTACTTGAAAACACTCCGACCAGAAAAAGCTGCATTAGCTGGAACTGCAACTACAAGTTTCTCGCAACGAAAATGAGTCACAAGCTATTAAGCCATACTGCCAAACACCGCGGGAAAAGCACGGCAGCTGAGAGAAAAGCTGTAAAATCACGATTCAGGTCACAGTGCACATTTGAAACACACCCAGGAGCATCCACATTTACACAAGACTGAAACTTAAACTGATATGTACACAAAAACCTCATGCATTAGACCACTGCATGTTTGTAGAGCTCTAAGCTACAGGTCGAGCCGCTTTTACACACAATAAGACGCCATGGAGGCAGCATATGTTGGACAGAGAATTATGTAACATTTAGTAAAAGCCTCACAAATAGTTTCTGCCATTTGTGTAGGGAGACCCGACGTCCCTGTTTACCCGGGACAGTCCCAGTTTTGAGCCCTGTGTCCCCTGTGCCAGCAGATTTGTCCTGAACCACTGATTTGTCCCAGTTTTACACAAGAAACGTCCCAGGTCTCCCTATTTTTGACCAATTTCATACAAACCAGAACTAAACCAGGACTAAACCAGGACTAAACTAAGAATAAACCAGGACGACATCGGGTCTAAACCAGGACTAAATCAGGACTATCACAATTTTTGACAAATTTGATCCAAACCAGGTCTAAACCGGGACGAAACTAAGACTAAACCAGGACTACAACAGGTCCACAGCAAAAAAGACCTGTCAAAAAATAAGAAAAAAATACAAATTTCGAGGTAAAAATGCCATATTTTAAGTGAAATTTTCTGCCAGTGCAGTAAGAAATTTTCACTTACCAAGTTTTCTTAAAACAAAACGAAATACGAATCTTGTTCTAAGCAGAAAACACGAGTTTCAAGTATTTATGGCAAGATTTTTCACCTTATTGGTTTGAGAAGGAAGTTAAAGAGGCTTAACCTGGACTGAGTTCATATAAAAAGTGCTTAGAATAAGTTGTAATATCGAGATAAGATAAATCAGGATGAATATCTTGAAACAAGTAAAAAATCTCATCTTATTAAGTAAAAAAATCTTAAAATTGATCTTTTAAGATGAATCTGCTTAATTCAAGTCAGTTTAACTGTGCTAGAAAATCCTTTTTTGTAGTGTCTAAAACAATTTTTAGTAGTCTGATCCCTGCCAACAGTAAAGAGGAGCATAAATTGTCATTTGTTTAGCCAAAATACAGAAATACGCGTTTGCAAATAACCAATAACCTCGATACCAGTCCTTGATACAAACTTCTGAAAATGTTTTAAGCACAAAGTATATTCTTAAAAGTCCCTGTACCTGATTTCTTCATGTTTCTTTTCGTAGCTTTCTGAGCTTTGCCTGCAGATATATTGTATAAGCAACTCTTGCAGTCCATGTAAGTCTGCTGTGTACTGCCTGCATCTGATTATAAACCATTTTATTGTTTGCTGAAGAAGATGTTCTTATTAGTTTCACCATCACAGCGAAAGTCTGGCAGCTGTTGCCTAGGATCCAGAATACACGATAATAGAGCGGCGGGATTGACAGGTGGCCAATTAGACATCGGCATTTTTCCATCTGTATCAAAACAAATACAGCTGCTTATGAGGAAAAAACGGGGAGGGAAAAAAATCACAGACTGAAAAACTTGGTGGATTTCTGCAGAATCAGTAAGCGAAGCACCAAACTCTGCTCATCTGAAGGGAGAGAAATGCCATCGTGTTTGTAAATGTTTGACTGGAGTGTATTGATCTCCAGGTGTCATGATACGATTTCTTCACCGCATGAACCTCGCGCTATGATATTTATTGCAGTATTTTGACTGTGAATCTGCCACTTTTTCCTCTAAAATGCCTTCGCAAGACTTAACCCAAAGAATGACGATGAAGAATGTGCTTAGAACAGTTATTTCTTCATGTATCTGCACTGAAACGGAGCAAAGGATCATGGTCTGTGTCGGGGTTTCTCTCTCTCGAGGCCGTCACCTGCGCTGCACCGCCTTAGCCCTTTGTTAGCCTTTTATTTTAGTTTTGCATATACAACACTTCATACACCATGACCACTCACTCATTCACCCCCCTACACTACTGACATTACAGACAGTCACATCTCATTGTTATATCATTTCCTTTATTTGAGTCATCTTAATTTAAATAAATCTAATTAACTTTCGTATAGTTCGTTGTCTGGCGTCCATTTGTCATTTCCCTGAGCCAGGTCATGACAAATCGGGGGCTCGTCCGCCGGCTGTTTAAATTTTGTTGATAGTTTGGATAAGTTACTCCTTGATTTGTGGACGCCTTTGTTACTCGTGCGTAAAAGGTGCGGGTTTGATATATAGTGGTCTTTTGTTTGTAAGTGAGAGTAAAACACTTTAAATGTGTGTTTGTCCACTACACATTTGTGTGCTAATAGTAAGTATTCCTCGTAGTTGTAGCCTCTTTTGCTGTAGTTTTGTATTTCATTCGTGCGTCCTGCGTCCAGTTAGAGAAATTCTCCTGAAGCAGAGGTCCAGGGCATCATTAGGGATGCAAGGATCCAGTTTTCCCATCATTTGATGCGTATCTCGATACATGGGTCACGATATCGATTCAATTTCGATACGTTTTAAGACGCAAAAAAAATAATGTTTTTCTGATGACAACATTATGATGTTAATGAAACATTACAGACATTACAGTATAACTACTACAGCTGGAGTTCATTTCTAAAGTGTTTTAGTTCATTTGGTTCAGTGATTCACAGCTCAGAATTTTTATTCAGTGAAAATAAGAACAGAGTTTCTCAGGCTATTTTATATTTTATAATAAAGGCAGTTTCTCTTAATACAGAATGCAGAGGAGCTACACAATCAGACTTTTCCTTCTGTGATGATGAAGATTTGATGATTTCTTTTCCTCCTCTTCCATCCTCTTTCTGGACACTAAAACTATATTATATCACATAGAAATGTCTCAACAGACCATTTTCTGACTAAAACTTATGAGACAGAGTCTGAGAAAAGCATTGTGCGTTTACGAGCGTAGATGATTAAAGCCGATGTGAAGCCAAAAGCGATTGTAAAGTATTTAAATAAATAAAATATTTTTGTCATTTCTGGGTCTGAAAGATAAAACCCTCCTCTGTTAGAATATTTCAGCTGTAAATCCCTATGGAGCAGTTTTCTGCTGCATCTGAAAAAGATGCTGTGATAACTGTTTCCCTTTGGGCCAAAATAAATGACAGCACAGAGCACACGGAGGAACATGTGCAGATCAACACGGGTCTGGATGGGACGGTGTCTGGGTCCAGACTCGGACCACGATCCACCAGTTAGTGACCCCTGGTCCATGAAGTGCCCTCTGTTTTTTTTTTTAGCTATTTCTGCATCAGAACTGTTCATTTAAGCAAAGAGACTTGGGATTCGATATATTGTGATGGTCCACGATGTTACTGTGAGACCTTTGACGATACGATATCACCAGATTTCGGTTATTCTTTTTTTTCAATTACCGTATTTTCCGGATTATAGAGCGCACCGGTATATAAGCCTCATCCACTCTATTTTTAATTTTTTTTAAAAGTACATACAAGCCGCAACCGGGCTATAAGCCTATGTTGAAAAATGAGATATTTACTGCATATACAGAACGATTTTGTACTGTAAATGTACATTTATGTACCTGAACAGATTCTTTCTGAACAGTGAATTTTAACACAGCAGCAACTGTTTTAAGAAAACTCGGTAAGTGAAAATTTCTTGATAATTTCACTTGAAATGGGGCATTTTTACCTCAA
This sequence comes from Odontamblyopus rebecca, assembly GCA_030686955.1. Classification (NCBI taxonomy): domain Eukaryota; kingdom Metazoa; phylum Chordata; class Actinopteri; order Gobiiformes; family Gobiidae; genus Odontamblyopus; species Odontamblyopus rebecca. The sequence continues at coordinate 4,936,841 of CM060673.1, forward strand.
AATTGGTATTTTTTTTCTTATTTTTGATATGCCTTTTTTGCAGTGCAGAACATTGGGGGAAATGAGTACATATTTCAGTTCTTCTTACATCCCTAATTATGACCAATGAGCTCCTTCGTTTCACATGCAGCACTGAAAACAACAAATCCGGTTGGACGGAGGGCTTGGGGTCCAGACAGAGATATTATTCTGGAGGCAACGAGAGCTTAGAAACTCATCAAGGTGAATCATTAGGACACTCTGAATGCATAAAGTTAGCGAGGAGTAACTTTGGACCACTGCAAACCGTTTCAAATGAACTTGCTGTGTTTTTAAAGCTGTAAAAATCAGCGGCAGTGCCTTTGAAAACTGAGCTCTTGTGTGTGGACGTCTGCATAGCCCCAAACCCGGTGAGGCTCAGCTGGTTCCACGGTCACGTCTGTTTACGATGGTGCTGCGTCATGCTCCTCAGCCCGAAGGAACGAGACTTCTAGGATCTTTTTATGACCGTACATCCACTGAACTGCCGCCTGTTCAGTTCTCATGCTCGTGCTTTAGGGTTTCTAAGCTCCTGTACAAGTGGAACATCTACGTAACATGTGTCAGCAAGAAGTACTCAGTGTTCTAATGGAGTTTCCTCATCACAAACAGACCTGGAGGTGTGTTTTGGTTCATTTACACATGTTTTAAGCACAAAGCCTGCAGATTTAGGCTGAGTTCTTCTCTCAAACAGAAAACACTCTGCTCCACCTTGTGATGTCATGCAGTAATAGAGCTCCACTGTGTTTTTAAACCCCACGCACCTTCACCTAGAATCATTTGGATGATTTCAGCCCTGGAATCGCCACTGAACTAAAGGTAAAAAGTGGCTGTGAAATTGAAAACCACTACATGACATCACAAGGTGGAACAGAGCATTTTGAGCTTCGGAGATGTTTGGGTGACAAGATGAGATTGGCTAAAATTCAGGACGGGGGAAAAAACGTAGTCTCAGAAATGTTAATGTGCTCGAAGTTGCTTTTTACAAATACACAAATCACGTTAACTAATGAAAACATTAAGTTTTAGTAAATTTAGTGCTGTCAATTGATTAAAATATTTAATCGCAATTAATTTAATGAATGTCATAGTTAACTCAAGATTAATCACACATTTTTTTGTTCCTTGAATCATCATTTTAATGCTCTTTTTTTACTGCAAATCAGAACAATCGTCACTGAGACACTTTGTGCTCTGCAGCAGTGAGTGAAGTGTCTCTTCTGTCTTCAGTCAAATAACTGGTGAAATAATGTGCTCATTACTGAGGGTCTTGTGATCTCCAGTTAGTGCGACTGTGTTTGTCGCCCCAGTACCTGCTGTACTCGGGGTGCACTCATGCTGGATCTTCTGGGCCGTGTTCTGGGGTTCTGTGGATCGCGCTCGCACCTGTCGGGCTGTGGCCAGGGCGCCATCGCACGGTGGATCTGGCAGTTTTGGTGCAGAGGGTGGGTCCAGCGGTGTGAGGTGTCTATTGAACAGTGGGGCGGGTGTGGGTCGTGCTGCGATGCTCCTCCGCGTGTTTGTGTCGCTGTCCATGGTCCTTGTCGCGTATTTGCCGTATGTTTTTAAGTGCACTTTGCTTCGTGTTTACCTCGTGCGGGTGGAATAGACGTGTGCAGGTGAGCTGTGCTTTGGCCCACCTCCTCCAACCGGGACTTGTCAGTTTCGTACAAATTGTTTCCTTTCCCGTTTACAGCCGGATCCTCTAGTTTTTCCAATGTTACAGCAGTGGCCAAAAAAAAATTGATGCCGTTAAAATAGTTTTGAGTTAATGCGTTAATAGCGCGATATTTTTGACAGCACTAAATAAATTATTTTGTTTACACACAAGAAGGAAGAAAGAACAAAATAAAAATGAAAACGACAAATCGTGGTCCTGAACCTGGAGCATCCGCACTTTAATGCTTTCTATGTGCACACAGTTTTAGAAGTCGCAGCCTTTCAGCCGCAGTCAGAGCTGTGCGCAGTTGACTCAACACTTTTTAATGTTTATCAGAAAATAACTACTCACTATTCCGTTTGAGTGTCATTTGTGCGACATTTAGGGCCGGATTCGGAACAGCAGCTTAGATTTCGGGGCTGTCCTGGATTTTTCGGGACATCTGGTCACCCTGGGAGATGTAGACATAATAATATAGGGTAACTTAAATAAGGGGTTAATAATAATAAAGAGATACTCGAACATGCGTGACTGAAACAAAACACAACTCTGGGTAAGTTTTTGATGATTCTAAAATAGCTTAAAGCTCACAAGAGTAAATTTAGCTTCAGTTGGGACCATGAAAAGAAAAGAAAAATGGATTTGAGAGCAGTGAAAATGGACTTGAGATCAGAGGCTAATGATTCCAGAGGGCAGGGCCTGTGCACTGGATGTGCTAGTTCTGCTCAGGGGGAAGATAACCGCCTCTGCTCTGTATAAGTTTTAAAATCTCGGCCAGATCAGAGAAATGTGGAGTGTGTAGGACTGAAACGAGTTAAAAATACAGTATGCAACTTCTCCATCGAGACTTATGCCATTCTGTGGACGATTATAGCCTCCAGGTCAAATATGAGTAAGGCTTGTGGAGATGAAAGCCTGCGCACAGTAAGGACTCGTGTTTTTCTCCGTTTTCAGTCTTCAAAGCTCACAGCCCTTGTGCATGTGGGACTTAGTGTGAGGAACTTGTAGAGGGGATTTTTAAGACTTATATTTTGTACTTTTCTATAAGATTTGAGATTAGATTTTCTACAGTAGAATAATGTTTGAAATAAAACTAGCCTTGCATCACATGAAACGTCGCGTGTTGAGATACAATTTTCTCATAGGCTACGTTCCGACTGCAGGGCTTAATGCTTAATTTGGATTTTTTCTGTGAGGTTGTTCACATTTCCAATTAAATGCGACACGGCGACATCACAGCAGCGAGTGAGCTCAGTGTGTACGGACGTCGCCTGAACACGGACGCTGCATTGAGCATCTGGAGATTTTAAAGTTCCCGTCGTACCGGAGCCAGAACATGTGCAGCTTATTTGTTTTAAGGAGGAGATTGAGAAGGAGCAGGACGAGGTTCTTGGCCGTGGCGTTTTGTGGGACACTGGCAGCAACGTCCGTAGAAAGGAAAAGGTGGTCGGATGAACGCTACCTGTCCGTTCAGACCGAAGTCGCGTGTCAAAAGATCGGATATGCACCGGTTTTAGGAGCACATACCCAAGTGGCCTGGATCACATTTGAAAAAATCTGATCTGTGTCTGTGGTGGAAAACTTTTACTTTGTTTTCTGTTGGGATCCATTTAAGCTAAAGAATGAATTTTATGGGTTTAGAGAACTGTTCACTAACAACTGCTAAAGCATTTGTGTGTTCCTGCCACATGTGATGGTGTAAATCTGCTGTTCCTGGAGAATCTCTGCTCTGTCTTTATCCAGTATCATCAAAACAACGAGCTGTTGCTTTGCTTATTCTCATCATTTAGAACAGTGAGATCCTTGGGGTGAATCTGCTCCAGACACGTCGTCTGTTTGGAGGTTGTTTAGATACTGTAGTTTGTTCTACCTCGTGTTGATGTTATGATGTCTGTCGACTGTATAAGAAGCTGTTTTTGTTTTGCCGTGGTTCAGATTAGGGAGAGACGGACTTTGCGTGAGGGACAGGTTTTTTTTTCATTTAATAATAATAATAATGCATCAGTTTTATACAGCGCTTTTCTGGACACTCAAAGACGCTTTACAGAGCATTATTCATTCACTCCAGACCCGGTGGTGGTGCTGCTATTGTAGCCACAGCTGCCCTGGGACAGACTGACGGAAGTGAGGCTCCAATCTGCACCATCGGCCCCTCCGACCACCACCACCACTCACACACACACCACTTTCATACTAGGCAATGTGGGTGATGTGCCTTGCCTAAGGACACTACGACAGTTTTTTTTGCGACTGGCGCCCCCCTGTGGCACCCGGAATTCCGAGTGGTCTCCCATTAAAGTACTAACCAGGCCCGGCTGAGCTTCTGAGATCTGACGGGATCAGGCTTTGACGAGCCGGTGTGGCCATTTTCTCTGCAATTGTGGCACATTTGCTTTAATAAATCCAGACTCTTTGATTTAAGACAACTTCACTCCAGTTTCATTCTTCTCAGATTAAAAAATTCACAACAATGTCATCCAGACAATATTCAAATATCAGATACAGGTCGCATAGAGACGAAAAAAATCAGATTTGGGTCACTTCAGGCTGCAGTCTGAACGTCACCTTACATCAGTCCGCCGCTGCCGAGCTTCTATCAGGAAGTACAAGTCGCTGCTGCTGCTCCGACTTAATCCTTCTAATTCAAGGTTGATTTTACTTCTAAAATTATTCTCTGGGCTCAAACATTCACATGGACAGTCTGGAGTTCTAATAGTTTTTCCTCGGGTCTGTGGAGTGGGTCAGACTGTTTTTAGTGGCAGGACGACTATGGCCATTGACATGCACTAGCCCAGCACCAGCACCTCTGCAAATACAAGGACCGGAGGGAAGATTTTAAAAAGTGTCTCCACCAGGGCTCTACGCTAACTTTTTTTTTCAGGAGCACATGTGCCCCTAAGTTAAAAGTTTTAGGAGCACAGAAAAAAAAATGGAGCACAGAAAAAAAAATGGGGGCACAAATAGGTTTTCGTTTTGAACGATTATTACAGTGCAGAACTTACGCACACCAACACTAACCCTGAATAAATTTAATACAAAAAACAAAAGCATTATGACTGTACTTTTCCTGCATGATCGCAATGTTTTTATAAATATATCTTCATTTTATCTGATTAATATTTAGACTTAAAATAAGCCAAACAAACTGTACTGCACTTAAACACTCTGTGGCCCTTTTTGGACCCTCACCACAGTTTAAGAACCTCTTCTTTAAGAGAACTTCCACTGGCTCTTTACACAAAACTGCTTCAAAGTGAATAAAGTGTGTAGGATTTTTAAACCTGTATTTTCAAATTCATAACTGGAATTACATTCTCTTACTGGTTTTAAAGTGTTTTTTAGCCTCTGCACATTTACCAAACAAAACGTACATTGTGACAGATTTATTTGGCATTTTCTTAGGCAAACTTCTGCCCACATATCGCCTGCTCTGTGCTGTAGGTCTGCTCTGTGCTGTAGGTCTGCTCTGTGCTGTAGGTCTGCTCTGTGCGGACACGGACATAAAATTAGTATTGGCGTATTTGACGAGGCAGATGGACAGGTGGGATGTTTAACCTGCCCTGTGATACACACTGGTACATGAGGGTGCGCGCTATGTACAAGCCACGCGCTGGCGGTGCCGCACGCGTGTTCGCGGGCTCCAGCGCACCGGTCCCGCACACGGTACAAGTTTATTGCCGATAGCAGCGGCCGTAATGAAAAATGACCGCACTCAGTATTCAGACCATGAGTCCGTGACAAGACCGAGTCCAAATGCACTCCAGTCCGAGACAAGACCAAGACAAAACTCTCGCTTTAGCGGAGCTGGAAGTCCAGCGGCACAGGGGAATCTACTGAGTGGGGGAACAGGTGTGGGTCCTGCTGCGGGGCGCTCCTCGTTTAAGGGGGCGTGGGTGTTTTGAAGCGGAGTTTGTTCGTATGAGTGATATCGGCGCACACCCGGAGCTCGTATGCTGGGGTCGTGCGCGGTCGGAGGTGTCGTGCCCGGGCTCGGTTCGGTTGCGCTCGCGCTGGGCAAGCGTGAGGCGCTTTAGGGTCGATCCAGGCTTGGGCACGATTCTAAAGTCCTAATGTGACTGCGCCCCTAATGTTTGATACATTTAGAACGTTTAACTTGTCACGTTACGTCTGTGCGCAGCTCCTTATTGTGGCTGCAGAAGCACTCGCACTGGTGCGACTGGTTTATTTTCCTCGTTCGCACGACGAAATATTTACTCGCAAATGCGAGTGAAATGGGCGCACTGTAGAGCCCTGGTCTCCACACGTCTCCAATAGGAAATGATGCCCTATGTCCAGAATTCTGAACTGTCCCTTTTAAATCTCTGCCCAAACCGTACCACCACTTTCAGACCCTCATGTCATTCAACCGTCTGACACTAAAGGAGCACTTCAAACCCGCGGCCGTCCCATTACTCCCACACTTTTAACACAGGGCGACTAAAAGGTGTCTTAATAAAAGCTCCTGCAGACGGAATGTGTGGATGTGTTCTTTCTGCCCCACATCAGACTGAGAGCTCGGTGTGAGTGTTGGTGAACGTGTGAGTGTGTGTTCGTACAGACGGAACACGCACAACCTGTGTCTGGTGTCCGCGGTGTTCGGACGTCTCACGTGGACGGTTCCGGTGCGAACAGAAGAGGAGCAGCAGCAGGATCATTTTGACATGTGTCAGACTGGCTGGTGCTTCTGCTGACAAGACTCGAGTTAATGAAGGGGCTCAAGTAAGAGGCGCTACACGAAACAGGGCTTGAATTACTGTGAACGTACAGGAGATGTAGACAAAGCACGGTGTAAAAAGGGGTTTAGGGAAGGGGTCTCCAACCTTTTTCCTCCTGTGAGCTACTTACAAAACAAAAATGCCAGAGAGCTCCTCATTTTAGTGGTCTTAAAAAATTGATATAAGAAAGAGGGAAGTCTTAGATAAGGTACAATATCCACACAGACGTTCACAGGGACAGTCTGGAGTTCTGATAGTTTTCCTCGAGTCTGTGGAGTGGGTCAGACTGTGTTCAGTTAGATTTGTATCCGTTGGCAGCGCATCTCATGGTACTAAAATACTGTTGAGAGGTTGTCAAAAGTATCAGAAATCCGACACTAATCGACACTAAAACTAGTATTGAAACTAGATACTCGTTTGAGGAGGTATAGATACTAAAAAGTCCCATTGGCAGGACAGAGATTAACTTTTCCTGAATCGCTTTAAAATGATCTTGAGCACATAGACGAGCGTACGTCCATGGAGCGAGAAAAGTACCACCATTTAATGTGGAAAATCGCATTCTATTGTCTTCCGAAACAGTTTTTTAAAATTATAATTACATATTGAGTGTCTGTCTTAGTGCTGAAAGTTTGAAATGTATACACTGCGAAAACACTGGGAGCTGTCAGGGCTAATTAGTGGTGTTTGTGTCCAGACCCTTACTGCACAGTGTAACGTAATTATCTTTGAGTTCTTCCTCCGTCGTAGCTCTTTATGCTATTTTCACTGACATTTCTTCAAATCCACTTTTCATATACGTTTATTTAGTTTGATCTTTCCCTCACAGGAGATCTGATTTTTTATTTGATTTGATTTATTTATTTGAAGGGGACAATGCAATTTAATAAAACATATGACAATTCATACGTTAAAAAAGCCAGAATTAGCCAAAAGGCTGTTTTTCATCTGTAGTCCCTTGGCCATGTTATAAAAGCAGTAAAATACAGAAATATAAGTACAGACACACAGTTAGTAGAGACATGAGACTGGACAGTACCAGACACACTGAGAGGACAAGACACTGCTGCTAAGAACAATAAGGACAATACAATAATACACTACAAATATAAATCTGATGATTATGTTCCTATTGTCGCTGGACTTTTAAAGGACACATATTGTGCATTGTAGCTATGCAACTGTATCATCAGAAATGCTTGTATAAATCATTGAGCAGCTAATGTCTCATCCACATGCAGGAAATGTGCAGCTCGTGTTGTCAGTGAATAAAAACAGGTGCAATTTGGAAATTTAGCCCTGACTTAATATGTGACTGTGGCTAACGTCACACCAGCATCAAACAGGAGAACATGTTTGTGTGGGATCAAAGCGCCTCACGTCAGGGTGACTTCAGTAACTGACAGACTGATGTTTCATCTGGATGTAGGATTAATGCTTTATGTTTTAGCAGCTGGACATGTTCTTTGTTCTCAGTATTGTCGGTCTGTAAACGTAGCAGCGAACAACTTTGGCCCAGATGTAAAACGAGCCCAAGGCGTTTAACAGTAACGCATTTGTGTTGGAGAAACCCGTTTGGGAAGGGGATTTTAGAACGCTATTATTTATTTAAACAGTAAAATAACATTTGCCACCTGAGACATTTTCAGCAGAGCAGGAGGTGGGGAACGAAGAGCGTGTTTACAACAGTGCATTCTCACAAGCGACCTGTTGGGGGCGCACTAATGCTTAATTAGTTCTGCTGTAAGGGCTACAGGCCGCCATTCCAACACACCGCCACTCCGACACTGATGTCTAATTGCCGGAGTGCTGGTGCGTCCATTTGTTATCAAACGTCCGGCACTCCCACATTTTTTCCCTGTGGTCGGAGCGGCGGCACATGAGCTTTTTTTTTTCAACACCCCGCCATTCCCACATGTAATTATTAAGTTACGACTGCGCTCTTTTCGGGGCCATATTTTCACCGACTGGTGGCGTAGGACCGCACGCAACGCGCCTCCTCCGGCCGCCCTGAGGAAATATTTCAGTATTTTTATACACATCTACAGTTTTTTACTGCTAGTACACACACACACACGGGGATATTTCCTATGCTAGATTGAATCAGTTACTTGGTAAACCACATTGACTGTTTCTGCGGCCTATCCTTATAATATTCTTTTGGAGTTAATGATTACAGGAGATTCTGGCTGATCCAAGGAAAGTCCTTTTTATCTCATGGGAACGAGACCACCTGCCAAAGGATGTAACAGCAACAAGCAGCATTTCTCTTATCTCATTGTGTGTATAAATATCTCTGAGCGAGGGTCAGCAGGAGTCAGAGAACCTGGTGTAAGTCCTGAATTAAGATCATAAGGCTACTAGGGAAAGAACTGGCTCAGACCTCTGATTAGAGCAGCTTCATCTCTGTATCAGAAGTTAGGGGAATAAACTTTGGCCTGAAATGGAGCAAATGAATCCTGGTGGTTATTCTCCCCCACGCTCTACAGCCCTCGACGCAGCTCCTCATGAGTAAACTGTCAGATAAGAAGTGTAGGAATGGCGGTGTCAAAAAATGTCGGAATGGAGCGTTGTGGGAATGACGGGATATCGGAAAGGGGGGCTGTCGGAGTGGCGGTGTGTCGGAGTAGCGGGTGAACCCTGCTTTAAGAGTCTCAGAGCGAGTGGTTTTACTGTAGACAGGAAACAGCTGACGCCATCGCGCTCACAGCTTTACATCCTGTGGTCCGCAGACAGATCCCACTGCAGACATTAAGACCACAGATTTAAGTCTCATCAGATTCTCCTCGTGTCTGCGGTGTTTTGCGCTTTTTGCCGCACGTTTTAAAAATCGTTTAAGAGCGAAAAATCCTGTAGCGTGCGGCGGCCTTCAGCGTGAACGGGACAGATACAGACGAGTGCGAAGGAGCAGAGAGATTCGCCCTGGGCCTGGGCACTTACTCCTGGTGTGGAGCTCCAGTCTTGGTGAGCAGAGTCAGGACGAAGAACATGAAGATGACGAAGACCGCCAGACCCACCCAGAAGCCGATCACAATGGAGTCTGCACACAGAACATAGTCAGTGTTAGTCAGGGCAAACGGGTTTCAGGAAAGCTGTGACAAAACAGTGCTAAAGGTTAATTTAAAGAGTTAATTTGACACAATACCCCCTCTATATCCATGGCTTCAAAAGTTGTACTATTACTCAACCCCACAGCCGTACGTGTCAGTGCAAAGAACATATAGAACATAAATAAACATACTATTCCATGTGGGAGGTCTTACAGGAGCCTCCGGCCGAGAACTGGGACTGTCTCGACTCCAGGGCTGTACTTTAATTTGCACTATTGTTTTAAAAAGGCAAGTAGTAACGTGTTAATGTTACACAAGAGTTCATATGTGCACAGCGTATCAAACAGTTACATCATGTCCTACATTATCAGCACATTTGTATCTCGTATAGCTTCTGCACTGCAACAAAACAACGTCTAAGGAAGTTAAAATGACCTAAATTAAGATTTTACTTTATTTGAGTAGATTCAACTTGACAAGTAAAATTTTCCACCAGTGGAATAAGTGTTTTTTCCTTAATTCAAGCAACATTTGATTTTGTTTCTTATTTTGAAGTAAAAAGTTGTTTTTAAGTACAGAACGTCTTGTTCCAGTGGCAGATCATTTTACTTGTCAAGTGAAATTTACTCAAATCGTGATAAAACTTTCTTCAAGTTATCTTGACATGGTGAGATTTTAGTTTTTGCAGTGTGTGCGCTTCTGTTCAGTTGCTCCACTTCACTGCACTGAACAGGAACAAATGTAATGACAAGTAATAATCTAATCATATCTATTCTGATGAAATTAAAGGTGAACTCCGGCACATTTGAAGCTAAAGTCCGTCGCTAGAAGTGGTCAAAATCAGTCTGAAGCCAAAAAACGGCACAGATCAGTGTTTCCTCGGTGGAGATCTCACTCTGGCAGTGAGTCTGTCAAGGCAACAAACTAGTGTAGTGATGGGGGCAAGTTCTGAACATCTACGTAAAACACCAATTTGCTTCACACTGAAGAAGCTTAACACCACTTTAACCCATCTGACAACAGCCACGAGTCTAACAAACAAAACGCTCTGCCTGGTTCACTCATTAGTGTCTGGAAACGTTAGAAAACAACTTCATAAGGGACTCCTATCCAGCAACATGGCGGCGTTATTTCCCGGAAGAAGAAAGTCCCGGGATTCTGTTTCCAAGAACTGTGCATGATTTTACCATGATGGACCTGTGTGCACAGCATGTAATGGTCAGTATCATTAAGCAGGTTCATTACTGAGCTGTATGTTCCCCGGAAGAAGAAAGCCAAAAACACCATAACAAGAAATCTACGCCGGAACATAAATATATACATGCCACAACCGCCGAGCCAGTCACCTCGCCTGGTGTGTTGTATGTAATAAACACACTGAAGCCATTCTCTCGACCACAACAGATGCCTTGGACACGCGTCAGGTATTTTTCTAACGCTTGTTCATGGCATCCAAAACATCTGCGGGGTCTGAACTCAACTGCAAAGCCGTCCAGTCTGAACACAGCTTTACTGCTGCTAACCGTAAGGAGGACTCAAAAAGGGCCCAGGAGAGATCACTAAATCACCCAAACGTGCATGCATGGATGACATTTAAAACCTCTTCAGGTATGTTTTTGATGACGCAACAATTATGCTGAGAGATTTTTCTTTTAAATAAGGAAAGAAATTGTTAGATTAACAATTATAACTTGTTTTCTGTATATATACATCACTTTTGATGACTACACCTCATTACTGAAGGTTAATAAAGCGCACAGACTTATGAGGCGCATTAGGTGAGACTGATACCTTCGCCCAGGCATCCACGATCCACCGGCAGATCGTGGTGTAACCCGCTGTTTCCTCTCTGTCTTGGTGAATGTGAGTTCACCTTCTGTCGTCCAACGCCCCCACGCAGCTCGAGATTTAATTTTGAACGGCCTGTTGACGCCGATATCGAGAGGTTGGAGTTCTTTGGTTAATCCACCCGGAATGACGGCAGCACCGAATTAGTTTGCTTCACTTTTCATTTAAATATCTTAGAGTTATGGTTGATTCCAAACTCAACTTCAAACAGCAAGTAAAAACGTACACTGCAAAAAAGGCCTATCAAAAAATAAGAAAAAAGTACAAATTTTGAGGTAAAAATGCCATATTTTAAGTGAAATTATCTACCAGTGCAGTAAGAAATTTTCACTTACCAAGTTTTCTTAAAAAAAGACGAAATACGAATCTTGTTCTAAGCAGAAAACACTAGTTTCAAGTATTTATGGGAAGATTTTTCACCTTATTGGTTTGAGAAGGAAGTTAAAGAGGCTTAACCTGGACTGAGTTAATATAAAAAGTGCTTAGAATAAGTTGTAATATCGAGATAAGATAAATCAGGAGGAATATCTTGAAACAAGTAAAAAATCTCATCTTATTAAGTAAAAAATCTTAAAATTGGTCTTTTAAGATGAATCTGCTTAATTCAAGTCAGTTTAACTATGTTAGAAAATCCTTTTTTTTGTAGTGTAGTAAACAAAACCAAGTTCAATCTGTCAAATTTCAAACACATAAGAGCCAATCTAACACTGGAGCTAAACTGTATTTTAATGCAATGATTGTCTCTCACAGGACATACTGCATGACAAATCTGAAACCTACTGAAATAGAATATAAACAAGCTCTCAAAATTTTAGACAAAGAAAGGAAAGCCCACCACGACTGTATTAAAAGTATTTAAAGAAACACAACATATTAGGCTGGGAGAACATGATACAATTTGCAGACTCCATTCCTGTGTACAAAATCTCACAGGGTCTGGCCCCTGTCCCACGCCCAGAATTTGCCAAAATAAATCAGAACAGATCAACAAGAGCGAGTTCCAGAGGTGATTGCATAAAACCATCCAGGAAAAGTGCCTTTGGACAGGCTGGATTCTCTTCCCGCGCCTCTCATCCCTGTGACTGTACGTGAGCTGCTGCACTCAGCTCCTTCTCTGCTCCACTTCAGTCACAGCTATTGGACAATCAGATCTGTCCACACAACTGAACTTAAACAGCGCCTTTTGCACATGAGCCGGGACTGCAGTATTTGTATATTTGCATATTTGTATATAGGTCTGTAAATAGATGTTAGTGCTGTGCATGTGTAAGTCATGAGAGTTTTATATTTGACCTGCACATTTTAATGCTAACGTTGTACGAGTGCGTTTTATAGTGAGTGACGTGTGTGAGCGGGGCTGTTGTAGGTTTTTTTTCTCTCGTGATTTATGAAGTGGGCGGGTTATGAGGCCTTGGAAGTTATGGAAATTAGCGTTGGCCACAATCCTGCATATTTACACGTCCATGTTTGTTTCTTACATTTTCTTGTCTTTTAATATGCACTGTCCCTTTAATAAATAAATACAAATACCTGGGCGTGTAAATCTCTGAACAGGGGCCATTTTGGGCTCCTGAAACACACCATAATATGATGTTGAAGCACAGTACGTATTCCTCCACAAGTCTCCTAACTACGGTCGCCGTAATGCTCTGACAACCCATCAAACGTGTACTACGTGAAATCAGTTCGAGGTCAGTATACATATACATACTACATAAATCACACTGGATTATAAAGGACACTATAGAGTTTTGAGAAAATTAAAGGATTTTAAGTGGGCCTTATAGTCTGTTCGCTTTAATCAATAGTAAGGTCACTGTACACTCGGTGCTTCTGAAAAACCCAAAGTCACACAATGTTACTGTCCCCGTCTGTATTAAATAACACTGGCCAATTAACGGCTCATGATGTAATCTCAAACCTATAGCGTATGTTGTATTGCCGCATGAACCCAGCCTATTACTGTCAATTTATGCAGCCTTAATTCTTCCCGCATGTCCACAATGCGCCTCGTGTATTATTCCGCTCAGTAATGAACCTGCTTAATGATGATACTTACATTACATACTGTACACACAGTACAGAGAGCTTTAATTAAAAAAACAGCAAATACAAAGCCCTGAATTCTCTACAGGGACTACAGTATATAGTATATGTCTTAAATAATAATAATAATATCTTGAGGAAATATTGTAATTGTAAGTACCGTATTTTCCGGACTATAAGTCTCTCCGGAGCCAAAAAATGCTCAATGAAGAAGAAAAAAAAACATATATAAGTTGCACCAAATACAAGTCATATTTTTGGAGGGAAATTTATTTGATCAAATCAGACACCAGGAACAGACATTTCATCTAAAAAGACAAGTTATAGTAAAACCAACAGAACAGAGAAGAACAGGCTGAACATGTGTCTGGTGTGTTCACGTCACATATGAACAGTTATTCACAAAACTAGAGCAGAAACAACAGAACAGAATAATCTTACCGAACTCTCCATCTCGCTCCAAATCACTAAATCCACTGAATTCTTCATCCTCGGTGTCACTTCTGAGTAACTCCACCGACTCCAGCTGAATCCAGCTTTTCGCCCACGTTTAGCTTGTTTTGTTTTCTTCATTTCAGTTCGAGTTTCCTCCACTTTTCACCATCAAACACAAGTTTCTCTCACTCTGTCCGCTCTGCACACATTTCCGGTTCTCCGCTCAATAAAAACACTGAGTAATAATGTGTTTAATGCAGCTTTGACACATTTGTTTACATTTTACAGAAACTAAACGTGAAGCCTCGTGGCTCATTTGCAGATAGTGATAAAAACAGCTGGTGCTAAAGGACCAGATTCAGTGGATTATTCACTGTACAAAAAAGTCTCCACCTGGATTTAACTGAGCAAACAGGTCTGAGGTGCTGCAGGTGGAGAAGTGACAGTGGTGCAGGAGGAAGACCCTGAGGCAGAGCAGATAATTGCACACAAGCCTAGAGCGCCCTCTTGTGGCCTCAGTGTGAAAATAACCAATATGTGAAATCATCTCGCTGGTGGAAACGCGTTGGTGTCCCTCGATGTCATAAAGGACTTTTAATATATTCAGTCGGTGTCTCGTGTTTGTAGCTCGCCCATGTGTAGACTGAACTGAAATATTTCATATATAAGTCGCACCTGAGTATAAGTCTGGAACCACCCAAACCATGAAAAAATGTGACCTATAGTCCGAAAAATACGGTATTGTTTTCCTTTTTTTTATGGTAGTTACTGCAATTGCTAGTTTGGCTGCAGTCAGACAAAAACTATTACACTGACGACAGAAATTGTATTATATTTCCACACTTTTAGTTTATGTTTTTGCAGCAACACTTTAGATCAGCGCTCCTCATCAGCTTTGTGCTTATATGGCTGAGGTGAGCATTTCGCATTTACAGTATTTGGGGGCATTTTTTAATTGAAGAGGTAGATTTAGTGTAATTGCCTCCAAAACAGCTTGTGCATTTTGAGTGAGTGAATCGTATCTGGCATTTATAGACTCATTGGAGTGGAAAGTTATCATCTGAAGCGTGGTGATTAATGCAAATGAGCCCTTTGCCATGTCTGCGTGACACTTGAATTTGCACATTTATATCACTTTGTCAAAGCTCATGTATTTCTATGCCGTCTGTTTTACATGGGGCTCGTAGCAACACCGCGAGATCAGAGCGCCTCAGTTGGAGCCTTTCTCCGCTGATTAGAAAGTTGGCGGTTTCTGCTCTTGACATAAAAGTGAAGTTCAGACTGATGAAAATGATGTGTAAGCAGTAAATGACTGCGGCGCCGAGTCCTTATCTGACACGGATCCTGACGAAGCTCCTGGTGTATCTGACGACGCTGATGTAGGAGCGCAGCTGCAGCACAATCAGGGATCTTTGTTTGTCAAATGAAAACAGAAACTCAAGAGATGATTGAGCATTTAACACAGATATTCACTTTGTCCCAACCAGTGTTAAAAAGAGGATTAACGATGTATTCCACAATCATGGCATTAGAGAGTAAATCCATTCACTGACAGCAACATTTGTGCTACGTCCACAGCTTAAAGTTGAACTCCGGCACATTTGAAGCTAAAGTCCGTTTCTAGAGGTGGTGGAATTCTGTCAGAAGCCAAAAAACGGCACAGATCAGTGTTTCCTCGGTGGAGATCTCACTGTGGCAGTGAGTCTGTCAAGGCAACAAACTAGTGTAGTGATGGGGGCAAGTTCTGAACTTCCATGTAAAACACCAATTTGCTTCACACTGAAGAATCTTAACCCCTCAAGACCTAAGGGCAGTTTTAGTACATTTCTCCTCGCCTGGATTTTTTTCTTAATTTTGCTTTTAAAACTGCCCCTTTTACCCTATAATGAAGTGTTCTACCTCCTTTTGTTCAGTCCAACCTGTTATTTCACAATCTGCTGCTGTAGTTGTGTCATGTGGCTGTGATAAAAGCTACAGGACCAGGAATAGAGATGAATTTATTACATTTGTATTTGTTCATTTTGAGTGAAATAAACCTTTCAAATAAAAATAGAAAGGGATGCGCAATTACACACACCAAGATGTGTAATTTTCCATGTGTGTGAGAATAAATTCCACTTAGAGCGACTTTTTCACTCGTTATAAACACACACAGTCAGAGGAGTCGACCATCTTGACTCACTTCACTCTTTGGCGAAGTTTGGCTCGATCAAAATGGACGGAGCGCATGAGTTTGGGGAAAACAAAGTTCCTGTCGGACACTCGTTTTGCGCACGTCATCACACAGCGTGAGTGTGACGTAGGATAAAGCTGCAGAAATGTACGGAAACCTCTATGTCTGCACTTTCAGAGGGGAAAAGGAAGTTTCTATCTTTTACGGTTTGAAGGTTATGTGTGGTTATAGGAAACATATTCCTCGTTATCGTATACGATAACGTAGGTCTTCAAGGGTTAACACCACTAACCCATCGTGCAACAGCCACGAGTCTAACAAACAAAACGCTCTGCCTGGTTCACTCAGTGCCTGGAAAAGTTAGAAAACAACTTTATAAGCAGCCTTAGCCTTAGCCATGCGAAAGCCCAAAACACTCAATTGTCGAGTCATTTTGAGCCAAATGAAAAATGATTTGCTCTCGCTAATGTGATGTGCCGTGATCTGTGGTAGAGGACATAAACTTGATGACTATTTGTGATGACGTTTATAGCAACGTCAGTTCTTTTATTATGTCTTTCTAGATCAATATTGTGCTTAAAGTGTGCAAATTATAATGTACAGAAGGAACATAAAGAATGAGAGTGGGGGAGGAGGACCAGCTCACATCTGGACTGCAGAATCACCTCCACTGAGACCAATAAACCTCTTTGACCTGCTGGAGCTGGACCCACGGGAGGCTACGATCAATGCAGCCCCGGGCAGCCAGTACAATGGTGGACATAAGAACAATCCATTTCCTCATTCTCGCTCAGCCCGGAGGATTCTGCCTGCATCTCCACGTGGGGGCCAAGCGAGAGGGTTTTTAGCAGGGGTGGAAAGAGAACTGAAAATGTCAACTAAGCTAAAATTGTACTAAAGTCAAATGTGCACTCGAAAAATACTAAGAGTACTAGAACTCCTTTTTAATGTGATTTTAGGAGCAGTTTAGATCACGATTCTATACAAAAATGATAGCGCAGATGATGCAGTGATGTTATTTGTGTTTATTGGTACAGAAAGGAGCAGAGACAGAAGAGAATTGGGACAAATGGGACTTGTAAAGTACTCAGTAACTTCTGTGATTTACGTGACTAATTACACTTACATGACGCTAATATTTTGCGAGTACAGTGGTCCCTCGTTTACTGCGGGGGTCACGTTCTAAAAATAACGAGCAATAGGCGAAATCCGCACATAGTCGGCTTTACTTTTTACAATGATTCTATATGTTTTAAGGCTGTGAAACCCCTCACCACACTCTTTATGCACTTTTCTCAGACAGACGCCGCGCTCTAAACTGAAGAGTGGGGAGGGGGATCGCTCCTCGCAAATCGGTCCGCACAAACCAGCCCACGATCTAAACTGAAGAGGCTTTTCCCACTGAAGGCCTTGGTGCCGAGTGAAGAACAGAGCTGTGGGTCGTTGTTGTTGGTGCTGTTTTTTCTTCTGGGCGAGAAGATTCTTATAAACAGACAGCCAATCAGAACGCAGAACACAACGCGCATTCATACACTAAAAACAGCATCCAAAATCGCACTAAAAAAATCAGCGATCGGTCAGTGACAGGTCCGCCTCAAAATACTGGATATTATCTACCACAGCGCCATCCGTTTTGTTACTGGAGCCTTTCACACTCACCACTGTGCACTATACACACTGGTGAAATGGCCGTCCCTTCACTCCTGCAGACAGATCCATTGGTACCTCTTCATTTACAAAACTCTCATTGGCAAAACTCCACAATATCTTTGCTCACTTCTCCAAATTCATAACTCAGTCCGTACGTTACGCTCCAGCCGTCTGGTTAATCTGGTCCTCCCTAAAGCCCGCGCTCCCTTTGGTCGCCTGTTATTCCAGTTCGCCGCTGCAAGCGACTGGAACAGTTTGCAGCGCTCACTTAAACTCCGCTCGTTTATTCCAATCAGCACATTTAAGAACTCACTGCATGTAACTGTCCAACATCATTGCACCTGATTTTAGTTGTAGCCTTTTATTACTGTCGTTATTGTTCATGTTGCTCTATTTGCTTTGCATGAATGTGTCTGTTTAATGTGCTGCTTGTTAATGCCGCCTCTTGGCCAGGTCGCCATTGTAAATGAGAATTGGTTCTCAATTGGTTTACCTGGTTAAATAAAGGTTAAATAAAAATAATAAAAAGTGGCAGCGTCTTTTCTCTTTTCAGAGAAGAGAATTCACAAGAAACTCTAAGATCCTGATGAACGTTTATCGCTGCACCATCAAACACTCTTAGTGTGGTTCAGCACAAATACATCCACAGAGGAACACTTTAAAGCAGACCTATCGTATGGCAAAGGAGAGAATTCATTTTATCAACTGGACAAAAGTTTATTTAGTCGATTACACCTACTTGTTTACAGTTGCTGTTGTTTGTGGGTCATATTAGCAGAATCAGACAGGGCCCCACACTTTCAATTTCAATAGGCCCAGTGTAGTCGCAAAATTCATTTTAACATGTCCCTCTGCTATCTCTGCTTTTTCTCTTGCAAAAGAATAAACAGCAAAAAAAGACAATTGTTTGACTCAAGACTATCAGGGACCAAACAGAGAAAACAAGGGAAAAGGTATAAAATTATGTTTAAATGTAATAAAATCCAAAGTAATTTAACCCAAGCAAAACATCAACAAAAACTGGGCCCAAACTGCGGGAACTTAAAGTCAACTGAACACAACCAAGAAAAAAAAAACCCAGACAGGGAACAGGTCTCCCTAAATAGTCCAGGAACCAACTAACTGAATAAAAAAACAATTAGCTAAACTACTAAATTATTTAAAGCAACACAAAAACAAATCATTATACCACAGCTAATAAAGTAACATTAACTAAACTAACTTTACAAAACAAACTAAATAGTGCGACGCAACGGTCTGGTCTTGGCTCAGCAATGGTTTGGTCCGTCTGGGTGATTCAAACCGAGAAAAAAAAAGGATAAAACACAAGTGTAAGTAAATTAAACTATGGGGTATAAATGAAAATGTAAATATAAACTTAATAAAATACTGTTACTGGAGTGGTGGCAGAGGTATCCACCACAAAACCCTTTATTTTGTCCTCACCCTAATATTTCCACAACATTAGTGAGCGAAAGAAACTGTAAACAAGTAGGGTATTAGTTTCAGAGTAATTTCTTGGTAGCGAACTGCTCCTTTTCAGGCAGATTTAAGACGGTGTCCTCCAGTGTCTGACCAGAACTGAAGAAGCAGCTTGGATGAGCAGCAAAACGTAAATAACTACAACTAAATAAACTTTTGTCCAGTTGACAAAACTGAATTCTCTCCTTTGCCATGGATTCTACCTGGACGACTGAGGGTTTTTCCATAGACCTTTTGCACTTGTCCTGCTCCTCCTGACTCTCATATCTGTGTAGTTTCAGAAACGGAATTTATGGATTCGTTAAAGTCCATTTTACACAAAGTCTTTCAATATCTTATCCTTCTGAATACATCTTTTTGGAGACACAAAACAACACAATATGATATGATACGATGGCTCTCGAGAAGAACTCATGTTTTTTTCAATGTGGAAATGGCCAATTACAGCAGTGTTACAGAGGCAGTTCATTTGATATCATTATTAGACATAATGATCATGAACAGAGACACGAACCCTCGTCTCCAGCCTGATAATCGCACCATCTCCGGCTCCTGGAGTTATTTTGAGACACGTTTTTGTATCGACGACGTGAGCCAATGCAAGACAAGGGAATCAATCTTCTCATTACGCATTCTGTGCTCCATCTGACCCTCTCCTCGGCCCCCTCTGACCCTCCAATCTGCCTCCTCTGCTCCATCTGTTCCTCTGACCCTCTCCCCTCCAGCCTCTCCAGGTGATAATCGCGCCATCTCTGTTTCCAGGGGTTATTTTTAGACCCGTTTTTCCATTGACGACATGAGCCAATACAAGGCGAAAGAATCAATCAACTCATTTGCTACGTCCTTAGGCATTCTCTGCCCCCTCTGACCCTCCAATCTGCATCCTCCGCTCCTTCTGACCCTCTTCTATGCATCCTCTGTGAAATCTGACCATTTCTTCTGCTTCTTCTGCTCCATCTGTTCATCTGACCCTCTCCTCTGCATCCTCTGCTCCTTTGACTTTCGCTTCTCAATAATCTGCTCCATCTGTTCATCCGACCCTCTCCTCTGCTCCTCTGACCCTCTCCTCTACATCCTCTGCTCCTTTGTTTCCGGCCCCTCGATAATCTGTGCCATCTGCTCCTCTGACCCTTTCCTCTGCATCCTCTGCTCCATCTGACCATCTCCTCTGCATCCTTTGCTCATCCGACCCCCTCTTCTTCCTCCTCTGCGACATCTGATCCTCTGATTTGCATCCTCTGCTCCATCTGATCCTCTGACCATCTCCTCTGCATCCTTTGTGACATCTGACCCTCTCCTCTGCATCCTCTGATCCTCTGACCCTCTCCTCTGCATCCTCTGCTCATCTGACCCTCTCCTCTGCATCCTCTGCTCATCTGACCCTCTCCTCTGCGTCTTCTGCTCATCTGACCCTCTCTTCTTCATCCTCTGCTCCATCTGACCCTTTCCTTTGCATCCTTTGCTCCTCTGCCCCTCTCCTCTGCATCCTCTGCCCCTCTCCTCTGCTTCTCTTCCCCTCTCTTGATAATCTGACCATAAAATGCTTTAGAATTAGATGCAGACATATTTGACAGTGAGAAAACAATGAAATTCCCAGTGGAAGCTCAGGCGTGTCTCAGCCCTGAGGCCTCAGCTCAAACCCTCTGCCCGAGAAGAATACAAAGAGTGGAGTGAGAGGGAGAGGAAGCAGATTTTTCAGGAGTCTATAAGTCATTAGTCAGCCAATAAATGATTTGAATAGATTCTTTTTTCAGACCACGGTTTAGTTTGTTTTCATACCTCCTCAGACTAGGACAGTATCAGGCGTGAGAGAGTAAAAAATAAACTCTTGTCCCAGCAACATGTGACCATTCTGAGGAAGGCCACTAATAAACTTTTGACACGCATACGCCTACACCCTATGGGCTTATGCCACCAGTTCCCTCTGACTCTGCTGAGGCACCAGTTGCTTGGAGAGCAACTGGTGCTAAGAGTGGCTTTCCAAAAACCGTCTGATCCCCCAGGGTTAGACCATTTCAAAATGTTCAAGTGATTCAACAATATACTGCACTGCTCTCCCAGGGCTGTTTTTGTTTCAAATATGGTCCATTTCTAGTTTTCAGACAGTAGAATGTGATGGTGTCATATTCCCAGTTTGAGGACAAGATTTATTCACAAATGTTCAACCTGGTCATTTCTATTGGTGACTATACCCAAGAACGCACTGTATTAGATTTTGACTGATTCATTTTAGCTGCTCCATCTGTATTAAATATCATTGATCAACAGTACGAGCACATAAGTCCTGGTCTCAGGTCTCTGCACTGCCCCCTGTGGCTCAGAGACTTTAAAGCAGCTCTGCTCGTGCACGAGTCTCTCCAGGGCCGAGCACCAAAGTCCATCTGTGACATGTTAGTGCCTCATGAACCATCTACATCTGAGGAGCTCAGGGACCGGCCTCCTGCTGGTACCAGAGTCAGGACTAAACTCAGGGAGTCAGAGTTTCAGATTCATGCAGATAAAACCTGGAACAGTCTGAACATGTGAGACAGACTCTGACTCTGTTTAAATTCAGACTGAAAACGGTTCTGTTTAGCTGCAGATGACTGAAAGGTTTTCATTCTGCACTCTTCTCTCTCATTTAATTCTTCTCTCTCTCTCTTTTTTAATTTTATGATGACCATTTATGTTTTGATTTGTTTGTATTAGGATTTTGGTGCATTTTTTATTCTTTAAAGCACTTTGAATTACTTTGTGTGCAAACTGTGCTGTACAAATAACCTTACCTCGTCTATAGAATGTTGTGAGGGACTGGCCCTGGAGGAGCTGGATGAAGACGATGGATGGATGGATTTATGTATACTGATGGAGACAGTTGTGTGTGCAGGGGCTAATATGGGGTAGGCACATCAAGGAACCACACACACACACACTTTCACACCCGTGTATGCAGACACTGTGGGTGAGGAGGGGGGTTAAGTGTTTTGCCCAACAGCCTCAGTTCCATCTTCAGTTGAAGCTGGAATCATATGATCTCTGACAATGATGTTTATGTCGAGAGCCGGATTCAAACTGCCAACCTCTGGATCCGTGGAAGGGCTCAGAGCTCAGGTTGGCCGGGGAACAGGCTGGTGAAAGCTGGTTTCAGCACCACACACTCGACGAGCACTCGAATCACTGTCAATCAGGTGGAGGAAATTAAACTGCAGCACCTGACAGTAACCAAACACACACACACATGCACACAGACGCACACACACACACACACACACACACACTGTGGCACATCCAGCAGCCTGTGGAATACTAACACTCTCAGCCATCTGCAGGAGGCAGAAATGAAACTGAACAAGACAATGTGAAGTGGAGTTCATTCTGATATAACTGTGATGTTACAAATAATAATAAAGGCACTCGATCTGCTCCACTTCTATCACTGGAATACCAATGAGGAAACCTACACGTTCTAGGGACTTATTATTCAGAACTCTCATCTTAAAGGAACTGTGTGTGTCTTCTTACCGTTTTTCAAAAGGTCCTACAATCACAACTAGGGATGGGAGATCAAAGTGTGACGGGACTGTGCGCACACGGAAAAACCTCAGTAGGTTTGATCCTGCGTTTGCACGTTTGGCACAGGCATAAAAGAGTTAGGGCCTGGACCCGCTGCACACTTCAGCTTTTATACAGGGAATAACGGCACTGGCTCTGTGTTTCTCAGTGGGAAGCCGAATGGGCACGTTTCACCAGGTCTACAGTGAAATAACTGACTGAATAGGCTCATATTTACCGTCTGCACAGGCTGATCACAGCAAACGTAAGGATTTCAAAAGTAAATTTCAAAGCACTAATTACTGTGACAGCCTTTCTGGACCTGGGCTCCTTCAAACAATACAGAACTGCCCCAGGAGCTCATGGTAAATGCACAAATACAACAATAGGTAGAAGATAAACAGAACATTAGAAGGCCCCTGGCTCCACTGCGCACATCAGCGTTTACGAGCGACCACAGCGGCGTGTCAATGCGAGAATACAAAATGGCTTCTATATTGTAACGTCACATTATCAGTAAAATCACAAACAATAACCAAGCTGAGCATCTGAACAGGTCCTCAAAGGCCAAGTTATTTCAGTGGAAGTCGCAGAGAGCAGATATTTACATGTTTATTGGGAGATACAGACACATCTCCAGCAAAGCAATGGAGGAGTGTGTGTGTAGTGTGTCTGTGTGGTGTGTGTCTGTGGTGCGAATGTAGACAAACTGGTCACATCCTGTACAGGGCGACCAGACGTCCCTGTTTACCCGGGACAGTCCCAGTTTTGAGCCCTGTGTCCCCCTGTCCCAGCAGATTTATCCAGTTCCAGTTTTGTAAAAGAAATGTCCCAGGTGTCCCTATTTTTGACCAATCTGATCTAAACTAAGACTAAACCAGGACTACATCAGGTCTAAACCAGGACTAAAACATCACAAATCACAATTTTTGACTAAAGAGGAGCATAAATGATCAAAATACAGAAAACCGAGTTTGCAAATGACCATAAAGCAAAAGAAAATGCAGCGTCATAAGTCCCTCAGACACAAGAATCCACAATATTTTCACAGTTTTATTTATGCCAACCATCCCAACCCGGGTGTGTCCCAGTTTAGAATTTTGAAAATCTGGTGTCCCTAGATGTCCCTGTTTACCTGGGACATTCCTATCTCAAAACAGTGATTTGTCCCAGTTTTATACAAGGAATGTCCCTATTTTTAACCAATTTGAGCTAAACCGGAACTAAACTAAGACTAAACCAGGACTACATCAGATCTAAACCAGGATTATCACAATTTTTGACTAATCAGATCCTTGGCTACAGCAAAGAGAAGAAAAAATGATCATTTGTTTTGCCAAAATACAGAAAACCGTGTTTGCAAATGACAATAAAGCAAAAAAAATGCAGCATCAAAAGTCCCTGCCCAGAGTAAAAAGAGGCATAAATTGTCAATTAAGTAAAATACAGAAAAGCTGCTTAAAAATGACCAAAACACAAAGAAAATGTGGCTATACTGACTCACATTAGTGCTGAGTACATAACAGTTTTCCTTATTTACGCGCTCGTTTCACAGTTTTATTATTACCAAACACCACAAACCAGGGACGTCCCAGTTTTATTTTGAAAATCTGGTCGCCCTAATCCTGTATAAAGACCAGGGAATCCTACTTCCTGTTCTGTTTTTGGAACAGCGAAGAGTTGACGTCTCTGTTATCCTGCGGAGTATTTCTTCGTTGACTTGACATTATGGATACGCCACTTTATATCTTATCAAATGTGTCGTACATAATTAAATTGCATCCAATGTAATGACGTAAGTAAGTGAATTAATGACTTTATGACTGAACAAATTGAACAAAAGTACTAAAATGAATGACTTCTCTTAATATAATGCCAATTGATTTGTTTTTTGATGATGATTTGTTTTTCTGAGGAGTCGCTCCATGTGGATAGATCCATTGAATCACTGACAACAGCAGCAGGGGGTTCAGTACAGCTGTATCCAGACAAACACCGTAATTATTTTCGGATGTCAGCTGAGAAGACGGAGGAACTGCTGCCTACTGCTGGCCCAGAGATTCATCGACAAGACGACAACTACAGACAAAGCATCGAACCAAAAGAGAGACTGACAATACGGCAGAAAGTATTCCAAAAGTATGCGTGTTTTTCTATAACACTGACACTATAGGATATATATAGAGTTTGAACCCGAAAACAACCATCCAAAATCCAAACCAATATCTCTTCAAAGTATAAATAACAAACAAAACACAGAACAAAATAATAATAATGATAAAATAATAATAGGCTCAAATCAAATATCACTTTGATGGATAAGAAGGATCATTTAGCTCCTCCGAAAAGCCCCGTGGTTGGTCCTGGAGTGCGGCTGCGGTGTTTCTGGTTGCGTGTTCTGTGAAACCCTGGATGGACTCTCCTCGGTTGCTCGGTATTTCAAAGTCCTCCGTTTCGGTTCGCAAATTTAGAATAGTATTTTGTGCCTGAGCAGGGCTGGGACAGGGCTGTGAGCCTCGGCACATGTGGACGTGGAACAGCCAAAATTTCAAGTAGCTGCTCCTCGGGTGCTCCTGAGGACCTGCTCTGACACCCAGATACTAGAGCCTGCACTGAGCTGGATGGGGGTGTTCCAGTTCTCCAAAGACCTAAATGAAGGTGCTTCAGCTGATGCAGCACTCGTGGTGATGGGGTAGGAGTGTCCCTGCAGGAGTGTTTGTGGTCGTAAACCGTCTGAAGGTTAAGAGGCTCTTCAGCTTCCTCGTCCACTGCTGCCACATCTGCTGCTCCTGACTGACTCCCAAGTGCACAGTGAACTGGGTGTGTGCTGTAAAATACACGATAATAAAGTAATAAGTGGTGCGTGTGGTACACAAATGAGTCTTCATTGTATCTGTGGTAATAGAAAAGCCATTTGCTTTTCTCACTTCCTTCTGTTTGTGATCCTGCTCCAGAGCTGCCTGGAGGCTTTTGTTTGTAAAATGAAGAAAGCTACAAGCAACTCAACGCAAGTTAGATTTATACGTTTTCTATGTATTTCGGCTTTTTTTTGACGGCTACAGTGTCAATCAGTCAAACGATCTGCATGACGTGCTGCTCCGTACGCGCGGCTATCGTGTGTCCTCATTCACTTTTAATTTGATTTGATTTTTCTGACATTATTCTGATATTATTCCAAAGACAGTCGCATTTAACATATAACAGAGCGAAAAGACGCAGGCTGAAGCTTGTCCTGATTCTGCCTTTACCCTTTTCTCCTCACTGCATCATCTTGGCACCGGTTCATAATCACAGTAAACAAATTAACAACAGTACGGCAGAGACGACAGCACAAACTAAGTCTCATAGTTCATGCATCTGCTCAGAGTTAAACATTTACATTTCTTTTTACAGTGGAACAGAGTCGTGCACAGTTTTATATCTTCTGTACAGTCGTTCCAGAGCTCCGCCCCTTTAACAGACACACAAAATGTCCTAATATTTGTTCTGATTTTCTTTTTGTTAAACACGGCCGCACCTCTGAGCTCATATCGGCTGTTTCGGATGTTCTGTAATGATGCTTTTAATGCATTCTAAAAACTACACGTCCAAACGCTGCAGCTTTTACGCTTGAGTAGGGCAAAATATGTGTGCGGTGGAGGCAGGTACTAACCCCCAATTTACACCAGAGAGTAACACGAGCAGCACAGCACACGAGCAGGAATGGCTTTCCATTTTAACCGGGCAAACAATTTACACCAGCAGTGTCATATGCACGTCTAACGGCCGTCATTACACTACACACTGCTCGAGATAGACCGGAGTTCTAATTTTGCAGCGTTAACGGAGCGTCTCCAGGCTTTTTAGCAGGGGAAAGACAGGGAATGAGCACGTGGTGTCAAAATAGACTTCTGATGCCCTTTCAAAATACATTCTCTCAAAGCACTAGAGTCGTGTAAACAGTCAGGAGCTCGGGGAATGACTGAAGAAAGGTTACAGCCGCAGAGGATAAATATAAAACACTACAGCATCAGACAGCAGCTTCACGACGACTTCTGAAGGAAAAAGCAGACGGCCAAAGTGAAATGGTGAGTAGCTTCATTAACGCAGCACCGCAGATACAGGCTCAGCTTTTGTATTGTGATTTAAAACTTAATGCATCCAATCAACAATGAATACAGAAGCAATTTAAAAGGTTCAGTGTTTAAACTTGACAAAACAGATGCAGCTCTGCCTACGTTACATGACTCCTGGTGTAAATTTCAGGTAATGCATTCTAAAAAATACATGCAGCGAGATATTTCGGCCTTCTTCATTCATAATAACTTAGTTTAACACTCAAGGACCTACGGCATTGTATACAATACTGAGGAATATGTTTTCTATAACCGCGCAGAACTCTCTAACCGTAAAAGACAGAAACTTCCTTTTCCCCTCTGAAAGTGCAGACATAGAGGTTTCCGTACATTTCTGCGGCTTTATCCTACGTCACACTCACGCTGTGTGATGACGTGAGCAAAACGAGTGTCCAACAGGAACTTTGTTTTCCCCAAACTCATGCGCTCCGTCCATTTTGATCGAGCCAAACTTTGCCAAAGAATGAAGTGAGTCAAGATGGTCGACTCCTCTGACTGTGTGTGTTTATAACGAGTGGAAAAGTCGCTCTAAGTGGAGTTTATTCTCACATAAACGGCAAATTATGCATCTTGGTGTGTGTAATTGCACATCCCTTTCTATTGTTTTTTTGAAAGGTTTATTTCACTCAAAATGAACAAATCCAAATTTAAGTTTAAGTTTGTTGTTTGTTTATATAGCGCTTTTTCACAGACAGATGTCACAAAGACGCTTTACAGAGGATTATTTACAGAGCATTCTTCATTCACTCCAGACCCGGTGGTGGTAAACTACTGTTGTAGCCACAGCTGCCCTGGGACAGACTGACGGAGGCGCGGCTGCCAAGCCAACCGGCGCCAACGGTCCCTCCGACCACCACCATCACTCAAACAACTTTCACACCTACAGTGGAACCTACCCTGGAAATGCAGAAGTGCTGTGGCTCTGGTCCTGGACCTGACAGGAGCTGTTTCCAGGACTGGACCTGGAAAGTCATGGAGCCACTGCACTATTTTTTGTTTTTAGGGCAATAAGGAGATTTTTAGTTGACTTACAGACTTGATATTTTGCATTTTTGTAGCTAAGGCCCTAAATTAAGCATTTTTTTATGTCCAAAAAGTTGTTTCTACATGTTTGCTGCGTGTTTTGTATAAAAGTGTGAATTTTATTTTCTGTTTTTTTTTGTTCATCTCTATTTCTGGTCCTGTAGCTTTTATCACAGCCTCATGACACAACTACAGCAGCAGATTGTGAAATAACAGGTTGGACTGAACAAAAGGAGGTAGAACACTTCATTATAGGGTAAAAGGGGCAGTTTGAAAAGCGAGGGGTTAAAGTGAGTAAGAGGTGAGTGAGTCCTCCTCCATCTGATCCCTCTGCACTGAGCACTTATAACAAAGGCAGCAATGGAGGAGGAGCAACACAGCCCAGAGGAGGTCATTTAAAAGATAAAAATGAAGTTTCATAACACATTGTCGGCCTATAGTGAGTATGTCGTAACAATCAGCAGTGACACATGTGGAACTGGAGTTTAAAGCATAAAAGGCTGTTTAATGCATCAAAAAATATGATGAGAATTATTAAATGTTGTAAGTTTTATAACTAACACATGAAACCCATTCACAACACAATGCACAGAGAAATTAAACCAATTCAAAATCATGTGACCAAATTGCGAGTTGATCTGATTATTGTAAATTAGTTCTAAATATCGTCCCGTCTGTCTCATCTAGGGCTGAAACGATTCATCGAGTTAATCGATTAAATCGATTAGAAAAATGCATCGATCATTTTTTTTGCCTCGATGCTTCGTTTTATTTTCATATGCTCGGCGACGGCCGGAACCTTTTGTGGTAGAGGTAAAGTTTCCGCACGACCACTGCACTTCACTGTACACACAACAGCGCGGCGCCCATGGATGTATAATAAGAGCAGAACCTCCGGTACGCTGCGCACTCCTCATCTCCCATACGCCGCGCACTCTGTGCGTGGATTGTGTCTTGTCGCGTACACTCTGTGGACCGCGCTTCCTCCTGTGCCTCTAAACCAGAACTCACACCAGGACTAAGCCAGGTCTAAAGCAGATCTAAAACCAGGACTAATCCAGGTCTAAAACCAAACAAGAATTTGCAGGAGTTGGTTGCTACATTCATGTAGTTTTAAAAATCATGACAATATCAAGTAATCCAAAGTATTCAGATTACTTTACTCACTTTAAGTAATTTAATTGATTACGTCACAAACTACATTTTGGGAAATGTAATCTGTAATCTGTAGGGGATTACATTTTAAAAGTCACCTTCTCAACACTGATGCTACAACATCTAAACAGAACTGTACATTACATCAAGTGGAAAAGAAACCGCGAGGTGAGTCAACCTGAGCCCAGCGATAATTAAGTTTTTTTATGTCCAAAACACGTGTATCTGTCAGTGCAGGTGGTGTGGACTTAACATGTGCAAAGTAGACACGACAATAACAAACAATTACTCGATTATTCGAACAAAATAATCGACAGAATAATCGATTACTGTAATAATCGATAGCTGCAGCGCTAGTCTCATCCCACAACTGATCACAACTCCAGAGTCTGAACCTGCAAACAGAGACACATCCAAGTGTTTCTCAGTCTCCGTTCATGTTCAGGCCTCGCGTGGAAGCTCAGAACCTCCAGAAGTCCCTCCCTGAGCTGCAGAGGCTGCACTAGCGCTGACTCATGACTGGCTGCAGACGCTGGGGTTTAAGTAGTGACTATTCAGCTCAGAGAGAGAGAGGACTTTTAGGGTTAAACCAACTGGATTTCAACATTAAAAGTGGCAAACCAAATGACAGACTCACCTGAATGAGTCATTTTCACTTTGAATGAGAATATTTATTTATTTATTTATTTTCTATTATGCTGTAACAAAATGTATCAGATCAAAAGTGTGACTCATCTCTTCCACATGTTTTAGTGTGAATAAGAAAGCAGCTCCACAAGGACGGACAGCGAACTCTTATTTAAGTGCAGATATTACACTATTTTATGATTTAAGTTCTAATGAAGGGTCCTCGTCACAAACAGACCCGGAGCTGTGGTTTGTTTCGTTCACACGTTCCACCTTGTGATGTCGCGTGGTAATTCAGGAAGTGCTCCACTGTGTTTTTAAACTCCACACACCTTATCTTAAGGGGTGTAACGATATATGTACTGAGCCTCACATTACGATATTTATTGTGATATTTTGACTGTGAATCTGCTCCTTTTTCCTCTAAAAACACAAGACTTAATCCAAAGAATGAAGATGTCAAAGTGCTCAGAACAGTTATTTCTTCATGTCGTCTGCGCTGAAACGGAGCAAAGGATCATGGTCTATGTAGTTCCCTCTGTGTTTTTTAGCTATTTCTGCATCAGAACTATTCATTTAAGCAAAGAGACTTGGGATTCTGTGGCAAACATAATGCTCAGACTGTCCCTGTTGTAAAGAAACATAAGTTACTCTCAGTTCTTGATATTTATAAGTTGCAGCTGTTAAAATTTGATCATAAACACTGTAATGAGAAACTACCGTATTTATAGGCGTCCGTGTAAATTCTTTCAGAACTGAATGAGGGAGAAATTCTGTGTTGACATATGCTCCCACACACGGTAAATGATTGTTCTCAGGATATTATTAGCAAGGTAATTAATCATCCTCTGTAAGGTTTTTCACATTATGCTACAGTGTTTATCTTAAATGCATCTGATCCTGTTCGCCATAAAATGAATTGTTTTCCATGGCGTGATGTATAAGTTAATGTATAATCAAGCTGATTATTGTTATATTATGGTATAGTGTTATTATTGTTAACCCTATAACGCCAAACGTATCATATTTGATACATGCCCTCCACATGAGCAGTGTGACATTTTTTCCCCTGAAAAACCTGATGTATACAATCAGATACATGCAGTGCACAAATAATCCAACAGTGGGTGTGATTCACTGATTAGAGGGTGCTCCAGTGACAATACAAGATTGCCATAAATAATAATATATGGAAAATGATATTTGAATTTTTTGTTTGTTTGTTTAGAGGGACCAATAAAGGCTCCAAGTTCAAAGAATTGGAATTTTCTGCCAATTATTTAATGGTGTGGGCTTTACAGGGTTAAAATGTCCAGACTTATCTTTACCACCGTGAACATGTAATTCCAAAATGCTGAGTTTATATGAGAACTACAAAAACACATGTATTTCGGGCGGCCCTTACGGGAGATCTGTTAGGTCTTGGTTGGGGTCTCCTGACATTCTTCTAATCTCATTTTTCTTGTCATATCTTTGTGTACGAACTTATTTTCTTGTCTATAATACGTCACAACTGTTTTTAATGTACGGACGTCAAACAAAAGAATCTGAATCTGTGAGACCTTTGACGATACGATATCACCGTATTTCGGTTATTGTTGCTTCCCTGCCTTCTCTGAAAAGTATGAAAGTGGAGTGTGTGTGTGTGTGATGGTGCAGATTGGAGCCTCACTTCTGTCAGTCTGTCCCAGGGCAGCTGTGGCTACAACAGAAGTTTACACCACCAGGTCTGGAGTGAATGAAGAATGAACTGTGAAGCGTGAACTGTGAATTGCCCATCTCTGCTGAAGTAAACATTAAAGGTGACCATTAACTTCGTGACATCATAAGGTGGAGCAGAGCATTTTGAGCTTTTATAGACAGATTAATATTAAAGAATTACTCAGACGTGTGAGTGAAACGGCGCATGACTCTGGGTCTGATTTTGCCAACGCATTCTAACGCGACTTAAAGCTCACTTCAAGAGTCAATTTTGCGTGATATATCTTTAAAATATATTTGTAAACCCCTTTTATTGATATCAAAACTTTGCAGTACAAGAATAAACCGCTCGCTGCTTACATCTGTGCGCCTTCAGCCCCTCAAACGACACCGGCTCTTCGTCGTCGTAGTACTCGTACTGCCACACGTAGTCACTCCGACGCGCGCTGCTCTGGCTCCCATTGGTGAAATCCGTCATTTCCAAACGCGATGTGTCCAAAGACGACTTTTACGCACCGACACTCAGCGGACGGCTCGGTTCCAGTGTGCGCCCATGTCTCGCAAACTCAATTACAAAAATACGTGGCACAATCTCCAGCGAGCCGCGTCCTTTCTTTCTGTCTTCACCAACAAACAGCTTGAGTAAATATCCACGAATCCGCAGATGTCACACGGGTTAAGCTGAATTCTTAAAGTTAAAGAATAGAAAAACAGCGCGGTACTCCATGGCTTTTCGTTGCGCGTAAACTTCTCCGCGTCGCAGAGAGAGATGTTCCGTGCGCCGCAGCCTTGAGCGCTCTGTGGACCGTGTGCGCGCACAGGCAGAGTGGGTTTACTCAGGCTCCGCTCCTCAGCCAATGGGGAGTGAGATACTATCGCCTGTCAGAGCAGCGGTCCCCACGGGTTTGAAGGAAGAGAGGAAAGAGAGAGAAAGGGAATCGTGTCAAATTCACACCATAGTACACTGCAAAAGAGCTTAAACACTCAAATCTATCAGAAAATGACTTAAAAGTGGTGGAATGATCTGTCCGTGCAGCAAGATCATTTTACTTGACAAGTTATCTTAAAATAAAAGACCTCTAGACTAGAATGAAGCGTCTCTGTAAGTGTTCATGGGCAGTAAATAAGTTTATGGATGCTGAGTTTAAGATAAGCAGATTTAAAGGGGAACTCAGGCACGTTTGAAGCTAAAGTCCTAAAGTGCTAAATGTGGTGGAATTCTGTCAGAAGCCAAAAAACGGCACAGATCAGTGTTTCGGTGGAGATCTCACTGTGGCAGTGAGTCTGTCAAAACAAACTAGTGTAGTGATGGGGGCAAGTTCTGAACTTATACATAAAACGCCAATTTGCACACTGAACGTTATAAAACAAGTTTATAAGCAGCCTTACACTTACCTCTGTCGATTTCCCACATGCCAAAGCCCAAAAGACTCGATTGTCGACTCCAGTGTGAAGAAGAGAAACTGAAAGTTGTTGAAAGAAAATGGTTCGGGAATGTATTTTTTAAGCGTTTTTCAAAAAATATAATTCACTCGTAAATAAATGAGATTAGAAACAACATCGGCGATCGAGTCTTTTGGGCTTTGGCCTGTGCAGTGGGAAATCAACAGAGGGAAGTGTAAGGCTGCTGTTAGGGTAAATAATCAGGCTCAGTTGGTATAACTACTGCTATGATGTAATTGATGTACTGATTGCTATAGTTCACTATACGATGACACAGTAAACTAGATTACAGCTGATTAACGCAGAGATAGGTTCAGTTCATGGACAAGATATTCTATTTTCTATCTATATGTCTAATCAATTAACTAAATAGGGCAAGGAGTTATTGATAGGGATGTGCTGACTCACAACTCACCACCTTGATCAGACCAGCGAGATGCTCCCGTAAATGGAGTCAGATGAATCCGGGAGATGCTCGTCACATCTGATGAGATTGTGCAACGTGCCAAGAGGCCCGGCTGTTCTGTGCACCAATGAAGAGGCATTAAGTCTAAACCACGGTGGCCTCCCACAATAGTTTGCATAGAAAAATCATTGTATAGGCGTAAATATTAAGTATCTGCATGGGAATGTCGGCACAGACTCCTTGTACAAGTATGGCTTTCTAATATTTGAATAAGTAAATTATCTGGACTTTATTTCTGTTTCAAGTGTATTTTTTGTCTAAGCAGAAACTAACGAACATGTGAAGAAAAGGCTGGTTTCCTTACACTGCTTATAAAGTTGTTTTCTAACTTTTCCAGACACTAATGAGTGAACCAGGCAGAGCGTTTTGTTTGTTAGACTCGTGGCTGTTGTCAGATGGGTTAAAGTGGTGTTAAGCTTCTTCAGTCTGAAGCAAATTGGTGTTTTACGTGGAAGTTCAGAACTTGCCCCCATCACTACACTAGTTTGTTGCCTTGACAGACTCACTGCCACAGTGAGATCTCCACCGAGGAAACACTGATCTGTGCCGTTTTTTGGCTTCTGACAGAATTCCACCACCTCCAGCGACGGACTTTAGCTTCAAACGTGCCGGAGTTCCCTTTAAACCAAGACAAAAGGAGAAATTCAATCTGTCTACTGGACAAAGGTTTGTTTGGTCGAATACATTTTGCAGCTCATCCGAACAATAGGAGTAGCCAGGTCAGGTCCAGAGGTGTGAAAGCTCCATTATGGCCCTGAACGGTTCTACTAACATGACCCACACTCGGGGCAAGTTCAATACACCAAACAAACAGAAACTGTAAACAAGCAGGGTATTAGTTTCAGAGTAATTTCATAGTAGCTTCTCCCTTTCAGGCAGATCTAAGGCAGTGTCCTCCAGCGTCAGACCAGAACTGAAGAAGCAGCTTGGATGAGCTGTGAAACGTATTCAACCTAAACAAACTTTTGTCCAGTTGACAGATTGAATTTCTCCTTTTGCCCTGGATTCTACCTGGACGACGGAGGGATTTTACACTTATACTTAAAACTAGTTCATGGTCAGTGTTCATGGCCTGATCATAAGTTCTCAGATGCAAAATTCTATATAAATTGCTTTAAAATCTGCTAAATTCTAGATAAACAGACTTAAAACCAGTTTATGATTAGTACGAATGGCCTGATAATAAATTCAAATATGCTACGTTCTAGATATAAGTAAATGGACTGTAGCTTCTTTCAAACATTCATTGCCTAAATTTAAGATTTTCCAACTAGTTGAGTCATGGAAGAAATATATGTGGCAATTTTTGAGCTCACACAGCCAATTCAGAGCTAGTAAGTCGATAATAAATCTGTAAACAAGATGAATAACCTGATATAAGTATTAAAATCTTGGCCAGATCAGAGGAATTTTCAGTGTAAAGGAGGCGGTATCTATAAAGAATGTAAGAATAGGCCAAACAAATCAAACATTGTAAAGTCACATTTGGGATTTGATTAAAATTTTAGGCCTATAATAATAAAACCAGGTTAAAAATGATAAACGTTAAGGTTAAGGTACATTTTATTGTTTCCGTACAGCCATTTATCTCCTGCATTTGACCCGTCCTTTAATGCCACTGGGGAACCTCATCAGGAGCACAGTGCAGATAATTTTACTTGACAAGTTCTCTTAAAATAAACAACCTCTTGTCTAGAATGAAGCGTCTCTTTGAGTGTTCATGGGCTGGAAATAAGTTTACGGAAGCCAAGTTTGAGTATCAAGCAAATTTGCATCACTCAATCTAAAAGCAAGTGAAGTGTTGCAGGGGAAAACTATGGTAAATGGATTGTAGCTTCTTTTAAACCTTTATTGACTAAATTTAAGATTTTCTGACTAATTGAGTCATGGAAGAAAAATATGTGACCATTTTTTAAGCTCATACAACCAATTCAGAACAAGTAAATCGATAATAAATCTGAAAAACAAGATGAATAACCTGAAATGAGTTTAAAGATTTTGACCAGATCAGAGAAATTTGCAGTGCAGTGAGTGTGTTTTCCGTCAATACCCCGTAAAAGTAAAATAGCCCCTCTTTAAGCATCCAGATCACATCCGGACTGTTTGTGTGTCAGTCCCCGTCCCTCCCGCCCTCGCATCATTATATTCTGGAGGCCAGGCTCCTTATTTCAGTCAGTTTTATCTTCGAAACGAGGCGTTACGGAGCCCTGGAGCCTGCAGCCCTCATTTGGAGTTCCAATACGCCCTTAAAGATGGTTTTGCATTTAAGTGCGAGGTCATGGTCCTGTGGCAGTGAAATGTTAAAAGTGCTCAAGAATCCAGTCTTTTTACCACCTAAACCATAAGCTCAGGAGGTCTCTGACACCAGATAATTGTTATTTCCGGGTACAAGCTGCAGTCACGCTGAATTTGGCCCGACTGATCTACATGGAAAAATGCTGCATTGTCGTGTCCCGCTGTTGGAACAGATCAGAAACCAACACATATACGAGGAGAAACTGTCATTCTTTTGTTCTCCAGTTGATGGAAATCTGCTGTAGATATTCTTCCAAATCGCCACATTACACGTTCTCCCATCGCTGTTTATGTCCACAACAGAGAGAAATATCTAAACTCTAACACTGTATTCACTAAGAAATTACTCGCTAACTTATAATTTCTCGCTGGGCTATCACACAGAGAAACTACAAACTTGGGATATAGCGAAAATAATGAGAAGACTTCATGAGCCGACTCACTTCTTGTAAAGTGGTAAATTTATGGGCAGCGTCTCATCCACTTTATCCATAGAAATTGTCCTCTGCAAATAATGACATTCAGTTCACAAACTGTGCTTTTATCCACTTTGAGTCTTTCTTTAAAAGCAAAAAGGCGAGACAGTTCCTCACATGTGTCTGTTTACATACGCGCAGTGCTCGGGTGGAGGTGAAGCTGCAGATTGGTGATACTGACTCTACTTCCTGTGTTTCCTGTATCTGAAGCATTGCGCCACATTTCACAAATAATAATAAGGCAGTTGTGACTTGTGTCTACACCAGAAGTGCAGAGCTCTGATCTTTGAACACTTAAAGCCCCTTTCACAGTGGCTGCCGACATATTCGCGATACGTTGGCACGGTAACAACATCTTTGTATCGCTAACACCTCGTCAAGATGTCGCGTGTTCCTCTTTTGTGGTATATTTACGAACTGTTGATGATGCGACACTCTGGATGTGTTAACGTTGTCTTGACGAGGTGGTTGCGATGCAAAGACGTTGTTGATCTTGGGCTTGACGAATATTAATGGATACTGACGACTGCTGGTGAACTACTGGAAACTGTAGACGAACTATCAGCAAGGATTTGCGACGTGCCTGTGATTCAGTAACGACCTCTTAGCAACTTGGCGACTGCTTCACGAAGTACTGGCGACATGTAGTCACACGACCTTCGGGTACATATAATGTCCGAGTCCAACCCCAACATAAGTTCTAAATATTTGTCCACACCCGTCCGAACACATCGAGTTCTCGTCGGGTTTTCTGCTCTAGATGGAATGTCGCTAAAAAACAGGCGATGGTAAAAATGTTCACTGCTTTTGTCATTTTGAACCATGGAGTATATTGAACAAATGTTTCCTTGGGCCTGGAAGTTGTGTGTGACGTCAGACTTACAATCCGAGTAGTTCATGACACCCATGAATCATTGTTGCAATTTGCACATTTTAAAATAACTTGACTGTATCTATAATGTAGAAAGACATTAGAACATTAAAATTAAAGAAATATGTGTTCAAATAGCACCCAGTAGTCACGTATTATGGTCTTGTTTAATCTAATTCTAATTCAGACCACTCACACTTGTGTAAAGGTACAGACCTAAAAAAGACTCTTGAAGCCCATAAGTCCATGGACTCTTCTGATGACTTATTTGCATTTCAACTGTGCTTTGTCCTGCGGGAAATGAAATACGTATGCAAATAATATAACACCCATTCAAACGACAAGGAGACTGAGGCATTCTTTTGCAGATTGAATACTGAAATCCTTTTCTCCACATATTTATGCTGTTTCTCTTTATGTCGCTATGTACACAGATAAGGGTCCTCCTATATCACAGGGGACAATATGCCGGCATTTATAAAGGTCCAACTCAGACTGCAAAACGACAACATTCATCAATCAATCAATCAAACTTTATTGATAGAGTGCTTTTCATACAAAAATGCAACACAAAGCTCTTTACAGTGTCTTTATTTACTACTAAATGAAACTATGAGATTATTATCCTGAGATACCACCTTTCATTACTCTTTCTTTCTATCTCTAGTCTATCTTTCATAACTCTCTACACTAACTCTAATAACTATAACTAACGACATTAAATTATGACACGACATTGCAGCGGGAGGAGGAGTCAGGGAGGTGGAGATGGTCCAGTAGCAGTGTCCAGAAACAGACCCGCCCACCAGGCCGGGGGTATGAAGCTGCGAGGGTTTTTGGGGAAGCGGGGCAGGATCTCTCTGCTGCGCTCAGGGCGACTGAGGCCTTGTCCGGTGCTGAGGAGTCCAAAGATAAGATGGGATAAGATTGGGTTGTTCTGTTTTAGAGCGAGCGGCTGCGACCAGTTTCCATAGCATTGCTCTGTTTGTCCATTGGTCTTACGGTCACTTCTGTGCAGAACTCCAAGTTTCCTCCAGATTTTATCTAAAAAATTGCGATTTAGAGCCACCATGTCCAAGCATGTCCATCAGACCCCGGCCCAGAGTCACAAAGTTCGAGTACTTGAAGCTCTGTCCCTCGCTCCAATTTCCGGGCAGCCAAGTGGGGCTTTGAAAAGCTGCCTCAGTATTGGAATTTTCGGAAAATCAGGTCCATGCGTGATCCAATGTGCAAAGTCCCGTAATCCTGGTTCCGAATAGATAGATCCTCTGTGTCTGAAGAACACGCAGGTTCGCCCGACCCTGCTTGTCTTGTTAAAGTGTCAATTTTGTTAAAAGACCAATTTATCAAATCCATAGTTCATTTAGTTTTGGAAAGCAGAGCGGAGAGAGTCTCTCGAGGAATAAGACACATTCATCCATAACCCTCACAACATTCAGTATTTTCTTAGCATTCATAACATCTGAATTTATTATCAGGATCTGCAGCTTGAGTACTCAAGAGAGAGACACGTCAGGGACCAGAGGAAGGACAGTCCAGAATTGCACCTGTCCGGCCGGAGAACAGAGGAGGGACAGCAGCACCTAACCCTTCTGCATGGACCAGGGGAATTAGAGAAGACAGCTCCTGATTCACACCTCACCACAACCCAAAGAATCAGGAGGACAGGGTCAGGGATGAGCCAACAGAGGATGAAATTGGAGAAAAAAGCAAAAATATAAAATAAAAAACTATTTGACAACAAGACAACATTACAGCACACTTCAAATTTCTCTGATCTGGTCAAGATTCTATCAGGTTATTCATCTTGTTTTCAGATTTATGATCTACTTACTAGTTCTGAAACGGTTTCATTCTAGTCTAGCGGTCGTTTATTTTAAGAGAACTTGATCTTGCTGCATGGACAGGTAATTTCACTACTTTTAAGTCATTTTCTGATAGATTTAAGTGTTTAGATCTTAAATTTTGCCAAGCTTTTTTGCCATGTTGCATCCTGCATCCACTCACTTGTCATTAGGGGCACCTCAGGGTTCAATTTTGGGCCTGATTGTGTTTGCTCTGTGTGTGTGGGATAATTCAAATACTTTTAAAACTTTTTTATAACTGGGTCATTTGGGATTGGTATTTTTAGTTAGGTGAAACATTCATATAACATCACATGGTACTTTTGAATTCAGTTTGTCTCCCCGATAAAGGCCAGTGGGCAGAAATGTGTTGGGGCTCTGGTTTATTAAAATGTGCCGTAACAATAAAGGCATTTTCAATGTTTTTCTGTATTTGTGTGCACTGACCGTCACTTCAACAAAGCATCTCTTATAATTTTTTCCATTTTTATTACTGCCTGGAGGTCCATGAAACGCTCCTTTGTTCACAGTACTGTTTGTCATGTTGTGGCCCAGTAATGAAAATCTGAAAAGTATTTGATGCATCGTGTTTTGTGTAGTTCAGATTTGACCTAAGTGGTACTAACATTTTAATATATGTGCATAATCTGGTCAAATGAAACCTGGTGTAATGATAATACTAATCCTTTTTTTTTAAGGCATCTTTCTGGACACCCCAGGTCGCCTTACAACAAAATAAACAAATTAAATATGATTAAAACATACAGTTAAAAGTCTGCAGTTAAAGTGGGACAGTATGTAATTGATTGGTTGTATTTATATTGTATTTAGAGTTGTATGTTTAAGCGCAGTCTTTGATGTATTTACCAAACCCAAGAAAACATTAATCATGCCACAAATAAAAGCCTGGAGAGCTGTGCAATCACTATACAGTAGCGTGGTTTATAAAATTAACTTTCACTGAATTTGGCCAGATCGCTTTTTGTCTTGTTCCAATTGATATTAGAAGCATCTGTACCAAAAATGGAGTCGAGTGCTGCACATTTAGGGTGGCACACTTTTTCACAATTAAGGGACAGTTCAGAACTTTGGACGTGTTTTATTTATTTTATTTAACCTTTATTTTACCAGGAAGTCCCTTGAGAGACAATCTCTTTTTCGAGGGAGACCTGGCCAAAAGGCACATATAAAATATAAAATCATGAAGATAAAACAAATTTACAGTCAGCTCAAGAATAACACGCACACTCTTCAGCTCCACACTCAGAGAGCACTCCTTTGAAGGAACGAAGGGAGATGTGCAGAGAGTTCTGAGCCTTATTCCACGTCAGAGGAGCGGCAGTGGAAAAGGCAGTTTTTCCTCGCTCAGTGTGAAACCGCGGAATGGAGAGAAGAAGCTGGTGTGAGGAGCGGGAGTTGTACCTACATAGGGCCTCATTTCCTCGTGAGCCAGAGTGTTGGAGACGTGTGGAGACACTTTTTTAAATCTTCCATCCAGTCCTTGTAGTTGCAGATGTCACTGGTGTTAGGCTGGAGCATAGTTCTTTATCATAGTTTATAGAATCTGCGTCAAAAAGTTCATTTCTTGAAGGTCGTCGATGACCGTGCAGAGAGGCACTTATTAAACTCTGTCAACAATCTGTGCGAAATGAAGACCAAGAGTGATTTTTGCTCCGCGTTGTGCAAGGACACAGAGATAAAGAGAACAATTTCATCTTTCATCTTTGTGTATTGTGTGCTGACCTTTACTGGAGTCCTGTTCGCTCAGTGTTTGCTCAGTTTTATATAGCGCTGTTCAGGACACTCAAAGATGCTTTACAGAGCATTATTCATTCACTCCAGACCCGGTGGTGGTAAACTACTATTGTAGCCACAGCTGCCCTGGGGCAGACTGACGGAAGCGAGGCTCCAATCTGCGCCATCGGCCCCTCCGACCACCACCAACACTCACGCACACACCACTTTCATACTAGGCAATGTGGGTGATGTGCCTTGTCTAAGGACACAACGACAGTTTTTGCCACTGGCGCCCCCCTGTGGCACCTGGAATTCCTTGTGGTCTCCCATCCAAGTACTAACCAGGTTCTGCTGAGCTTCTGAGATCTGACGGGTTCAGGCTTTGACGAGCCGGTATGACCACATAAAGAATCAAAGAGAACAATTTCATCTTTCATCTTTGTGTATTGTGTGCTGACCTTTGCTGGAGTCCTGGTCGCTCAGTGTTTGCTACAGATGTTCCCAATGTCAATGGGAACAAAGCAAAATGCGATCTGGCAAAATCTGGAAAGCTTTTTTTTTTTACTTCTACCATCATATTGTGAGTTACCCTAATATACAGGTGCTAAACCACTCTGCTGCTCCACGTATTTGACTGTGTGTTTTGGCTTCAGAGATCAGCCCAGAACAGCACACTGCACACAGCTGCCACCTGTTCATCTTATTTGTCTTGAATTAAATGGGCTCTGTCAATATTCACCTCCACCAGGCCCTGAGGAGTCACAGGAGAAACTGTCGGCTTGAGTCGGTCTGTGGATTAATCATAAATATAACATAATTACCCACGTCAGAATTAAACCCACGTCTGTTTCTATACTGGAAAAGGAGTGGGCAGAAGTGTAATGCTGATTATTCTCATAGTCTTTTTGTTTGGAGACATTAAAACACTTCTTTAATGAAGAACTGATGTGTAATATTGTGTTTTTATGTGTCCAAAACATCAAATACAGATTTGACTCATTAAAGAGGCGCTAACATATTTAAATCACCATGTCACCTTTTATTGTTTTGAAAATGCCATATTTGTCAAAAGAGATGTACCCAAAAAAGTTGACATCATTTCACAGGCCAATAGGTTTGTCACTTCTTGTTGAAATAACCTCAGATTTTCAGAGAACCTATAGAAACAGATCAAGATTTTGTATTTAATGTAGTGATGCTCCGATCACCATTTTTTGGGCCGATCACCGATACCGATCACCAAAAAACTTGATCTGCCGATTGCCGATCACTGCCGATCAAAGAATGAATTTAAATTTTTAAATAATTAACTATATATATTTTTTAAAAACTATAGAAACAGTCAAAATCTTCAAATGTACAGAATGCCTTTATTTTACTGTAGCCTTTGTGAACAATATCCATGTCACCATTCAAAATATAAATATGAATCTTTCCATTCAAAATGTAAATAAAAGAACATTAGAAAAGCCAAGCAGACGGCTACTAACTCACATAAGAAAAACTTGGGCTACTTGAAAACTGGCTTGTTAATGCTGGTTAAAGATAAAATAAACAATTGGCCACAAAACCAAAACGTGCAAGGCCTCCTATCACAAAGGACAAAATCTTTCACTGCCCAATAACATATGGCAAGTTTCTTTTGATCATTATGAGCATCTCTGCATTTTTGGGGGTGAGACGGTTTCTTTTGTCATCAATGATGTTTGCAGCTGTGCTAAACAGCCGCTCACTATCCACACTTGTGCATGGTGAACAAAGATATGCTCTTGCTGTGCAAGTGCAGGGAAGCGGCCTTTGTTCACCTGCCAATAGGCAAGTGGGTTTGAACTGTGCTGCAATACAGACTCTGCCATGTACTGGTTGACCTGGGTGATAATGGTAATTTCCTGCTCACTGTGCCCTGCTTCCTCATCGACTAACTCTGCGAACATTGCCTGCAGAGAGCAGGCAGGTGGGGTCTTGTCAGTTGACTTGCTGGAACTGGGTTGCTCCACAGTGCTTGTAGTGATGGGTAGTTCAGGGTGGCTGGTTTCAAGTGCGTTCTGAAGCTGTTCATGGAAAGATGGTTTGAGTGCCTCTGAGAAATATCTGTCGTTATACCTAAAACAGACATAACAAAAATGAAAACAAGAAATTGATTAGGTTATAGTGATATGCCAAACCAAATAACATTCATTTCAGTCAGGTAGCCGAGAAAAAAATACATCCATTGCCAGCTGATATTTGACATTTATTATATTATATTATATTATATTATATTATATTATATTATATTATATTATATTATATTATATTATATTATATTATATTATATTATATTATATTATATTATATTATATTTATTATATTATATTAATATATCCGATCGATCGGAGCAACACTAATTTCATGTTTTATTTTAGTTGTGTTTTCAGGTTTAGTTGTTCACTCACAAAGAGAAGTCAAATGTGCATCTTGGAATCTGCTCACAAGTCTCTGTGCAGCGAGTGACGGTTTGGCGAATCCTGAGGAAACGATTGGAAATGAAACCGTCTGCAGCTCCTTCAGACTTTAGAAGCAGATGACAAGAGAAAACGTCAAGAATTCTGTGTTGACACTGCAGAAACTTGAAGAAACTCCAAACCGTTCTTTATGAAATCTGGGTTTCCAAACTCATTCTCCTCACGGAGTCTTGGGGCTTCGCAGGAGTTTTTCCTGAACTTGCTCGACCTTCTCTTCTGATGTTGATGTTGGTCCAGATCCTTCAGCCCTGCAGAAGCTTTTTCCTCTGCACAGTTTTGGTCCCAAGTCCACATTTGTTTGCAGTTGGTGAAGTTTTTCCAAATTTTGCACTGACGGCTGCACAGTCTTGGGTGACTGTGTGTGAGCAGAATAAATCAATAGATTTAGACTTTTCTTCTTTGCATTAAAATACACATACAAATCTGACTTTGTTAGATTGTTGTAAACTCTGCACGTGGTCATATTTGGAGAATCCGCATTACAAACTTT
This sequence comes from Odontamblyopus rebecca, assembly GCA_030686955.1. Classification (NCBI taxonomy): domain Eukaryota; kingdom Metazoa; phylum Chordata; class Actinopteri; order Gobiiformes; family Gobiidae; genus Odontamblyopus; species Odontamblyopus rebecca. The sequence goes on from CM060673.1 coordinate 4,980,196, forward strand.
CCCCTGCAGACAGCTGTTTGTATCAGAAACACACGTCTGTAATCAGCCCAGTTCTGTGTGATGTCAGCAACTACTGGAACCCGCAGAGGCCACTGGAGGCTGCACAAACATAGATTTAAGTGTTTTTTGTCCAGAAATTTGCACTAAGTTTGAAAAAAAAAGGTGATTATTCTATTAAAACAGCATATACACAGTTTAGTATTGAATAAAAGTGGATCTAGTATTAATTCCGCTTCACATCTAAATGAACTGAGCTCGTATTACCACAAAACGCCTTGATGAATCTACACTGAAGTCTTTCTCTCACAGCCTCCACAGCTCTCGGCGAGTCACTGGAACAGCAGGGTCATGTCTGGCAATTACCTCAAAAGACACGAAATCCCAGTGAGTTCCCCTGTGGTTTATAATAATGAGTTTGTGTGTCGTGTACTTATGTCAGAAGGATCTTTCAGAGCTGCAGCTTTGATACTAGCAGGTATTTGCAGTGATATCAGTAAAGGCTGGGTTATAGTCCAGCGTCAGGCCAGGTCAGGCGAGACCTGACGTCCTGACACAGACTTGAACCATATGAGCTTCTGTGGAGCTCATCAGGGCCCAGGTGCATCATGGGAATCCAAACCATTTAATTTGCATCATATTAGAGATTTTTAGTTCATTTTTTCCTACCAAACATCCACAGAGTTTTGTGGTAAAACAGTCTAACAGATAAACAGGACGTTTTCTCTGGTGTCAGACGCAGTTAACCACAACAACACAAATACAGGTTTATGGAGGACGCTGTGTGTGTGCGACATGAGGCTCTAAAAGCCTCAAGTCAAGTGTGAAAAACTCATTAATTTAATTGCTTTTGAAATAAGGAGATCAGAGTAGTAATTAAGTTACTTTTAGAAGGAGTAATCAGTTTACTTTTGCAGAGCGATCTGACCAACACCAGTCACGATACTAACATTTCAAACCCGGGCAGGAATAGACCGGATACTCAATACATGATGAAAATAAAACATTGACATGAAAACCCTCGTTCTTTAGACGATAGAATGTGATTTTCAACATTAAATTGTGTTTCCATGTGGCCTCATATCTGTGTAATCCCTCATTGGTCCTGGTAGGTTCCACAAAGGCTCAAATTGTGCAAGTTGTTCATATACAATGCGTTTCCTGGAGATGATGTAAATCCCTCACTGACCCAGGATCAGAAATGGTCTCAAATACGTTCATTCTCTGTAATTATCTCCTGCCTTTCCCAGATAAAATATACACATTCTGTTCTTTTTACTGTAGACTGTGACATTTAAAATATAACGGAAACATCACTGTGCACTTTAAAGAAGAGATATTACACTTCTGTAGGGTATTAGCTGTAACACATAACGCCGATGTGCACGTGCGCGGCATTTTCACCGAGCAAACACCACAGGCATCTGATCGGTTGTCAAGTGTGTTGGGAGCTGTGCGAAACATCCATGTAGATTTGAGGCAGAACTATAAACTGGCCTTTAGGACGGGTTTGGTCCAGGAGAGATCACTAAAACCTCTTCAGGCATGTTTTAGACGAGGAAACAACAAGAAGAAAAGCTCCAAAAAGTTGATAATACAATAAACATTTTTGAACACTTTTGAGACCAAATGTCACAGAAGGTTAAGTGCTTAGACAGATCAGTGTCTGAGAGATTAAACCTGTTCAGTATTTGAATTCGGATGAATCTGTGTCTTGTTTTATGGAGCAGGATTGGATCTGGGCAGTTCACCCAAAGCCCAGTGTCTCTCTGGAAGCCCCGCTCCTCTTCACGACCCCTCTGTGGAAATATCACCGAAATTAATACGGGGAAATGGTGCATATTATTATGATTATTTCACAAAGGGACATTTGAATTGTTGAATTACATGATACATGGACAAAGCAAAGTGTGGAGTGTTACCTGTAAATATTCAACGACTGTTTGAGATGAGAACAAACCACTACTATTTAAAAAAACCCAGATTCAGAAGCAAAGTTATGGAGCGTTACTGTGAAAGGAGTTCAGTTATGGAACAGTTCTTAAGATGTGTGCAGAATCCGTTATGGAAAAGTCTTGAAAAAGAAATCGAAGAATCGAGTACAATGACGGCATTTTAAAAAAACACATTAAATCCAATGCAATGTGAATGTAGGAAAAAGAAAACTAAGTTGTTGTGCATAAAAGGGAGGATTTCTGTTTGCAATTGATCCATAATTGTGACTGAAAAGTACTGATTTGAAAGGTTTCACAGTGATTATCGGTGTTAATGTGTCTGGAAAAGGGAAAAGGCTCAGATAACATAAGACGACTTTTCTTTCTGCTCCTTTTTCATTCATTTCTTGTATGTTTGATATTGTGATACTGTCAGTGTCATTTTATATTTTATGAATGAAATAAACAAATACAACAAACTTTTTTTTTTTGGTTATTTATGAGATAAAATAGTAGATTTGAATCTACTGATTTTGTAAATTTACCAAAAAAGAAATCATTCATTCATTCATAAATAATAAATAAATACATTATTGTATTAGTATAAGTCGCACCAACCAAAAAATGCTCAATGAAGAAGAAAAAACATATATAAGTTGCACCAGACTTTTTTGGGGAAATTTATTGGATTATTCACTGCCTGGACAAAAAAAAGTCTCCACCTGGATTTAACTAAGAAAATAGGTCCGAGGTTCTGCAGTTGGTGAAAAAAGTGACAGTGGTGCAGGAGGAAGAGCCTGAGGCTCACGGATGCTGGTACACAAGCCTAGAGCGCCCTCTTGTGGCTGTCAGTGTGAAAATAATCAACATGTGAAATTATATTTTACTGATCCAAACGCTAGAACCCAACTAAGATAGAACCTAAGATAGAACCTACCACATTTTTGCTCCTTCGATGCAGTAAAGGATTTTTAATATATTCAGTCAGTGCCTCTGGTTTGTACCTTGCCCGTGTTTACATTTATGTTCAGATGAACTGAAATATTTCATATATAAGTCGCACCTGAGGATAAGTCGCAGAACCGCCCAAACCATGAAAAACTTATAGTCCGAAAAATACGGTACTTCGTTCATATCTGTTCCAACCTGCAGCCTACACGTCTGATTCTGAACCAGCTTCTGTGTAAAAATGTCTGAGTCAGTGATCCGTCAGACATTTGTGATGTTGTGAAGCCTTTTTCATCTGAGGGTATTTAGTCAAGGTAAAGGTCACTCTCGAGATGCCGTTTGGAAAGTTTTGTCAACAACAAGATTGCATCATTTCCGCGCCCTCTGCAAAGGCATTATTCACCTGCCTGTTTCTCTGATTCTGTCCGTTCTTCTCTCTTCACTACAGAGTGGATTTCTTTGAACTGAATGTCCGTACGCTCCGTCTCTGACCTGTTGTACTTTTTCCTGTTGTAAGTTTCTGTTCCTGGCTCCTAGAGGACATCATTTTTCCCCTTTTCAAATTATGCAAATCTTGACAAACACCCACTTTACAGTCAGTATCAGCACCGGCTGAATCAGCGCTGAGTTCTTTTGTTTGTGAGGCACATCTCAAATGCATCTGTCTGCACTTTTGAGTAAATGGCCGATTACTCAGCATCAAACTGCCCACTTTTTGGAGATTCAGTGAGCTTTTATCTCATTGTTCTTGCAATAGGATTTCATGGGGTCAAAACGTTTTAGAATTTCAGCATTTAAAAGAATGAGACAAATGATCTGCGGTGACAAAAATGAGCTCCTGTGGAAACGACTTAGACTAAAGTCATTAGAACAGGAACATGGGGTTTTACAATAAGCACCATCATTGTATTTCATTTCATTCACTCTGGCTTCACTAATCTGAGCCTCACAAACGCTCCATTTCACATTTTCCAGCATTATCATAGATGTCATAGATCAGGGGTCATCAAACTAAGGCTCTGGCCCTCCACACCCCTTTAACCCTCTGCCCCTCTGCCCCTCTGCCCCCAGCCCCTCAGCCCCTCTGCCCCTCAGCCCCACTGCCCCTCAGCCCCTCAGCCCCTCTGCCCCTCAGCCCCTCTGCCCCTCAGCCCCTCAGCCCCTCTGCCCCTCAGCCCCTCTGCCCCACTGCCCCTCAGCCCCACTGCCCCTCAGCCCCCCTGCCCCTCAGCCCCTCTGCCCCTCAGCCCTTCTGCCCCTCTGCCCCACTGCCCCTCAGCCCTTCTGCCCCTCAGCTCTTCTGCCCCTCTGCCCCACTGCCCCTCAGCCCTTCTGCCCCTCTGCCCCACTGCCCCTCAGCCCCTCTGCCCCTCGGCCCCTCTGCCCCTCTGCCCTCCACCACTTGAACTGGCCCTGTGAGGCAGTCCTTGAAAGTTGCCATGGGCTATTTTTTTTAAATTACTTTTTGGCAGATAATAACATGTCTGCATCTTGTATTTTGGACTTGGATTTTTTTTCAATTAAAAAAGTATATTTATATGAAGTATTTATATGTATATTTAAATAATTATATGACATATTTACATTTGTAACCATTTTCATCGCCTGACGAGCTTGAGATCAAAACAGTGACAACACACACACGAGTCCTGTAGTGCAGTTAAGGACAACAAAATGGCTGGTGTTAAAATAAGAAAAGTTGACCAAGAGTGTTGAGTTTTCAGTGGACGACCAATTTTTTATTTTTTTTACTTCAGCGTAAGGACCATGCAGTTTGTCTGATATGTAAAGAAAGTGTGCCAGTTTTCAAAGAATATAGTCTCTAATATCCTACGAAACCCACCTAACCCGACCTCGGCCCCCGTTCACAGTCAGGAGCGATAATGTGGCCCCCAGAGAAACAAGTTTGGCGACCCCTGTCATAGATAGACCTTTTGCAGTTCAGTTTTGAAGTACTTTAACACATGCCCAGACAAGCTCCTCATTTTCTGGGTTTAATTGTTTTCTCTGTGGTAATTCCCTGAGCTGCCAGCAGGGGGCACACTACGCCAAAGCAGAGAATATTGGGCACTGAGGCTGTGAAGGGATGTGTGTATTTTTTTAATTAGGCAGTATTTTAAGCTCTAAATGATGAAATTCCAAAGCAAAGGTACTGAAGTGTGTGTGAAAAAGCCAATAACAAAACAACTAATGCTTAATATTTGCTCTTTAAGGCCTCATTAAAACTATTTAACAGTAAAACTCTAATATAATGGACCAAAAGAAAGTCTAGCGTCAGTACATGTCTGAGTGCTGCACTGTTATCTGCAGCTTTATTTATGACCGTGTTGTTTTTTCTACAGACATGAGCGTGGAGTCTTCCAGGTGCTCCTGAGTTTACTCCGCAGCCTATTTTGGACAAGATGGAGTGTGGAGAAACTTCTCCCGGAGATGGAACGTCTTAGCAAAATACTGTGTGCTTCCCAAATACATCTGTGAGCGGGTTGTGCAGGAGACAGAACTTAAGTCAACTCTGAACACAGTTTTTCAAGGATTTACGCCACTTACTCTCCAGGTGTGGGTAGTATTCTGTTACAAAAGAAGAGTACTTTTCAACATACTTCTACTTCTACTTGAGTAATATATTTATTGAAGTAACAGTACGCTTGTTTAAAGGTTTTAGTTACTCTTCCCGCTGTGAGTAAGGCAGGAAGTGGAGCCCTGCACTCCCATGAGGCCCGACGCAAAACAGTAAAACAGTGCGGCACGGGACACATTCTGAAAGCTCAAAAAGTAAAATATACAAATGATTCATGTCTGTCTATCATGCATAATGTGTGCTGGATATTTTATTAGGCCTTAATAAAAACATTTTAAGCAGCGTAAACTTGCGGATGTCGTCTAATCTTGTGCACATTTTAGACAATTCCTTTCAGCGTCTCCGTGTTTGATGGAGCTTCGAAGACACGGCAGAAGACGGGCTTCTGTTCACTAGACTAAAGCGCAGTGTCCACATCGCACATCACGAACACGTCACCGGCACGGAGGCCACCACAGCGAGTCCACTCCAGCACCATCGTGGATCACAGGACAGGTTAAACTTTTTAAAACATCCCACGTGTCCATCCGCCTCACGTCAGTGCACCGCCTATCGCTCCTGCCCTATAGTGCACACAGAGTCCCTGCTCCATGCGCGGATTAGATCTACCGTGGTACAAAAAGTGCACAAATGCATCTGTATTTGTCACGACGTGCATTTGGTAAATGTTAGGGCTGGGCGATATGGACCAAAAAATATATCTCGATATATTTTGCTATATCTCGATATACGATATATATCTCGATATCTTTACAGGAAAAAATACAGCCCCCCCAAACTACTGCAAAAACAAAAAAACAAATTTTATCTGATTAATATTCATTTAGTACTGCACTTAAACACACTGCACCCCTTTTTGGACCCTCACCCACAGTTTAAGAACCTCTTCTTAAAGAAAACTTCCACTGACACAAAACTGCTTCAAAGTGAATAAAGTGTGCAGGATTTTTAAACCTGTATTTTCAAATTCCAAACTGGAGTTACATTCTCTTGTTTTAAAGTGGTATTTAGTCTCTGCACATTTACCAAATCAAACGCACATTGTGACAAACGGATTTATTTGGCATTTGGCACAGGCTGCAGAGAGAAGCCCGCACGCTCCCGCACACTGGTATGAGTTTAATGGCAACAGCAGCGGCTTTAATGAAAAATGACCGCACTCAGTATTCAGACCTTGAGTCCATGACAAGACCGAGTCCAAATGCGCTCGAGTCCGAGACAAGACCAAGACAAAAACCAAAGCTCTCGCTTTGTCCAGCGGCACGCGGGTGTCTGTGAGTGGATGGGACAGGTGTGGGTCCTGCTGCGGGGCGCTCCTCGTTTAAGGGGACGTGGGTGTGTTTTGAAGCGGAGTTTGTTCGAGTGATATCTGGTCACACGCGGAGCTCGTACGCTGGGGTCGTGCGCGGTTGGAGGTGTCCTGTGGTTGCGCTCGCACTAGGAAACGTGCATTTAGAAAGTTTAACTCGTCACGTTACGTCTGTGCGCAGCTCCTTATTGTGGCTGCAGAAGCACTCGCACAGATGCGCCTGTTTCGTTTTCCACGTTCGCACGACGAAATATTTGCTCGCAAATCCAAGTGAAATGGGCGCACTGCAGAGCCCTGGTGCTAGTCCTGGTTTAGTCCGCGGCCGAGCCCCGGGCTTTGAGGCCGCGTTTAGTCCTGGTTTAGTCCTAGTCCTGGTTTAGTCCACGGCCAGCTCCGGGCTCCGCGGAGGAGCTCGGGGACAAAAGCAGGAGGCGGAGGCGAGCGCGGCACAGAGAAGGCAAAACAAGCGAAGCGGCGAAACCAGAAGTAAACAAGCATTATAGCGATATATCGATATGTCAGAATTCATATCGAGTTTCAAAAATATCTCGATATATTTTAAATATCGAGATATCGCCCACCCTAGTAAACGTACACAGGCTAGTATATCACTGTAAAACCACCATGACTGATGCTTAATATACAGTATTTATAAATAAATAAAGGATTTACAGTAGTAGGTTGATCATTTTGACTTGGTCATTTTATAGCTCACATGCTGAAAAAGTGTGAGCACTCCTGCTTTAGTGAATCTCACACTTCAGATGTAAGTTCTTCTTTAAAGAGAGGTACTTTTACTGTCAAGAAAATCAAGAAACCTGACAAAGAAATGGAAGAAATCAAGAAAGTGAACGTCCCTGTCTTGCAGGAGCGGGACTGAAAAGTACAATTATTTGTGGGTGGGAGCAGAGCTGAAAATTCTGTCCAGCTCAGACCTCGAGCAGGAAGTCCATCCATCTTTATTTGTTGGATGGTTTTGAGTCTAGGCACACACACAAACACACACCACCAAACACATTTGAATTGCACATGGGCAACACACATGTTTCACCTTCCACCTGTCCAATCAGCAGTGCTTGCCTTCCTCTGACGCTACAAAACAGGCAGTAAAACATTAATAATAGGCCTGAGCATACACACTTTTTCATAAGTTGTCGTATTGAGTTCCTCTGTCCTCATTGATAACTAAACGTTCCTGTGTCACTGGCCTCTCTTAACACAAACCCCTCACACACAAAGACAATCCAAATCAACAAAGGCAAACACAGCACTGAGCTACTGTAGGGTTTTTCCTGTTTGTGTAACCAAATATGCATATTCTGTTCTTTTGCTTGTGCTACGTGTACAATAGTAAAATACTGTCTTTTCGATACAGAGGCTCCTTATGGAAAAGCAGCTCCCTCTCCTGAAGCCTTCTCCTCCTGGATTTATATTCCCCAGAAACAAGACCGGCCCACCCTGTTACATGTAAACACAATTAAAATTATGCCTAGTGCAGTTAGTATATGATATAATTGTTTAAATATATATCGCTGTGATTGAAAAACTCCATTTACAAAGAGAAATTAAACAATAATGAAACAAAATGTGATAATAAATAAGACAAAAATATTACACGAAACTGGCTTTTTTGAGAATCAGCTGTTCCAAATCCGAGGCCATGGTTCTCGCCCGGAAAAAGGTGGATTGGGTGGAGAGTCCCTGCCTCAAGTGGAGGAGTTCAAGTATCTCGGGGTCTTGTTCCCAGTGAGGGGAGGATGGAGCGTGAGGTCGACAGGTGGATCGGTGCAGCGTCGGCAGTGATGCGGTCGCTGTATCAGCCGTTGTGGTGAAGAGGAGCTGAGCCCAAAGGCAAAGCTCTGGATTCACCTCAGTCACGTTCCTCCTTCACCTGTGGTCCTGACTCTGGGGAACGACCGAAAGGACCAGATCGAGATACAAGCGAAGCAAATGAGTTTCCTCCGCAGAGTGGCCGGGCGCTCCCTTAGAGAGAGGGGGAGGAGCTCGGACACGCTGGAGGGAACTGGGAACACCTCAGGGTCCCTCTGGAGGAGCTGGAGGAAGTGTCTGGGGTGTAGGAAGTCTGGGAGTCCCTGTTTTACACTGCTGCCCCCGTGACCCGGCCCCGGATAAGCGGAAGAAAATGGATGGATGGACTTTTTGGATCTTTAAACCATGTTACGATATTGTTCCCTCCATAAAGATCGATGAGCGAGGAAGTCCATCCATCTTATTTATTGGAGGTGTTATGGAAATCTTTACATAATCATAACTGAGGATTCGCTTTCAAAGGACTTTCAAAATACAGTTTGTCAGAATATATCTCCTTTAATTATGTCTTTCCATCTTCGCTGAATTCAAATTGCTTCCATATGTTATCTTATTTTGACTTCTAATGACCCAGCGCTGTGTCTGACTCGTCCTTGATGCTGTTTGGGATCTAAACTCCTGTCTGTGGATCTCTTGGGGTGATTTATTTGCTCTGGATGTTTATCTGAAAGACAAGAGACAGGGACAGACTGCTTTGTTAGGGACAGTCAGGGCTGGGATTGTGGCACAAGCGCTGCAATAAATCAGACTCTTCGATTAAAGACAACCTCTCAGTTTTGTTCTTTATACTTTTGAAATTCCACAACAGTTTTTAGGACACAAACACAAACCACCAAACACATCTTAATTGTACATGGGCACCACACCGTTTCACCTCCCACCTGTCCAATCAGCAGCGCTTGTCTTCCTCTGATGCTGGAAAACATGCAATGACACGTTAATAACAGGCCTCAGAGCATCCACAGCAGGAAAAGGACATGTTCAAACTATTTTTAACGGCTAAAATTACACACAGAGTTGCATTATTCATTTACTCTGTCCTCGCTGATAAATGAGCTGCCAGTCCTGTCCACACACCACATCCTACAGAACAACAAGGATGACGTGCATTGCCCAGTTCCATGAAAACAGCTGCGCTCGTCGTAGCTGAAACACACAGAGCTTTAGGTTGTACTGAGCTTGTGCAGTGTTTTTAAAGCCATAGTGTGTGACGAGTTCAGGGAGGCGTGACCCGACTTTGTGTCTTCGTGTGTGATCTTGAATGCGCTGCGCTCCTCGTGTGTGTGGGGCCGGTGTCAGATCGTAGCCATCAAACGTCAGAAAAATCGTTTTTAAGACTGAAAAATCCTGTCGTGTGTGGCAGGTTTGCATTTAACTTCATTAGTTTGCTTGTTGCCATGTAGATGTTGTTTCTTGGGCTATAATCTGTCATAAAACTGACCTCTGTGCAGAACATTATGATGGACTCACTGTTCCTTCTCCAGAAAGTGACATACCGTCACATTAATGCATAAATAACCAAATATGAATGAGTCTATTGCGAGTATAGAATAGTAAAATGGTATGTTTCCTATGTAGAGGCTCCATGTGGGAAATAACTCTGTGACTCCCTCCCACACGGTGCGACTGGAGGATTCATGAGCCCCGGGGACGAAGCGAAACAGAGGAAATAGAGTCCATTTGTGTTTTAGAAAGAACAAAGTCTACGGTACAGGGAGAGGATGAGATGAAGAATCTGACCATTTCTGAACAGGGACATTATATAAAATTACGGCACGCTCCCTTTTTCTTGTTTCACATGTTCGAGTAACCCTTTACTGTCAGTCTGTCTACATCGGCAAAGCTCAAAATGTTCTGTTCCACCTTATGATGTCATGATGAACAGCTCCTTTTGCCTTTTTTGTAGAAACGGGATATTCCAAGGATGAAATTATTCAAATTATCCGAACAGAGTGTTTTCTGTTTGAGAGAAGAACTCGGTCTAAATGTGCCAGGTTTGTGTGAATGAAACAAAACATAACTCCAGGTCTGTTTGTGATGAGGAAACAACATTAGAACATGAAACAGCAAATCGCATAATATGAGCACTTTAAATTGTCAGAGCGTTTTGTTTGTTAGACTCGTGGTTGTTGTAAGACGGGTTAGAAAGTGATGGTAAACACTAGTTTGTTGTCTTGACAGACTCACTGCCACAGTGAGATCTCCACCGAGGAAACACTGATCTGTGCCGTTTTTTGGTTTCTGACAGAATTCCACCTCCTCTAGCGACGGACTTTAGCTTCAAACGTGCCGGAGTTCAACTTTAAGCAGTAAAACATCAGGAAATATCAGGACCCTCGTGGAGCACATAAACTGTGACGTGGATACAGCCGGTAGGAAAGAACATTACTCTACAAAGATGTTTATTTTGGTCTGTCCATTTGGAGCCATTACCTTTTTATGTAACAGAAGAGCGGGAGTGTATTTGCCCTGGAGTTGTGTTTTGTTTCATTCACACATGTTTGTGTAATCCTTTATTATTATTAGTCTGTCTACATCTCCAAAGCTCAAAATGCTCTGTTCCACCTTGTGATGTCATGAAGAATTTAACAGTTACCTTTCCCCTCTTGTTCAGCAGAGATGGGCAATTCCAGCGCTTAAATTATCCAAACAATTCTACTGAAAGTCTATAAAGTTTAAAACTCAGGCTACATTTACAAATAGCTGGGTATGTTGAGAAAAGAATATTTCCCTCTGTCCATTTTCCAAAACAACTTTGTGCACATAACAGTTTTTGTTTACACGTACACAGATATTTTAAAAAACTGAGACATTTCCCTTCATTTGTACCCATCTTTTATGCGCAAACAGCGAATTTGCCTCTGTAAATGAATCTTTGAAGCAGTGATGACTGCCACATCCTAACATTTTCACACCACTCCTCCGGGAAAACCATTTCATTTTCAAACTTATCCACCAGACAGCGGCCCGCCCAGGTCAGACCCAAAACAGAGGGTGAGTGTGTCCTCGAGTAGAAGGGAGAAGTGGCAGAATTACTGAGCTCCGAGCCTTCATTAGTCTCTGGTGATCAATGATGCTTCAGCTGTGTCTGCAAATGCAAATACATGAAAAGAGTTTGCACCAGAAGAAATGTGACTGCTGCTCTAAATGCTTCCACCATCATCATCAGAGCAAAAGGTAAACATTGGCCGCACTTTTGGCACGTCAGCCTGAAACTCGCAAACACCAAACCATAGTTTTCTCCACTCTGGCCGGAGTTTTTAGAAAGATTTGTTTTCAGAGGCGAATTTGTCATTTACGTGTAAAAGATGGGTACAAATGAAGGGAAATGTCTCTGTTTGTAAAAAAAATACCTGTGTACATGTAAACGGGGCCTCAGTGGAGCACTTCCTGTATCACCACGTGACATCACAAGGTGGAACAGAGTGTTTTCAGTTTGAGAGAAGAATTCGGTCTAAATCTGCAGGGTTTGTGTGTTAAAACATGTGAATGAAACAAAACACAACTCCAGATCGGTTTGTGACGAGGAAACACGAGAACAGATCAGGAAATAGTGAAATATGAGCCCTTTGTTACATCGTCAAAATGCTTAAAATACTCACAATCCTCCACATAATAAAATATACATAATTTTTGTAGATTCAAAGTGAAAGCATCGCACTTGTGAGATCTGAAATACTGTACATGCAGCTGTATTAAACTGGACACAAAAACATCCTCATGTGTAAATTATGCACGATACTTCACCGTATTATGTCACAGTGCTGCAGTATTGCAGCGGCGAGGTCAGAAATCCTTCTTCTGTAAAAATGATGATATGAAACAGAGGCTCTGGGCCCAGCTCTGCCTCAGATTGACCGCTCGCTGCATTCGGTCTGGAGAGGCACATTTCTAGTGGTGGGATAACAATGTTTCCTGTGAAAAGAAACAGTCTGTAGACGAAGGACCAAAAGCAGCTCTCAGGGACGGCAGAGCACGACTCGGAGGTACAATTCATTAAATTATAAATCAGTGGAGGTTTTATTGTGTCGGTGAAGAGAGTACACAAACAGGAGCTCGCTTTGGCAAAACTATGAATAATAACAGTACGTATAAGCTTAAAAATAAGGTTAACACTAAAAAATACTATGAATACTGAATACTATTATGCATATATACAAAATGTACAATACAAAGGAAATATATTATGATTCCAGTAACTTGTTTACCTGGAGTTGTGTTTTGTTTCATTCACACGTTTGTCCGTCTACATCTCCAAAGCCCCAAAAATGCTCTGCTCCACCTTGTGATGTAATACAGCGGTAGTTTTCAAGTGAACGGCTCCTTTTACCTTTAGTTCAGTCGAGACGGGCAATTCCAGGGCTGAAATGACCCAAGCGATTCTGGTGAAAGTGTGTGGAGAGAGGAGCCGCTACAGAGAGTCTCAGAGTGGCTGTTTAATGTGAATCAGAACTTGTCTAACGAGTTTGAAAGTGAGAAAATGACCACTGTGCAATAAAATCACCCATAACGACAAACGGTTACACACTTATGGCTTTAAATGTGCTGTACCTGATTTCTAAAAACTTGAAAACAGTTTTACTTTACTCCAGGAGCTCAGTTGGTCGGCTGTTTGTCCACTGATTCACTCGGCGAATCCTGTTCTCAACATAAACATCATTGGAGCGCGAACAGATCCACTGACCCGCAGATTGGCCGCGTGATCCCAACTCGCAAAGATTATAACACTGTTGTTGTGTCCTCGGGCAAGACGCTTAACCCACCTCTGGTCTAGCGTCTGCATTCACTGGTGTATGAATGTGTGTGTGAACGGGTGAGTCGCTCCTTGATGCAAAGCGCCTTGAGCCTTGAAAGTGGAAAAGAGTTATAAAAAAAAAGTGCATTTACCGTACGTTTCTAAGTGCGTTTCTCATCTAGCATGCTAATTGCTCACTTCCTTGTACTCAGACAATAAAAGCTTAATAATTTACGGCAGACAGCACACAACATAATTATTCTTACCTCAAAAAGCTGCTTGTCAATATACCTACTGAGGCAAGACCAATGTTGCTGAAATATGTGGGGAAAAAGCAGGTTGAGCAAGTTGAGAGCTGAGTAAAAATAGCAGCTATCGTCTGGGTTATCCATCTCTACTGCATACAGCAAACTAAGGACTTTTAAACATTTGCTTGTATTTACCCATACAGCATATGATAAAGAAGGATATAATGATACTTTACTCTTAAACAGTTCTTAACTTTACTTATAATGGTGCATTATTCATTCATTACTCAGTCTGGGAGTTGGCTGTTGTCCTCTAAACGTTTTACACTGTGAATCATTCTTTCTTTAGAAGATTTCTCTGTCCATTACCTGTCTGCTTCTTCACCTCCTACTTCTCCATCACCTAGACTTAACATAGCCTTGGAAATGAGTGACAGACACAAGTGGGACATATCATCACTTTGACCCTGAAATGTGAAGCAGCTCTCAGCCGCCTCCATGACTTAACTGGACCTTTTGTGCTTCCACACAAATTCACGTTCGAATCAGTTTTACCACACAGACTGTGTTCAGAGCTCCAGTGAGTAGTAAAGGCAGTAGCTGTTTGCAGCTCGTGCAGAACTCTGCTGCTCGGCTCCTGACAGGTACCAGACGCCAAGAACAGCTCACACCTTTAGTGTTCAGTGCAGACAGATGAGCTCCACTAGTCTGGTAACTGAAACAAGCTGGAAACTCCCCCGGACCGGCATTCACTGTGGCTGATCCACAATTATGGAATAACCTGACACTAAACATTAGAACTAAACACTATTTTATGGTGTTTTCTGATCTATGTTATCCTCATCAGAAACATATCTGGAGTTGTGTTTTGTTTTTCACACATGTTTAACACATAAATCCAGCATAATTAGTTCCATTGTGAATTATATTTCACTAAGTGTGTTTATTCTTGTTTGTCCAAGCACACTCTCATGTTGCTGCCTGCTTTATTTGCTTTGGCTTTTTAGGCCGCCGCCTTAACTGGGATTTTGTAGCCTCCAGATATCAGTTAAACAAATGCATAACATTATTATTCTTCTGCAGCTTGAGGATGGTACTTTAAAAGAATCTTCTTTCTGACCCAGTGCTTTATCTAAGGCAACATTAAAAGTCTCATCATTTCATCATTTCTGTTCCATCCCCCTGTTGTTCCTGCAGTGGAGTCCACATCCATCACAGACAGAACGTTCATCTGCGTCTGGCCCAGACACACTCACTAAACACAAGCTTTGGCTCTGAATGATTACACTGAAAATAATCCAGAGGCCTTACAGCTCCTTTTCACTAAACATGTACTGCCCACAAAACTGAAAGGAACACATCATGTTTTCCACTAGTGCTGCTTTGGTTCGAGTGATTATTACGACTGGGAGCCCTTTCCTTAACCCTACAGAAGTGGCACAGATTGTCCAACTTCTCCAGGATGGCACATCCGGACCTGCCATTGTAAGAAGATGTGTCTCCCAGCACAATCTCCAGAACATGGAGGAGATTTCAGCAAACATGCAGTTATACTATGAGAGCTGGACAGGGCTGTAGAAGATTCTCAGCCCATCAGCAGGACCCTGATCTGCTCCTTTGTGCAGGAGGAACAGACTGAGCTCTGCCAAGGCCCTACAGAATGACCTCCAGCAGGACACTGGTCTGAAAGTCTCTGCCCAAACTTCATGACTTCATGAGAGAGGCTTGAGGGCGCAACGTCCTGTAATGAGCCCTGTTCTCTCCACCCAGCACCGTGGAGCTCCACTGGTATTTGCTAAACAACACTAGAATTGGCAGGTACAACACAGGTGCCCTGTGCTTTTCACAGATGAGAGCAGATTCACCCTGAGCACCTGTGACGTGAAAGAGTCTGGAGAAGACGAGGAGAACGCTCTGCTGCTGCACCATGAGCAGGTGGTGGTGGGTCACTGATGGTCTAGAGAGGCATATCCATGGAGGGACGCACAGACTAGAAAACACCAGTCTGACGCCATTAAGTATCGGGGTGCAGTAGGTCCTGGGTTCCTCCTGATGAATGCCCGGCCTCATGTGGCAAGAGTCTGCAGACAGAACCTGGAGGATGAAGGGATTGATAGAACTGAATGGCCCTCATGATCACCTGACTTAAACCCAATAGAACACCTCTGGGACATTATGTCTGGGTCCATCAGACGCTCCAAGTTGCTCCTCAGACTCTACAGGAGCTCATGATTCCCTCACACAGATCTGGGAGGAAAAGACACCATCTGTTGTCTCATTAGGAGCAGCTACAACACAAGCACAAGATATTTCAACAAAAGATATTGAGAATCATTTAAAGCTCAGAAATTACATTTTGGCAAAATGGACTAGCCTGATACATCATTATTTCACTTTGATTTTCTGGGTGTCTATCAAATCAAGTCCTCTGTGGCTGAACATTGTATTTCCATTAAAGAGGAGCATCTTTTTGTTCCTAAGACATTGCTTTGTCCATATTTGTATAGATGCTCAGCATAATTTTTTCACATTGAGATCTGATGTATTTGCAAAGTGTTTAAATTTTTGAGCAGTGTTGCTGAATGTTCAAATGTTCCTTTATCAGTATCATTAGCTTTCATATTACGTTTGTCATTAGTCCTATTAACCACGAGGCCTAAAAGTGTTTATTGCACATTTTGTTCTGAATAACATCAACTCTACAAATAACTTGGTTACAACTGAAAGCTGCTGCACCACTACAACCAATGCAACAAAACAAAAAACATGCAAAAAAGGCACAAAGATATAACACAGACACACAAATATAAAATGGGCACACACGACATGGACACACAAACATGCAAATATAGAACATGGGCACAAACTTAAAATGGACACACGAACATAACATGGACAGATTGGACACACAAATGTAACATGGAGACACAAATATAACATGGACACACACATAACATGGACACAAACATAACACAGCTACACAAACACAACATGGACATGCAAATATATAACATGGACACACAAACATAACATGGACACGTAAATATAGACCATAACATGAATAGGGAAACATATAACATGGACACACAAACATAACATGGGCACACAAATATAACATGGACATGCAAACATATAACATGGTCACACAAACATATAACATGGGCACTCAAACATGACATAGACACGTAAATACAGACCATAACATGGATAGGCAAACATATAATATGGACGCACAAACATAACATGGACACCCAAAAATTTAACATAGACATGCGAATATAGAACACAGACACACAAACATACACCACGGACACTCAAACCTGACAGACACAAACATAAAATGGGCACACAAACATAACATGGATGCACACGCATGATATATACAACATGGACACATTAAACAACCACAGTGCCTTTTCCATTTTCAATTTTCACATTTCCCATTTCCTCTTTTACCCTGGCTCCGGACTTGTCAATATTCCCACATCAATCTTTGCCAGAGTGAGCTATTACACTAAAGAATGACCACTGAAATCCCACAGCACTTCCACTACACCAGGCAATCATTGGTCAGCACCCCTGAAAAATGGGCCAAATGTCCTTGTGGGGGACAGAAAAGTACCTTAATTTTAACTTTCCCCGAGTTTCTCCAGTGCTGAAGGTTAACAGTGCATAAATATTATCAGAACAAGTGATTAGTTGGATAAAATTTTCGTTTTTAGCCTGAACTTTGCCCTGAACTTTCCAAACATTGTGCAGTCAGTGTTTAGCTGTGCAAATAAAACCAGCCAACCATACAAAGCCCAGGTCACACAGGTGTCATATATGCTTCATGAGTGAAAGTGTAAATAAACTAGGGTGTCTAGAGTTTCAAAATCAAAAAATTGGGACCCCTCTGGTTTGTGGTGATTGGTAATAATATAATTGTGAAACAAGTGCGTAATTATGGAAAATTGCTCTGTACTCGGCCCATTCATGACGAACATGTGAGTCAGTCTAAACCCTTTTAAGGTGGAAGTGATTAAAAAAGCTGTGGGTGCATTTTGGCAACGGAAGTGTCATCGTTCCCCATTCATTCTGATTCATTCGGACTGAGCACGGACAGAAGAAGACGGAGATAAAAACATTTCCAGCACCAAAATGTCTGGTTGTTCTGCGTATGGTTGTCAGAATTGATATTCTACCGGCGGACTAAAGTTTTAAAGTTTTACTCACTGAAGGCGCAAAGATCTGGCAGTCAGACACATTTGTCAAAGTTGAGGAAATATTCACGATCTTTCGACAAGTTGCTGAGTGCCGTACTTCTGTTGCCAAAATGTGTTCGCAGAAGGGTCTGTAGTCACATTTTCTTTGTACTTTGGTCAATTTGAAGCAGCTTTTCCGTATTTTACCGAAACAAACATCAATTTCTGCCTCTTTTTACTTTTTAACTCTTTTTACTTAAAGTATTTTTCTAATGTTACCTAATTTGCCTTTGAAGGAAATAAGTATGGTTAGATCTCATTGCAAAATTTCAAAATCACAAGTTTTGAGAGGAAAACTGCAAGTTAAACAGAAGTTTAAACAAAACGTAATGACACAATGAATTTCAGAAAGGCAAAATTTGTTCTCATATAAAGCTTGCATCTTGTTTGAAATCTGGTCCTTTGTTTTAAAATGAAGACAAACAGGTTTTTATCTGAAAATAAAGATCATCTGGCTTCAATTTAAAAGACCTAGAATTTAACATTAAAATAATCCTTTGTATCACTGCAGGCTCATTTTCGACAGAACCAGCGCCTGAGGAAAGTCTGTCACCCTACAGCTCGTCTCCTCTCCTCGATCCTCTGTTCTTTTCCTCTATCCTCCCAGCATCTTCTCTGTGGGTGAGACTTTTTCACCCATTTCCTGCAGGATCGAGAAAAGTGATCAAGGAAAAGGAGGTGACGAAAGAGAGTTCAGACTTTGCCTTTGGGCGTTTTCCACAAGATCCTCGGCTTCCGAACCACTTTGGACAGATCCACGTTATCAGAGCTGTTCCGATTCCCCCGAAGCCCTGACGCCCTCCACACTCGACTCTGGATCCTTGGCCGCCTCGGAGCACTTGAAATTCCCCACAATGCACCGCAACTTCATTTTTCACGAACTTTAGTTAAGCAGCACACTGCATTTTAATACATTAAAACTCCATCCATCCATCCATCTTCTTCCGCTTATCCGGGGCAGGGTCGCGGGGGCAGCAGTCTAAGCAGGGGCTCCCAAGCTTCCTTCTCCCCAGCCACTTCCTCCAGCTCTTCGGGACGGACCCCGGACATTAAAACTCATTCTTAAATAAAAATGTGGATATTTTGCTATTTTAGCCACATTGTCAGATCAAATTATTTAAAATCAGGACAAACGCAGCAAAATCTATAAAAGATGGGAAAATCATTAGCCTGTCATCCGAAAATGTTTCAGCCTGTGTATTTATTTATTTAGGCTAAATATCAGCCTCAAGAACTCAATAACAGATGGTTCACTGAGCCTTTATTATTCAAGTTTTAATGAATGTTGACACATAAAAACCCCTGTGAACACTTTATATTTGTAAAAGCACTGATGTTAATTAAAACTCCTGGTGCCCTCCAAGGAGCTGTAAGAGGGACCGGAGCTGGAAGAGTACTACAAAGTGGTTTTTAGACACAGCAAATTTCTCTGATCTGGCCAAGATTTTAAAACTTATATCAGGTTATTCATCTTGTTTTCAGATTTATTATCTACCGTATTTTTCGGACTATAAGGTGCGCTTCTATCTATCCATCTATTTTCTTCCGCTTATCCAGGGCCAAGGGGCATTCGTCTAAACAGGGACTCCCAGACTTCAGGGACAAAGGAAGTATAAAGCGCACTTAAAAACCTTAAATCTCCTCAAAAATCAAAAAGTTCGCCTTATGTATTCATTCTGGTTGTGTTTACTGACCTCGAACTGATTTTATGTGGTCCACGGCGCTCGAAAATCTGTCAAAATGTTTTAGTACGACTTTGTCAAGCTACGAAGCCGCACCGCTGGATGGACTGTCAGAGCGTTAAGTCGAACGTAGTGAGGAGCCTGGCGGAGTAACACGTACTGTGATTCAACATCATATTATAGTGTGTATGAGGAGCCCGAAATGGCCCCTGTTCAGAGACATGCGACTCACTCACCCAAGTGAAGCAAACTAATCCGGTGCTGCCGTCATTCCCGGGTGGATTAACCAAAGAACTCTGCTAGATATCGGTGTCAACAGGTCGTTCAAAGTTAAATTGCAGCTGTGTGGGAGCGTTGGACGACAGAAGCTGAACTCACATGCACCAAGACAGAGAGTAAACGCCGGGCGAGTTACACCACGATCTGCCAATGGATCGAGGACGCCCGGGCTAAAGTATCAGTCTCGCTTAATGCGCCTTAAAATCCTCTGTGCTTTATAGTCTGAAATATACAGTACTTACGAGTTCTGAGACGCTTCATTCTAGTCTAGAGGTTGTTTATTTTAAGGGAACTTATCAAGTAAAATTATCTGTCCATGCAGCCAGATAATTTCACTACTTTTAACACTACTTTTACATTTTCTGATAGATTTAAGTGTTTACAGTTGTGCTCATAAGTTTACAGACCCTGGCAGAATTTATGATTTCTTGTCCATCTTTCAGAGAATATGAATGATACACAAAAACTTTTCTTTCACTCATGGTCAGTGCTTTGGGTGAAGTCGTTTATTATCAAACGACTGTGTTTCCTCTTTTTAAATCATAATGAAACAGAAACTACACAAATGACCCAGTGACACTTGGAGTCTTTTGTGATAGTTGTGGATGTGTTATTTTCTCTGATGGTAAAGCTGCTCATTCTTCTGGGCAAAAGGCTCCAGTTCCTGTAAATTCTTGGGCTCTTGTCTGAACTGCAGCTTGAATCTGCCCAGAGGCTCAGTGATACTGAGGTCAGAAGAGACGAACACTCCAGAACCTTCACTTTATTCTGCTGGAGCCAGTGACAGCTCCACTCGCCTTTGTGTTTTGGATCATTATCATGTTGGAATATCCAAGTACGTCCCATGTGCAGCTTCTGGACCAAGAAATCATCAATTCTGCCAGGGGATGTGAACTTATGAGCACAACTGTATATCTTAAGCTTTTTTGGATTGAGAAACCCCCACTGCGTCTCATTTCAGCTCACTTCACGTCCTGTTCCACGTCTGTTTCCCCCTGTGTGAGTCCAGCCCTGCCCCAGTGTGTCTCACCTGTGTCCTGTGGTCCAGCCCCTCCCACTGAATACTCCTCACCTCCCATGATCCTCTGCCAGACTGTTCCTATGATAATGTTGCAGGTGTTCTTTGTGCTTTATGAGGGCTTTTGTGATTTTGACCTTTGCCCATAATTGTTACCTCCGTCTTCGTCAGTCTACCGGCATATTCAGTGAGTCATTAATAGACTGTGTAAAGAAGTGGGACGTCACCCGCAGTGTTCAGTCGAGCCGGGCAGTTATAAGGGCAAATTTTAGGGCGGTTTCTTTGGAGATACGACCTCGAGTATCACAGCGAACACAGAGGAGTGACGCTGCTGGAGGTGACACCCATCCCCGCCCACACTGCTGGTTAAGCTGGGAGTGGGCGCTTCGCAAAGAGGTGATTAACGCTGGCAGATCTACAGAGAGAGCAGCCTAATCCAGTCCAAATGCTTCACCAAACGCCACCAATACCAGAGACGAGGAAGTGAAAAGGAGGAGGACTTTTGGTTGCAGCCCTGGACTCGCCACCATTAACAGGACATTGAAGTGCTTTCGGTGAGTTTACATCGCTACTGCATATGCCAGAGGTGCACAGGCGTGATAGATATTTATTTTATGTTTTATTTTTATTTTATCTATGAGACAGGTGCACAATAGGAGATGCTTTGTGCCAGGTTGTAGCACTGGAGCTAATTTCCGCCTGTAGTTCCTGGTGCAGTTTTTGGGGGGGAAACTGGAATGCCTGGACGAAACCCACTCAGGCAAGGGGAGAACATGCAAACTCCACACAAAAAGGTCTAGGAATCGAACCCAGAACCTTCTTGCTGTGAAGCGTGAGTGCTCGTGCCGTGATGTTTTCTCCTTTATCCCACCTTGACTTTTACCAGAGCCTGATGTACAGTTAACAAGTCCAAATGTTGACATGGTTGATGGTTTTAAATGTCTTGTCACTTAAGGCCGTCACACACTACAGGATTTTTCGGTCTTAAACGATTTTTAAATGTGCGACAAAAAGCGCAAACACCACAGACAAGAGGAAATCTTACGAGACTTAAAATGGCAAAGACTGCAGCGGGATCTGTCTGCGGACCAAATGATATAAACTTGTGAGCGCATCTCGTGTCAGCTGTTTCCTGTCTACAGTAAAACCACTCGTTCTGAGACTCTGAAGTGTTCAAAGATCAGAGCTCTGCACTTCCTGTTTAGATGCAAATCAAACTGTGTTATTATTATTTGTGAAATGTGGAGCAAAACTTCAGATACATGATATTTAAAGCATAAAAGATTGGAGATAAAGTCCACAGGAAGTAGAGTCACTGTCGCTGATCTGCAGTTTCACCTCGATCCGTGCGCTGTGTGGATGGAAACAGACACACGTGAGAAACTATCTCCACATTTTACTTTTAAAGAACGCCTCAAACTGGATTAACTGCGTGGTTTTGTGGACTGGGGTCATTATTTGTGGAGGACAAATTCTATGGATAATGTGAATGAGACGCTGCAGTTTATATTTAAAATTTAACGAGAGGTGAGTAATGAAGTCTTCTAATTGTTTTCGCTCTTTCCTGAGTTTGTATCATGTGTCTCTGTGTCCATCACTCCTCCGTCCCAGACACTCTGTTTTACTGGGTGTTACCGTAGCGTTGCTGATGGTTTTTAAGCCCCATTGTAAACGCTACAGACCAGAGCAATCAACGAAACAAGCTAAAACAACTGCAAACCCTAACATAATCCTATTGACTTTCTTTGATCCATTTGCTTTTGACTGTTTACTCGTAATAATGCAGCCACACAAGCACCTGTCACCATTTACACTTAACAACTCTCAACTCTCAACTTTCAACTCAACTCTACATGCACGGATATGAACCGACTCTGTCCTTACCACCTCTGCCCTGCTGCCTTGTCTTTCAGCTCAAAGCAACCTTGAGATTTCATTTTGCACTTCAAAAGCCATAATACAATGTGACCCTCCTCGGTCCTCTGTGGCACCAGAACAAAGCCAAGGCACACGCTCAAATGAAACATGAGACACTTTGGCACAGCCATCTCCAAATGATATTAAAGAAAACGGTATTAAGCTTCTGGGATAGGCTTTCATATTTCTGAAGGACATTTTTTGGTGTCTGAATCATGTGGCAGGTTCAGAGGACAAGGAAATAAAGTGAAAAAGAAGGTATCTTTTCATTAAACCAGGTCCTTGGTTTTGACCTTCTCGAACAAAAGATTTCTGAATAATCAGAGGTGGTCTGAGCTGTATCGTGCTCAAGTAAGAGTAACTTTGAAATAATATTACTCAAGCAGAAGTACAAAGTAGTGGTTCAAGAAATTGCTCAAGGGTAAAAAAGTGAGAAAAATACTACTCAAACAGGAGTAACTTAATGATTTATACCATCAAATGAATGTAATTGGATGGACAAACATGAAACAATGCACAAAATCTCGTATTTTGAAGGTATGTTACTCTTACAGGTTTTAGCTACTCTACCCACCTCTGCTGGGCGTGGTGGGTTAAGTGTCTGGTCCGAGGGCACTACTGTATGTCAAGTACAACCAATAAATATGGACCACAACATCTCTTTTCTTCTGTCTCTTACTGCTTGAAGACCCTTGGTAGGGCGAGCTGGTGCCAGTATCATTTAAAACAAGTCAATAATAGTATTTGTTCCTGAAGAGCAGGACATACAAGCCTAACCTTGAGGGCAGATTCATCCCTACCCTTGTGTATGCAGTAGAATCCACTTTTTCAGCATGATGACAATTCTCTTGTATTTCCTCCTTCCCGTTTTTGGCATATTTCATCTCCTTCACATTTTTAATGTATGAATTAAAATGGGGCACCTGAGAGCACCTCAGGGTCCCCCCGGAGGAGCTGGAGGACATGTCCCAGGTGAATGAAGTGTCGGAGTCCCTGTTTAGACTGCGCTCCTGGATAAGTGGGAGAGTAATTCTAATACAAAATCACTGCATTTGTCACAATGGGCACAGCCCCCCCCAGTACATCACTGACTTACTGCGCCCCTACACCTCAGACCAGAGCTTCCGGTCCACTGATCAGGGCCTCATGAAGGTCCCAAAGAACCGCTTTAAAACACAGGGGGACCAGTGCTTTCAGGCTGTGGCCTCCAAATTATGCCCCCCCAGCCCTCCGTGAGGTGGACTCTATTGGTCTATTGACTGTTTATCATAGACCGTATATATGAATGGATAGAGCTAACCCGTTAGCCGCCTCGTGCCAAACAGGAAGTGCTCCAGGAGGCTCTTCCGGCTCCTTCTCCCTTTTTCCCATTGACTTACATTGAGATCTTATCACTTCTCTCTGTAACTCCTGCTGTGGCCTCGTCATTTTGGTCTTAAAATGTTGGTGTGAACCCGTGTGATCCTGATTTTTCTTTTCGCTATTTTGTCCGTCAAAAAAAATCCTATTCATAACATAAAGCCTGACTCCAGATTCGCTCCTGTAACCATTAGCATCACAAGCCTCATTTGAGTGGCGCTGAACGCTGTGGGTGACGCACTCACTTGGTCCACTTCTTTATAAGCTGTTTAGACGAGCTTTTATTTCTCCAGCTGTAATTTTGTGATTTTCTATTTGTGAAATGTGCTCTATTAATAAAGTCTTAGTTGCTTACAATGTGTTTGATGTAATAAAATTACAGAGGCTGCAAACGTCATGAACATGAAAAACATGTTTAAAACCCACTCTTTCTGAAACATTTTTATGTAACCTGCATGTGGAAGTGTCTGTTTTCTGTTTCCTGTGTTACTGTGTAGTACAACAGACTTAATTTGTTTTATTCTTTCTTTTTCTTTGTAGACCACACACACACACACACACACACACACACACACACACACACACACACACACACACATATACAATGTCTTGTGATGATGCTTGAGCTTCAATAAAAACCCTAAACTTACCATCTGCCTACTGTCCCCTGTGTCCTGAGCAAATATCACTCACCAAACTAACACCTATACAGTCCTTAATACTCTTGAATAGTTTGGCTTTATTTACATGCATAATTATCCTTGTATTTAAGTTCACACTGAGCTCTGATGTCGCTCTGTTGTTTTAAATGATTCATGTGATGATGTGCGGGGAGATGCAAACCGTCGATTATCTCGTCTCCTGCAGTTTGGCCTGGATAATACAGAGCAGAACACGATGATCCTGTTTTCTATTATTGCGAATCAAATTAATGTGTCACAATACGACACGTTGCATTATCAGTTGATGTTATTATTCAGCTCAGACTCGGAAATCAACAGTGACACGTCTTCACATAATAAGCCACACGTTACTTCCCTCAATCAGATCTGCAGCACAGACACAAGCCATGAACAGCAGCACTGAGCTGAGGACAGTTTCTACGGCAAAAGCTTAAAACTGAACAAGCCAAGAGTGATTACAGAAGACAAATGACTCACTATCTATTATTTAAGAGCTGAAAGACCAAAGCCTGACACCTGGTTTACACAGGATCGGCTGAAATTGTGGAGATTTTTTTTCAGTAGCTTCACAAAGGAACAAAATCGATAAGAATTGATTTCACACTTCTGCTCTGCCCAGGCCTACACTTATGTGCAAACCCCATCAGGAACTGGTACAGTGAAGTCTCATCTGATCCAGTCTTTACAAAAAGATTTTCACAAAACGGACAATTCCAGTAAGAAGACTACGTGTGCATTAATGCTGAATGAAATGGCTATTTGAAAGCTCATAGATTATAGAATATAGCGCTGCAGGATTTCATGGCTATGTGGACGTGGGATCATATGTCGACAATAACCTTTGGTCTTATGTTCTAGTTCTTATGACATGTGCCATAGATGAAGTCCTGAAAGCTCTTAGTGGAAAATCTCACCACATTATGAGTGAATGTCTTCAATGTCTGAGGTAATTATAGTTTAATTACGATGTGATGGCCCATCCTGTCATGCCTCTATGCTGGAGGAAGCATTAGAGCATTCTTAATATGATCCTCATTTACAAATCCATCAAGACATTCAGCAGTCCATATGGTTCAGCAGAAAGAGCAAGACTACAAACTGCTGCAAGAGAAAGAGGATCTCTCACTAGGGAATAAGTTGAAGATGCTTCAAAAAGCAGAGTCAAGTCTACTCTGGGCCCAGCGGTGCTTATTTCAGTCATACATTAAATAAAAATACTTTTAAAAAAATATGTTCAAATTCAACAAGAATCCCACTACTGAACAGTTCACCAGCCTACAAATGTCTTCTACCAGACGTTAGGTGAACCACGAATAGTTTCAGCCTGCAGCCTGTGGAAGCCCAGTCTGATGCCACAAGTACAAGAACGAGTGCGTGTTTGATCAAAGTTTGGTTTCACGTGGAGTCACTCAGTAACCCTGAAGTGAAAACCACATCATACCTCTGCAATTGTGGGGAAAAGAGACTTCTTTCTGCAGACCCACACTCACAGGTCACTGAAACACTTTGGTACTTTGATTTGAAAGACTTTCCGAGTGGAAGAGCAGTGAGAACACTCAGTTCTGATGTTCAATGAGGCTGTCAGTAACTACACTGTGGGACTGGCAAAGATTAAAAATGTTTTTAAGCCAACTGAATTATTTTTAAGAGAGAAACAGTGTATGATCTGAAAAGAGGTAAATTACCATCACTAAATCCAAAAATCATTTTCAGGGCTGCAGAGAATGTTTCTGGTCACTAGTTCAATTTGCAACTCATTTCGTCTCACAATGCACTATTCAGATTTTTAAATCGAGCCACACTTTTAGACAGATCAGTCAGGTTTAATTTAGAAGAAACATTAAGACCACATTAGACCACTACACAATTCAAAGTTAAAGTTTAACTAATCTAAAAAGTAACAAGTGATAAACTGCTCCAGCAGCGGTCACAGCTGGACCAGCAGTCTGAGACCTGCTGACTCCCCCGGTGCTTTAAGCCCTGCTCTTTTCTTTTACATTTGGCTAAAAGTAGCGTGAGGACAGAGTAGCCAGACTTAAGCGACCAAACCTGCACAATGAGGGCTCAGCGCTGGTGCACACTGAACAACACACTTCACACTTCCTATTAACCTGTCTTTGTGTAATGTCACGTTGTCATTTTATTATATTAACTGAATCAAAGAATCTGAAGCGACGCTGCTAAAGGTAACACCTCTCCCCGTTCTCACCACAGGTTTATTAAGGAGCAGGCGCTTAGCAACACTGTCAGTCAAACCTGTTGCTAACACTAACAGGACTTCTGGGAAA
This sequence comes from Odontamblyopus rebecca, assembly GCA_030686955.1. Taxonomy (NCBI): domain Eukaryota; kingdom Metazoa; phylum Chordata; class Actinopteri; order Gobiiformes; family Gobiidae; genus Odontamblyopus; species Odontamblyopus rebecca. Next base: position 5,007,245 of record CM060673.1, read on the forward strand.
AAACACGCCTGGTTTGTTTGTTATTATTGTAATGAGAAAAAAGCCCTCAGGATCATGTAGAGCAGGTTATTATGAACATTTTATGGTCTGAAAGATAAGACTGACAGCTGCAGTTACAGTGAGAGAGGCCACTGTTTTTCAGTATTAATCTAATGAAATCTGCCAAACATTTTAGTGCTTAAGGCCCTGCACCTTTCCTAGCGAGACCATAACCCGTATCCCACATTATTCTGTAAATCTATCTTATATTATGGAAATTCCAACAACACTTAAGTGCTTCTGTTACAGACGGCGCTCACAGTACTAATCCCTCTGGCGCTCTGAGGCAGGATTTGTAAACACGTCCAAAACGTGATAGAAAAAGCATCCAGAGCCACTACACAATAGATGTATAAAGGTCAGCCTGCCCTGACCATGCCTGTGTTCCCAAGGAGACAAGAGGTGGTGGTGACCAGAAGAGATGGCTGCATCATTTTGAGTTCAGAGAAAATAACAGGAAGTACAGCAAATGAAATGCCACGAGACTTAGTCAGGCCTCGCCGGAGATGGGCAAGATGTTCAGATGAGTTCTGATTTAACTGAATGTAGCAAAAATATCCTCGTGTCTTTCTTTGAGTTTGCTTCAGCTGATTAGATTTCTCATTCACTTTGCATCTATATGTAAAGGATATCAGCTGTCCCCAGTGCCGCATCACATGACGGCCGGTGCATCATGCTTTTGGGTTGCTGCAAGCATTTAAAGGGGAAATCTGGAATGTTTGAAGCTAAACTCCATCATTAGAGGAGGTGGAATTCTGTCAGAAGCCAAAAAACGGCACAGATCAGGTGGAGATCTCACTGTGGCAGTGAGTCTGTCAAGGCGACAAACTAGTGTAGTGATGGGGGCAAGTTCTGAACTTCCACGTAAAACGCCAATTTGCTTCACACTGAAGAAGCTTAACACCACTTTAACCCATCTGACAACAGCCACGAGTCTAACAAACCAAACGCTCTGCCTGGTTCACTCATTAGTGTCTGGAAACGTTAGAAAACAACTTTATAAGCACCTCACACTTCCCTCTGTTGATTTCTCACTGCACACTGCACCGTTTTACGTGGAAGTTCAGAACTTGCCCCCATCACTACACTAGTTTGTTGCCTTGACAGATTCACTGCCACAGTGAGATCTCTGAGGCAACACTGATCTGTGCCGTTTTTTGGCTTCTGACAGTATTTGACCACCTCTAGCAATGGACTTTAGCTTCAAACGTGCAGGAAGTCGCCCAGTTATTGTCCATTCTGAAACACTGCAAGTACACGCACACATGCACACTCACACTTCAAAAAAAAATAAATAAATAAAATTTTGCAAGTGTCTGAACAAAAAGAGAACCTGCTGAACCCAGAAAATAAATTACATAAGACACGCAGGTTCATTCATTGGCGGAGAGGCACTTCCAGTTCAATAAGTTTCCATTTATTCACTTTTAAATTATGAGTTGTTCAGCTACTTCCAGGTAGCTCACAAGGGGTTCTGAATGATATGCTGAATAACTCAAATTGGATTTAAAAAAATCCCTATTACCATTTCAAATATCTCATTCTCACTCCTACCTTTGTGCAGAAATAACTTGGTAATGGTTTACGTTTTAAAGGGATCTAAGTATACGTCATCTATGGCTTACCGTAGCTGAAAATGAGTAGTTTTAGATGAGTTTTAGTTTGGTTAAGGTATCTCATGGGAGGAAAGGTTGGAGACCTCTGGGTTAGAGGCTCAAAGCACTACACCAAACTACACCACTAGGGTTGGGCGAGGTCCAAATTTTGATACCGTTAAACCTTCTCAGCATTTTACCGGGGTATACGGTATTACCTTTAACAGCTCTAGGACAATCATCATTATCATTTAAAACAATTGCAGAATGGAATAAACTTCCATCAGAACTTAAATTATGCAAAAAAACTTAAAAACATTCTGTACAGATGCAAAAAAACATCGTCACAGTGCACTTTACAGGGGACAGGGGTGTTCAGAGGCACTTTTTACTATGGTAATTTTCACTGTTTTATTATGAAATGTTGAACTTTTGTATTTCCTGCATTGTTCTGTGATTAATACGTGTTTGTGTGTCTCGTTAGTCCAGGGACTACACATGGAAATTAGTTGTGAAGCTAAAATCTGGTACTAGGCATATTTTCTTTTGTGATTAATGTTGATGTGCGTGGTCCCTGTCAAATAAACTAAATTAAAAAAAATATATAAGAATTATTTTGTAGCTTGTGCCTAAACCATTCAGACAGCTCCAGCAGGACGTATGTGAAAGCTCAAACTGGACTGGGCCCGTTTAGCCACATGTACCAGGTCTAAAGTGAAACTAACAGCAGAACAGGCTTGGATTTACCGTATTTACAGGCTGACCGCGGGAAACGCCAGGATTTCAAGAGGACATTTCAACTCAGAAGCGTCTCTGCAGCTGCGTTTTGTACCAGTGGAGCCATAAGATGCCGTGGGTAAAGCCCATTAGTCCGAGCCTACGCAGTAGAGATGCTTCGGTGACTTGTGACGTGCTGAGGAGAAACGGTTCGTACATTCGGAGTGTGGGTGTAATTCTCGTTTCTTTAGAGCCACAATCACCAGAACAAGAAAATCTACGACATGTCATTAGCGGCGTGTAAATATATACACGCCACAAGAGCCGATCGCCAGGACTGAACCAGGACTGAACCAGGACTGAACCAGGACTGAACCAGGACTGAACCAGGACTGAACCAGGACATCGCGTTAAATTGAAAATACAACCACACATTAATTTGTGCTGAGCAAACAAATTTAGGTATGAATAAATTATAATATTATAGTCATGGCCAAAAGTTTTGAGAATGACACAAATATTCATTTTGGTACCAGGACGTCCTCCGAGAGCAACGTCTCCCAACCATCCGAGAGCAGTTTGGTGATGAACAAAGCCTTTTCCAGCAGGATGGAGCAGCTCACCATAAAGCAAACGTAATAACTAAACGGCTCAGGGAACAAAACAAAAATTTTAGATCCAGGAAACTCCCCAGATCTTAATCCCACTGAGAACTTGTTTTCCATCCTCAAGAGGCGAGTGGACAAAAAACCCCACAAATTCTGGTCAGAAAGTCAGGATTTGGTCCAGAAGTTGATGCCAGGGAGAACTGCAGAGGTCTTGAAAAAGAAGATTCAACACTGCAAATATTGACTTGTTGCATGAACTCAGTGTAAATGTCAGTAAAAGCTTTTGATGCTTATGAAATGCTTGTGATTGTATTTCAGTAAACCATAAAAACACGTGAGAAAACACCTAAAAACAATGATGCAGCAGAGCCTGTAATAATGTAATATTTGTGTCATTCTCAAAACTTTTGGCCACGACTGCACATTAGGTCCTTAAGCGCTGCAGATTTTTTTAATGACGGTAATGAAACTGATAGTGTTGCTGCTTTTTGATACCTCGGGATACTTCAATACTGTATTACCGCCCAACCCTATGTTGAATTAAATACTGAAACTGGGTTAAATTTCAGTATCATAAAGAGTCCAAGCTTTTGTATAAGGTGTAACATATTGGCTCTATTTAGGCTGGTAATATCGGCCAACTGATATCGATGGACCCTAAACCAAAACATAAGCACAGTAAGTAGTACTATTATACTGTAAAATATACTGTAAAAGTATGGTGTGTGAAGTTTTAAGACCAGGCTTAAAACCTTCCTCTTCGGAATATCTTATGACCAGGTTACTTAGTTTGATGTCACTCCTAACTAACTATGACCAGGTTGGTTGGGAGTGACACTAAAATCCCAGGTTAAGATAAGCTGCAGCAGGAGATAACAAGCTGGGGGACGTGTGGCAACCTCTCATCTGTAGCTCGTTCATTGCTATTCACATGTTGTCCCCTGTCCCACTCCCCCTGTGGAGTGTAACTCTTTCAGACGCCTGATGGCAGCTGGACCCCTCTCCTCCTCCTCGTCCGGCTCCTCCTCCTCGCCCGGCCTCCTCCTCCTCGCCCGGTCTCCTCCTCTTGCCCGGCCTCCTCCTCCTCGCCCTGCTCTTCCCCACCTGGATAGCTGTGGCCATACCGAACTGGCCCACGGGCCTGGACATCTATAGCCTGTCCGTCCATGGGAGTGGATCTCTCCTTCACTGTAGTTCTCCCCGAGGTTTCTTCTTTTTCCCAGGACCCTGGGTTCTTGGGAGTTTTTCCTTGCTGAGAAGGAGGGTCTAAGGACAGGGGATGACTGGACGATGTTTCATTTGCTGCTTTACATGAATGTTATTTATTCCTGTTTTGATATGTCTGTGTGTATGTTTTGCTCATCCATATCTTGGAACGCCCTTAGAGGCAACTGTTGTTGTGATTTTGGGCGCTACAAAAATAAATTGAATTGAATTGAAAACTAAGCCTTTTTTTTATTGTCACTCCTGTTAATGTAGGTGAGCTGGTGAGAGTATTACTCACCTCTGCATTCTGAGCTCAGGCTACTCCGTTATTATGTCTAACCTGTTATTAGGGCTACATCTCACATGGAAGTTTACTAATGAGGTTGAAGAGCTCCACAGACCATTCTGAACCTATTCGAGGGATCTGAAGAGCGCGTGATCACACCTGAAGCAAACACTAAAGAGGCTATTTTAGATGCTTTGAGTCATATTCCTTTTATTTGCTCTATTTGCTCGCCAGGCCAGAGAATACTGACCTTCCAAACTGCTCCTAAACCACGTTTTCTTTGTGGTGGCAGTGCCAGTTTCACCAGTAAAATATGATCTTAGAGTAGGTCGATTTGTGTCAAATGTTCGCTGGTGCGAGTCAACACTGCACCGATTCTCTGAGAGGCTTTAAAACGGTTTTGTAGTCTGGGTAGAACTTATTTTCTGTGTAGATCTGCAGCCCCGTGCACTATAAGGTTATTTTTAAAATTAACTTACCCACTTTTCCAAGTAAACACATGATTTTACCTCTTTAGAGATGACCTTTAGCTGTGTACCTGCTGTTGTTTAGCAGTAAAGCTTTGTGCATAGGTGTACATAAGCTGAGAGGGAGAGAAAGGGAGAGACCACATGTGAGAGGTTGTCTGGAGGTCCTCCCCCAGGAGATTTAAATAAATGTAATTTCCTGTAATCTGGGGTGTTTTAGATGAAAAATCCTATCTTGAGCAGCCTAATAGGCCTACAGAACTATGGGATATGAGTTGCTGTAAGCTGTTGTGGCCAAAGTCTCTCTAAGATTCAAAACAACAATTGTTTATTACACTATAACAGACTTACTTGTATGGTTAGGTTACTTGTTATGAACGTCCATTTTAGAAATACGTCAGATCAGTACTGATCCAACTCCTACACCCCTGCTTTCCAGCGCATTGAGCCTCACACTGGACCACCACTCCAGACAAGTCTTAAAACTTTTATCCAGACACACTGACTTATGTGTTACGTTGCTTTAGTGAGATGAACAGATCTTTTCCATGAAATGCGCCTCACATTGCCATGATATACTTGTGCTATTGAATCTATAGAGATAAGCTATTATTACATCAGCTTTTCTGCTGATATAACATCATAAATATGAGGCAGATTGTACATCTTTATTAGGGGTGTCCATATTTTTTTTTAGATTCTCCAGATTAGAACCCTGCATTTGGTTCCATACCTCGTCAAAATATTTGGGTCCAAATTTTATACAAATTAATTCATATTTAGAGGTTGTTCAAAACACCTGAAAATTGCCCTATACTATAACATAGCCAACCAAATAAATAAGGCATATTTGAATAATTTGTCATTTTATTCTGAAACTTGCATAAAAATTACTTCCAGTCCATAAAAGTTGCTTAGAAAGTCCATAAAGACCATAAAAGGTTACTTAGAAAGTCCAGCTACCACTTATACTTTATCCATTCAATTAAACACTCACCATGTTTTTGGGGTGTTTTTGTTTTTTTGTTTTCCTTGATTTTTGCTGGCCTCTTGGTTCTTGGCTAACTCGCCCAGCAGTCCAGACATGTGTATTCTTTCACTGTCCAGTTCCCCAGTGCTGTTTGGAGCTAAGCCTGGCCTTCCTGTAGAACTACGGAGGAGGATGCGCAGAGGATGTTGTGCTGTAGTGAAAGTGAAACAACGGAGAAGGAAATTCAAGCCTGCAGTTCCCTCAGTCCTGATGGGGAATGTAAGGTCACTGGGAAATAAGATGGACGAACTGTGTTCACTTGTACAGACCATAGACCATATATGGCGGTGGACATAGCTAGCTTATTAGCCACCACATTCGAAATAGGAAGTGCGCCAGGAGGCTCTTCTGGCTCCTTCTGACCCAGGCTCCAATTGACTTACATTGGGATCTTGTTCGCCCTCTGTCTGTAACTGCTGCAGTGAGCCTCATCATTTTGGTCTTAAAATGTTCATATTAACCCGCTCTACATGATCCAGTATTTTTTGGGGGGGGTTGCCATTTTGTCCATCATCGCGAGCCTCAATTGAGCGGCGCTGAACACTATGGGTGTTGTCACACTTGCTTAGTCCACTTTTTTATACAGTCTATGGTTCAGACCCAGCAGAAGTACACTGTCAGCAGTATCATATGCTTCACAGAGACCTGGCTTCATACTAACTTCCCGGAAGTTTGTATGAAGTGCATTTGTACCAGGCTTTTAGACTGTGTGTGTAGACAAAGACTCTCTGCTTAGAGGTAAGAAGAAGGGCAGCGGGATTGCTGTTTGGGTGAACGAGAGGTGGTGTAAACCTGGCCATATTACTGTGAAGGAGCATATCTGTTCACCGGATATTGACATTTTGGCTTTGGGAATGCATCCATATTATTAACAAGGGAATTTACTTCTGTTCTGTTCATCCCTCAGCAGATGAAGATGCTGCATGTGACAGGATACCAATTGTGGTCGCTGGGCTGCAGTCAATACACCCAGAGGCTCTACTTCTGATTTCTGGTGACTTCAACCATGCCTCCTTGGACAGTGTTTTACCCACACTTCACCACTATGAGGATTGTAAAACTCGGGACAATAGAACTCTGGACTTGCTGTATGTCAATTCTAAGGAGGCATACGGTGCCACTGCCCTGCCCTCCTGGGACAATCAGACCACAATCTTGTCCTCAGCACCTCAGTATGTACCTGCAGTGAAGAGGCAGCCTGTCACCACTAGGACTGTAAGGAAGTGGAATCAGGAAGCCAGCTGTGCCCTTCAGGTCTGCTTTGAGACCACATACTGGAATGTGCTGTGCCAGCCCCATGGGGACAATATCGACAGCATGACGGACTGTATAACAGATTACATCAACTTCTGTGAGAATACAGCTGTCAACACATGTACTGTCCGTTAATTATTTAATTGTTTTTCTTCCCCTGGCACCCTCATCTTTTCACTTCCCAGACGCCCAATCCACACCTCACCACAGACCACTCAGATTCATCAACCCATCACTTCTGCTCCCACACGTTTCCCCACCCCCACGGAGGAACCCAGCCTAGTGTCTTTGTCATCTGCCCAGGTGAGAAGACAGTTGGAGAAAGTTCATCAAAGCAAGTCTCCTGGACCAGACCAAGTCAATGGATACCGGTGCTATGAAAGGGCACTGGCCTGAATCGTGCCAGTGCCCAAGAATCATATCCTTTCTGGACTTAATGACTTCAGACTCTTTGCTTTGATGTGTCATGTCATGAAAGTGTTTGAGAGACTTGTTCTGGCTCAGCTCAGATCCCTGGTGGCATTTTCCTTGGATCTTCTACAATTTACCAATTGGTGCCATTTAGGTGTGGAAGATGTGGTAATCTGTCTTAGGCAGCAGGCTCACTCACACCTGGATAGTGTTAAGGGCTCTGTGGGGATATTGTTTTTTTGGTGCTATAAGGATTGGGCAGCAAGCTACCCCCGCGACCCAACTAGGATTTAGCTGGAGATATATAGTGTAAGTCTAACCTGTTCCCGGTCACCATTTGTTGTGCAATTAGTCTTATAGGAAATGGCTGCAATTGCCATCCAGGCCGTCTGTTTGTCAGTCTTCAAATGAGCCAGCCATGTTTTACATCTGTGTTCATTATTACACAGTGAGGCACATTAAAAAGTCAGAAACAATGTAATGAGTCAGCACTAAAACTTTATTTTTCATTTGCATGTGCTGTTAGAACTGAGTTTGGCTTTATGCAATACTTTGCGTTGTAGATATCACTTTGCCGTCCTTAGTTTCCTCCGTGACCACAACCACTCTCTTTGTAGTAGTAGTAGTAGTGGAGCTGCTGCTGCTGCTAAAGGAAAAACAAACATTTAGCTCAATGTTTATGATTATGACTAAAGCTCATGTTTCATGTGAGTCAAATCAGTCTCACCTTCCCTCTCCATCCAGCAGCCTTCTGTACTCTGAGATTTCCATCTCCAACCTGGTCTTGATGTCAAGCAGCATGTTGTACTCCTGGGTCTGTCGCTCGATATCTGCACGCAGTTCGGTGAGCTGAGCTTCTAGATTCGTCACCTGCATCTGCATACTCTGGAGCTTCATGGAATACCGCGCCTGTGTTTCTGCTAAGGTTTGTTCAAGAGCCGCTTTCTGAAGGAATGAAATTAGATCATGTTAAAGACATGTCTGAAAACATCTTACTTCTCCACCACAACCAGTGACTTTACCATGCTGCGTTGTGATTGAAGTTCAATTTCCAGGCTTTGAAGTGTGCGACGAAGATCTGAGATTTCTGATTTGGATGTTACCAAGATTTCCTGGCTTGTTACTATGTCTTTGTTTATTTCTTCTATCTGTAATTGATCAAATACAGGGTGTTTACAATTTATAACAACAATCAATTGTGAGCATGTATCACTGCTAAAGTCTTACTTTAGCGTTGAACCATAGTTCAAGTTCTCTCTGGTTCTTGGCAGCTGCGGCCTCGTATTGTTCACGGATATCAGCCATGATTTTGGAAAGGTCCTCCTGAGGCTTAGCGTCCACCTCCACATTAACCTGTCCACCCACTTGACTCCTCATGGCTGCCATTTCCTGTAGAGAATAAAATCCATTTTACAAAAATATTTTTCTAGGGTAAATCTAAATTCAACTTACAAGGGCTATTTTCTCTACATACCTCCTCATGGTTTTTCTTGAGGAAGATCAGCTCCTCCTTGAGACCCTCAATCTGCATTTCAAGGTCAGATCTGGCCAAGGTCAGTTCATCGAGCATCCTCTTCAGGCCTGCGATGTCTGCCTCCACTGACTGCCGCATGGCGAGCTCGTTCTCATATCTTGGAAATTACAGAAACAATTAAACGTTTATCTATGATGCTAAAATACAAACAACAAAACAAAGATGGATACTTACTTAGTTTTGAAATCATCTGCAGCCAGCTTTGCATTGTCAATGGACAAATAGATGCCGGCGTTGGTACGAGTGGCATCCTGGATCTGTTTAGTATGGATGTTTTTGTAAGATGTTTTATAGAGAACATAAAAAATAATTTCTCTGGAAAAAGACATACCTTTCCTTGTAAGTCAGCGATGGTAGCGTAGAATGCAGAGTAGTCTCGTGCAGTAGGAGAGGCTTTACCCTCCAAGAACTGGCGGATCTTGATCTCCAGATCAGCATTGGCAGCCTCTAACTTGTGCACTTTCTCCAAGTAGCTGGCCAGACGATCGTTCAGGTTCTGCATGGTGTGTTTCTCATTGGCACTGATCGAAATGTCATCTCCAAAACCACCACCCAGGCCAAATCCACCAGCACCAGAGGTGAAGGTGCTAGTGCCTGTGGACATTCTCAGACCACTGCCCACACCATGGACACTGTGGGAATACTGGCGCCCGCCGGCACCACCTCCACCTCCAGTGGTGAAAGACTGTCTGGAGAAGCCGAAAGATGACATTGTTGAAATTTGTTCAAAGATCTGCTTGTCTTGGAGAGTAGAGGCTGACTGACTCAGATTGGACCTTCTGTCATTTTTATATCCTGCTCTTCCCCAAAGCTCCCTCCCTCCTCTGTGGGCTGGAGCTTGTAGAACCATTTTTGGGGAGGGGCATTGGCCAATGTTGGGCTGTTCCACCCAGCACTTTTTGCACTTTACATTTTACTGTCATGTTTTTAATGAATTGCAGCTCAGGACTAAACCTTTACCTGCTTATTACTCTATTGGGTCATCATTCAATTCAAAACGCACACACCTCTCACAGAGACACCTCTATACAGGAAAATGTCTGTACAGCCACACCTGCTATTGTAAGCCTTAGGTATGTTATATATTCCATATAGTTAGATTAAATCCTGTTTTTTTTCTATTTTCTCCTCACATTTTCATTCTCCATGCCAGTTCACAATGATTCGCTGAATAAATGCAATTACCCAGAATAAAGACCTTTATACAAAACTAAACAATATAATTACATCCAAATGATCCATTTATAAAACCGTTTGTGGTAGTTGACGTACATGCACATTTACTGGAATGTTCTCCCGTTTTTCTTTTCTTGGAGCAACACGCAAGAACAAGCAGATACTTGTCTTCTACTTTTATTACATGGCCCCCAAGGGTTGAGCAACTGTCAATATTCAACATAACAGCATATCATTTAACTAAATGAGTAGTGATATGCCAAAAACAGAATCATCTAACATATCTTTGTGCGTTTTTGTCTTTCCGAGTAATAATTTTAGAGTGTAACCTCACTCTAGATGCATAAAATAACATTTTCTTTAATGCTGCAAGTAACAATTGAGGGTTTTTAGATATAACAATACAGGCAAGGTTGCAATATAATGCAATAAAATAATAATATGTTAAACAGTGATGTAATGCAACCAATTTATAAATTACCGTTCTACATAGACAATTCTATAGATACATGTCAGCAATTTTTGATCAGCCAAATCCTCCATCAACACAAAATATACATTCACCTTATATGTCTATTCACACATTTTTGAATAACATCAATAAGTTAATACAGGCACGAGGGACTATGTGGTTTACACATTTTTTTGTGGTTTCACAGATCAAATCGGAGCTATTCTGTATAATCCTATGTCTTTTGCCACTTTCACTCAATGGGAGTGGCACTGCGGTGGAATGGAAAGCATGAACTTACAACACTCAGTCAGGCTGCACATACTGATCAAATGGGTGACTTTTTTTTTTTAAATCAAAAACTCCATGAAATATACATTTGGAATATTTAATTATCTCAGAATCTCAGATTTTGCATCTCATTTATCTTTTTACAAAAATAAAATAAGACATTCGCGATGAACCTTCAAGTTAAGTAACTCCAAAAGTATGCGTGGCTTTGAGGTGTGACTATGGTATGCAACTGTACACAAATATGAGCGTACTAAATGTATTACATAAAGTACTGCATGTAGCCTATGCAAACTGAAATAAATAATACAGACTGCAAACTGAAATAAATAATGGGCCAGAAGATCTAATAATAGCAAATGCCTCATGGATAGATGTGTGTGAAACAACTGTGAAATGTAAAAAATGTAATGCACATTTCTAGGCTTTTAATTTTTAATCTTATGTATATTTTACAGCCATTTGATAGTTTTTATTATAGATATACTGTACTCAATAGTCTTATTTTTCATATCTTTAAAGTGACACTTTTGAAACTAACTGATCTCTAAACTGTAGCTGTATTTGCTTTAGTTTAATGACAAATATAATGCAGCATAGTAAATAGTTGAATTTCTAGGGTATGGCAGTTGAATTGTTTGTGAAACTGAACTAATGCAATAGTTTAAGCTGTGTACAGGCTCTCCTTCAGTTCTTCACGTGGGTTTGAATCATGCTTATGACTGCTAATACTTTGCACAAGTCTGTGGTGCAACAGGCAGCATCTGAATTTGTTGAGCTTTTGCCAAAGTCTCTATAAATCTCCCTGACACTTTTACAGTGTCACACGCACTATCTACTTTTCATTTGGAGCAGGACACTTTCAGGTCCAAGTACAAAGTGCCTCAAGGCCCTAAAACAGGAAAAGTGTGTTCTGCAGCAGAGATGTTTTATGTGGGCGTAGTTCTCGCTGAGTATCAGTTCAGGCCCAGGCTGGTTTCAGCATGTTGTTCTTGCCAACAGGTTATGGCAACACCCTATAACACTATGCCAAGAAGAACCTTCTAGACCTCAAATAACACAATATTTGATTCTTCTTTTCTCTTCTTTTCTCATTTTCTCATTTTCTCTTTGTTTGAGCAATAGTCCTGGTTGGCAAATAACATATTTTTTCCTCACTGATTTTCTGTTAACGATAGTTAATAATAATAATGACTGTTACTGCAAATGCTTTTAGCATTAGACCAACTCCTAAGTTAAGTGAGCCAGAAGATGGCATTCCCTGTTTTACAAACAGTCATTAAGTTAAGCACTAAGTAACTTTCCTGGTGGATGAGACACCATCTGTTTGTCTCTATGGACATGTTATTGCTCTTAAATGTTCCACAGTGTGGCCTTAAACTCTGTGGAGAGATCACTGCTTGTTTTTCAATCAATGTTTTAAGCATTAAGTATTATTATTTATTAATTATCTAATGAATAGGTAGATAGTTGAATGCCATACTGTGGGACATTCCAGGATAAGCTATGTCCACAGAAACAACCAGGAAGCAGACCCCCAATAAGTCACATAGTCCATCCGTCCATCTTCTTCCGCTTTATCTGGCTCGTAGGGGCAGCTGTTTGCCACCCAGTCCACTCCACCCCTGAGTTACACAGTGCACTTTTAAAATAATCTTGCGTTCAAGTCTGGCCATGCACAGGTTGGAAATATTTGATTGAAACAGAACTATTACCTGCAGCTGCAGTGAGCTAATTGTGAGCTGCAGTGTTGCTCAAAAGTTGTCATTCCTTGGACCAAAATGTGGTTTGACAAGTTACCACAAATGAAAATCAGTTCCACCTGATATTTACTTTCTTTTTTCAGACTTTATGTGTAAAATGCAAACTTCAAAATAAAACCTTTTGATGCAGCAGCTGCCACTGCTCCCAGTGCATTGTATGCAGGTCCATTTTATCTCCTATTTGATCTCAGACTAATATGTGATAGTTCTGTGTTCTTCTGTATGTTTTAAGACACTCAAAGACATCACTTAAAAGTTCAGTGAACACAGATGAATACATACGCTCCTCAGTTTAGATCACACAGCTTGTCTGAGAAAAGTGTATAAAGTGTGTGGTGAGGGAGTTTTACAGCCTTAAAACATAAGGGTCAGAGACATGACGCCTACATTTTCTGTTCAAGTGCAATTTCCTCAGTTAAAAAGGTTCAAATTTCATAATAATTCAGCACATTTCTGTAGCACCTCTGACCTCCAGGGAACCAAATCATTTTTTCAGAACTCGTGAGTTATTCTGCATGTTTTTTGTGCTTAAAGTGTTAAAATGTCATGTGGTGCGACCGTGCATCATGTGGTGCCACTAATAACAGCAGGAATTCTGTGGCTGGAGTTTAATAACAGACAAAGTTGACTTGGGTGAATGGTTCTTTAGGCGTTTTTCTTCATTTGATGCATTTTCCAGGGCAGTAGTTTGTTCATTAAACACAAGCAGGCGACTGTCACATTGGAGCAAAAGAAAACATCAATATGCATTAAAAATCTAAAGAAATGCAACAGTTTGTTTCTGTACACTTCATTTTACTCACAACTTAGATTAATATCCCAATTATGTTTTATAAAATAAAACAGTTTTAAGGTTATTCTCGGTCGCACCACATGACATTTTACACTAAAAATGCTTCATATAAATGTTAAACACAGATTTATGCTCCTGACACTGGAAATATTTGAAAAAGTTCAATAGAAACTAATATTTTTTTTTATATTTTAAAATTTGCTTGTTGAAAATCCTTATTCGTCCTTGACCCTTGTATAATAGTTGTAAAAAATAAAGCTGACACTTCGCGGATTTGGTTTATTCGGTTATTTTTAGAACGTAACTCCTGCGATAAACGAGGGGCCACTGTACTCTGTTTTTCTCTGGAATAAATACACTGCATAAACAGTTCACCCCCGACAGCAGCACTGTCCTCGTTCGGGAGTCCCCATGGCAACAGAGTGGTTGGCTGATTCACACTGAGCACAGTCTGAAACTTTTTGGGACGGCATGTTACGCTTTTTATTACCACGACAGAAGCCATAGGAAAGACGCTGGTGCAGGTGCACGAACGCTAATTTACACCTGAGCAGTTTCTGTTTTTTGAGCTCAGTTTTCAACGTCATATAAGATTTTTTTAAAAACTAAGAAATGCAGCACGTGCCGTTCAAAGGACCCGAGTGAGGGACTGGTGGACTGTGTGAAAGGAGTTGTTTGTTTTTCTCGTGTCCACGGAGACTGTGCACAGAGACATTTGATATGATACAGATTTTTACACCATATGTGGCAGCAAATGTGGCAGAACTTGGATCTGGGTGACACCCCCCCCCCAAAAAAAACAACAAAAAAAACAAAACCTTAGATTTTTAAATAAAAAACTCGATTCATGATTCGATTCGACTGTACAGCAGCATCTAAAACTTTCACCACGTTGTGAAAACCTCTTCTCCACTGAATACATTGAAGCACTTCATATGGTCCACAGTAGGGATGGGCTTTTGATTACATTTTTTTAATTGATCGCCGGGGGAGTTAATGGTCGATTATTGATTAATCATTAACATTTTTATATTAAAATTGTCATCACTATTATTACTGTTACTAATCTGCATAAATAAACTCAACTTTACATCATATAAACCATCACCACTACAGAACCACATCAGTGTGAGATCAGAATGTGTTTAATGCAGCTTTAAACATTTGTTTGTTTTACAGAAACGAAACTAAAAACCACACGGCTCATTTGCATAAACTATAAACTCTAAAAAAAAAGCAGCTCTTTCCTTGTGCTGATGCTTCAGCTTCTATTGGACTAAAGGACACGACTCAGTGGATTATGAGTGTTCTTTCTGTGACAGAGATTTGTTTGTTTGTGTCATTCTCGGGGGAAAGTGAGAGACGCAGGAAGTGACTATGGAAAGACCACAGGAAGTGTTGGCGAATGCAAAATGTTCGCATTGTATGAAAAAAATCTTAAAATCTTTTCCGAAAAAACAAATTGATTTGACTTGCAAACTTGATTTTTGTTTTAAATCGACTTTTTGCCCAGGTCTAGCAGAACTGTGGAAACACAACTGTGGAGGGACTGAACCACTTCATCACAACAGTTTCGATGCTAAACTAAAGGAGCATCAACATTGATCTGGAAGGTAGTTCCTCCAGAGGTTCACCTTGGACCCCTAAAAAGAGGCGGAACAGATCGAGTGCACGTAATCCACAGCTCCTGTTGGGCCTGTCACGATTATTATTATGTTGATGTCGTTCAGTATATGAGAACTGGAATAATATATATTTTAAGCTCAATATTTATCATGACCATAAATCCTTTGCAGTAATAATTACATTTTGGTTATTTTAGTTGTAATACAATAAGATCTGAGGGTTGAATAAGTGACTTTTATGGCTAATTATTGTTTTATGGTCTAATGAGGTTCTTCTGATAATTTATTCGTAATTCATTAGGTTCTTTTTCCAGACCAAGGGGTTGTTTTCATGCCTGACACTTTCGACTGCTCTCTCAGACCGCTACAGTTCACATAATAAAGTTGTATATTCCTCATCTGTTCCTCAGTCTAATCTGTCATATTGAGCGTTACCTGTAGAAGGACATTTTCTGTTGAACTGAGTTAAGACTTTTACTTTACCTCCATCTTTGTGTTGCGTTTGAGTCCCAAGTTACCAACATGATCATTTTACTTAGACATGCATGGATGATGATGGATGATGTCTAAAACCTCGATCAGGAAACCACGTCATAACATGTTAGAAGTGCATTTAGCGTAATATGTGTCTTTAATGAATGAAGCTTTGTGAATAAAAGGTAACACTGTGAATCATATGTTATGTGTTTAGCAATTAATACCTAAGGGAATAATAATGTAACAGTCCCTCTAGAGGAAAAAGACTGATTGATTAGTTGAAAAATAAACTGTGCACAGCTGTGAAGGAGAAGGTTCTATTAATATCCGCAGTAATAACAGGGTTTACGCACAGTGGGGAACGTGGCCTATGGAATATTTGCCCTAAACGACACTTAGCTTTGTGATTCAATGTCTGGAATATTTTGTGAATGTTGTATTTGAAAAGTCTCTTTTCTCGTATGGACCATTCGAGTGTTTTTTGATCGATTTGACTTTCGATTTCAACTTTGTGCCAAGAGAGAAACAATAATCACTCCCACATTGCAACAGAGAAGCACATTTCTGGAAAAGGAGCGGGAAGAAGGGAGGAAAAACACAAATTAACCCACACTTCATGACACATTTGCATAAATTTTACATTTATGTGGCTGCTATACATATATTTTTAACCCAGTTTCTTTCTTTTCTTTTGTATTGTTGTGTATTACGGTCGTACAAACTCGTAATAATGATAAAGAGGGCACGGAAGGTTATCGTGCATGAGCAAAATAAGCAAAAAGAGTCTCGTAAAGGTGCGCGCGGTGGATACGCCTCCCGTGAGCCCTCCACTTCTGTCCTAGACACGTGACATCTGCTGCTGAAAGCCCGAGCGCACCGTCCAATTAACCAGAGCGCAGGAGACGGGACGTGACTACATGGAGCTGATTAAGAAAAGAGGATGTGAAGGAGGAGGAGGCCGGATAATAAGACCAGCAGGAGCACACCGACTGTAGAAAGAACTGGGCAACACTTTATAATAACTACACCTTATTTAGCCTTCATAAAACAGGAAGACTCAATTGATAATGAACAAATACTTAATTAAGAGGCATTTAAGTTGAATAAGTATCTAGTTAGTACCTTAATTACCACCTAACTTGCACTTAGTTCTGTGCTGTAAATAGTTTCTCATTATTATTTCATACTTAGTTACTCGTGTACAGTGAGTTACACCAGAGCCACGACAGAAAACAAAAAGTGGATGTACTGGAAGTGTTTTTGCGTAGTTCACTGACGTTTAGCACCGAGATGAAGTGCAATAAATAAACATTTCTTAGATCTAATGCCGGGCTGGACAATAATGCGCCAAAAATAAAGTGAACCACAACAGTTTGACAAGAAACCCCTCGATTTATTTCATCCAGAGCCACACAAATCCTGTGAACTTTAAAGAGCTCATTAACACGTAGGATCTGTCTGACATCTGAAACAACCATTAGTCTGAGGTCTAAAGCCAGAATTCATGTTTTTATTTTGCTCTTTAATATTATGGGGTATTAAATGTATAACTGCGCAGTCGACTGGAATAACTATCGCACATTGTGAAAGGCCCTGAGTTTATATTTAATGCGTGCGTTTAGATATGGTTATGTTATTAGAAGTAAAATACAAAGTTAAATGAGTTAAAGAGAAACCAGCCTCATTTGGCTGACACTTTATGAAATCTGTTTTGGAATCTGATTCCACTCATGCAAGTCCCTAAATTGAAAATGCTTATATAATATGATAATAATACATTTTATTTATAGGGCGCCTTTCTGAGCACTCACGGTCGCCTCACAACACCTTTATACACCAATAGAAAAATATAAACATTATAACAGCAAAAGCAACAGTTAAAATCTACATTAAAATCAGGCATATGAAAAGACAGTGCAGTTGTGGTTATAATGAATAGGCCAGTTTGAACAGATGAGTTTTGAGTTTGGATTTGAAGTGTGTGGAGAGCGTCTGTGTTGCGAGGAGGTCAGGAGGGAGAGTGTTCCAGAGCCGGGGAGCAGAGCGACTGAACGCCCTGCTCCCCATTGTAACAAGACGAGCAGAGGGGACAGAGAGCTGGAGAGAGGAGGAGGAGGAGCGAAGAGAGCGAACAGGTGTGGCAATATGGAGGAGGTCAGAGATATGGAGGTGTGAGGTTGTGGATGGCTTTGAATGTGTGGAGTAGGATTTTGTATTGAATGCGGTGTGTGATGGGGAAGCCAGTGGAGCTGTTGTAAGACGGGTGTGATGTGGTTGATGGAAGGTGTGTATGTGATGATGCGAGCAGCAGAGTTCTGAACCAGTTGAAGTTTATGGAGAGTTTTTTGTGGGAGACCAAACAGAAGTGAATTGCAATCATCTAGACGGGAAGTGACAAGGCTGTGTACGAGTATGGCAGTGGACTGTGGAGTGAGGGAGGGTCGGAGTCGATGGATATTGCGGAGGTGGAAGTAGGCGGAGCGAGTGATGCTGTTTATGTGGGAGACGAAAGAGAGGGTGCTGTCGAGGATGACACCCAGACTCTTGACCTGAGGGGAGGGAGAGATGGAGGAGCCATCAATGGTAATGGAGAAATGATTAATCTTGCTTATGGTGGATTTGGTGCCTACAAGGAGAAGTGCAGTTTTATTGCTATTGAGTTTGAGAAAGTTTGAGGTGAACCATGATTTTATTTCACTGATACAGTTGACAAGGGAAGAGGGTGGGAGTGTGGAGTTTGGTTTGCCGGAGAGGTAGAGCTGGGTGTCATCCGCGTAGCAGTGGAATTGAATGTGGTGTTTCTGGAAAATGTGACCAAGGGGAGAAGGTAGATGATGAAAAGGAGGGGACCGAGAACAGAACCTTGGGGAACACCTGAGGAGATGGGGACAGGATAAGAAGTGAAAGATTTGAGTTGAATAAACTGAGTGCGGTCGGAAAGATAGGAGTGAAACCAGGTGAGGGTTGTGCCAGAGATGCCGATGGAAGAGAGTCTGTTCAGGAGGATGGAATGAGAAATGGTGTCAAAGGCAGAACTAAGATCAAGCAGAAGGAGGATGGATACTAAACCAGAGTCGGCAGAGAGAAGAAGGTCATTAGTGATTTTGAGAAGGGCCGTTTCAGTGCTGTGGAGAGGACGGAAGCCAGATTGAAAACACTCAGACAGGTTATTGGAGGACAGATGAGAGTGAAGTTGAGCAGAAACTGTTTTTTCAAGAATTTTGGAGATGAATGGAAGGTTAGAAATTGGACGGAAATTATTGAGGTCTGTGGGATCTGAACCAGGTTTTTTGAGAATTGGAGTGACAGCAGCAGTTTTGAGAGGAGAGGGGACAGTACCAGAGGTGAGGGAGGCATGAATTATGTTGGTGATAAAAGGAGCAAGAGAAGGAAGTGTGGCTTTGATAAGGACAGTGGGAAGTGGGTCAAGTTGACATGAAGAGGTTTTGGATTTTGGATAAAAGAGGAAATTTGATTGATAGAAGGTAGAGTAAATGATGAGAAAGGGGTGGTGGTGATAGGAGATGTAATGACAGGTAGAGTTAGAGCAGAAGAGGGGGTGAGCTGTTGGTGAATAGTGTGGATTTTTGTGGTGAAGAATGAAGCCAAAGTATTGCAGAAGTCGGATGAATAGAGATGAGATGGAAGGGAGTCAGGAGGTTTGGTGATGGTTGAAACAAGAGAGAAGAGGGTCCTGGAATTTCCTTCATTAGTGCTGATTAAACCGGAGTAATATGCAGATCTAGTTTTGGAGATGCAATCTTTGTAGTGGAGGGTGTGGTGTGCTTTGTCCTTGTGGAATAGTTAGTCCAGTTTTGTTATAAAGTCTTTCAAGTTGGCGGCCTTTTGCTTTTAACTGTCGGAGAGTGGGGGTGTCCCAGGGTGCAGTGTGAGTGAAAGAGACCGGTCTGGATTTGGGTGGAGCAAGTGTGTTAAGGATGTTGTGGAGGTGGGTGTTGTAGTGTGACACAAGTTGATCAGGAGTTGCAAAACTGTCTGTACTGGGTAGATTATTGATGTGAAAAAGATAAATTGTCCAAATTTATGTCCTTAATTTTACGGAATGTTATGGTGCGCGTGGGGTTGTATTTGGAAAAAGGCAGATTGACAAAAAATGTAAGGAGCATATGATCGGAAAATGGGATGAAGTTGGCTTTGCAGTCCATGGGTGTAATGCCTGAGCAGCAGATTGAGTCTAGAGTATGCCCTTTTGAATGTGTGGGAAAATTAACAAACTGTTGCAAACCAAAACTGTCCAGACAGGATATAAAATCGCTGGTGAGTGAATTATTAACAATGTCCAAGTGAATATTTAGATCCCCTAATAGTATGACATTGGAAGAGAGTGTGGAAACATGTGTTAAAAAAGCTGCAAAGTCTGTTATAAAATCCTTGTTTTGTTTTGGAGGTCTGTAGATGGTGGCAATGATAGTAGGAGTTGGTCCAGAGAGCTGACATACAGTGGCCTCAAATGACTGATAGACAGGCACAGTCACAGGAGCTACTTTCCAACTCTCGCGGTAGATTACCGCGAGACCGCCCTCGACCGGTGACACGAGGCTGGGAGAGGTAAACAAACTCCCGGGGAGTAGCCTCGTTGAGGTGACTGAAGTCATTTTTAAGCTGCCACGTCTCCGTCAAGCACAAAAATATGCTTATATAAAGTCTGTCTTAAAGTTGAACTACGGCATGTTTGAAGCTAAAGTCCGTTGCTGGTGGTGGTGGAATTCTGTCAGAAGCCAAAATTCGGCACAGATCAGTGTTTCCTCGGTGGAGATCTCACTGTGGCAGTGAGTCTGTCAAGGCAACAAACTAGTGTAGTGATGGGGGCAAGTTCTGAACTTCCACGTAAAACGGCAATTTGTTTCACACTGAAGAAGCTTAACACCACTTTAACCCATCTGACAACAGATGGGTTAAAGTGATCGCCGATGTCGTTTCTAATCCTTTGTATTTACAACTCTAAGGAAATGCATTCCTGAGCCATTTTCTTTCAACAACTTTCAGTTTCTCTTCTTCTTCCCCGTCAGAGCCTCTCGCCGCCGCTGGAGTCGACGATCGAGTCTTTTGGGCTTTGGCGCAGTGGGAAGTGTAAGGTGCTTATAAAATTGTTTTCTAATGTTTCCAGACACTAATGAGTGAACCAGGCAGAGCGTTTTGTTTGTTAGACTCGTGGCTGTTGTCAGATGGGTTAAAGTGGTGTTAAGCTTCTTCAGTGTGAAGCAAATTGGTGTTTTACGTGGAAACACTGATCTGTGCCGTTTTTTTGCCTTCTGACAGAATTCCACCACCTCTAGCGACGGACTTTAGCTTCAAACGTGCCGGAGTTCAGCTTTAAGATGAGAATATAACATTCTGTCCTTCACAAATAACCAGCCTAAGTCGGTGTGCGTTTCTGTCACATTTGCTCAGTACTAAGCGTGCTCCTCTTTCTGTTTCTCTTGTAGTTTTTCGCTCGGGTCTGCATTTGCATTTCACCAAACTGAGCGACAGTAAGTGCACATCTGCAGTGATCACGGAGGATAATGCACCACCCATTTTGAATCCTATTTTTGATGTGTTGCTTCCATGTCTGTCTGTTTTCTGCTGTGATGCCGGACACTTTGGTTTCCTGCACTTGTGCATGGACTCATTTACCATTAAATGTAACTAGATTATTACTGAACCAATGTCTCCATCCTACGACACACATGATCTTTGGTACATTCAACAGCAAACGGAATCTGTTGCCCCCATTTGATCACAGAATGACCTCCTCACTCAGCGCCGTATTCAGCTTCTCTGCAGTAAGGTGAAGATGTGTGCAAAATACAGCATAAAAAAACAGCTATAGCCTTCTCAAGGACAAAAAAACAGCATTTGTAATTGAAAAAGTACTTGAATTAATGTAAAGTAGAGCTGTTTAATGTCATACTGTTGGAGCAATGTCACATCCATAGAAACAAATAGATGAAATCAAGTGACCACTAAACCTAGACCTGTCACAATAAAGACTCTATTGACTTTTGTTTGATTTACGAACACTGGAACTGTGTATTTACTGGACTCATGACTTATCGTGTGTACATTTTCTTAGCAAAAGTGCAGAGATAGTTTTATTTTCATTGTAATATGATAAAATTTGAGCTGTAGAGGGTTGTGCAAATAACTTCTATGGCTAATTATCGGTTCATTCTGCAGTTTTTCTGTTTGCAGCTCAGGTTTTTTAATGATTCTGTCTATTTAAAAATGGTTTAAAGTAGTTTCAGTTCAAAATGGTTCAGCGTGTGACTGTGAGGAAAGCAGATAAACAGCAGAAATGTCTTGAAATAAACATACTGTATGTATATACTTTACACTGACTTCACCGTCCATGTGTACGTGAAGGAGGGTTTGATTTGATGTAACTCCTGGTCACATTTTCTCTCCGAGAGATGAAGTTCTAGCTACAGGTAGAAAGAAAAATGCGTTTGGTGTCAGCTCCATCAGAGAAGTTACAGCGCACCTACACTTCACTGCGAGAAGATCCACCCAAACGTTCATTTTTACAGGATTACTTCAGGTTTGTCCCTCTCACCGCACTGGTCATTTTGAAGTTTTCTGAAGCAGGTTTGACGAATGAAGTGAAAGACACAGTGGACCCCATGCGCACTGCTAAAAATCTTGGCTAAAATGTAAGATATAAACACTTAAATCTAGCAGAAAATGACTTAAAAGTAGTGAAATCTTCAAATAAACGACCTCTAGACTTGCATGAAGCAGTCTCAGAACTAGTAGAAGTAGAAAATAAATCTGAAAACACAATGAATAACCTAATATAACTTGAGATGGTAGTTTTAAAGTTCTTTTATTGGTGTATAAAGCTCTTAACGGTCTTAGTCCTATTTATTTTTCTGATTTGCTTTTATCACATGAGCCTCTCGGACTCTCAGGTCCTCATGTCTTTTCTTTTAACTGCCGCAAAAGTCCAAACTAAAACTCGCGGTGCAGCGACATTCAGGTTTTTACGGCCCCCGTGTGTGGAACAAACTACCTGAGGATCTGAGGTCCGCCGCCAATGTTCATGTTTCAACGGATCTTTTAAATTTAGGTTTTAATTGAAATGTTTACTTGGTCTAAATTAAATTCTTCTTATTCTTATAATTATATTTGTTTTAAATGTAATTGATATTATTATTTTACTTTGTCTCCATCTAAATTTTATTATGTATTTATTTTTTTACTGCGACTTTTCGGAGCTTTATGTTTTATGTTCCTGTCTAAATTGCTGTATTTATGGAAGAAACCAGGGTGTGTGGGTGGGGGTTCTGTTTTTTTTTTAAAATAATTGTCGTTTTTCTGTTGCAGGTTAAGTGTTTTGTGCTGCATTTCAAATTTATGAAAAGTTTGATTGACAGTTTAACCTCCTGAGACCCGAGCTTTTGTCTGGTGTGCATTTTTCATTTCTTCTTGCTCATTTGGGATAAGTAGGACCTACTAAGTAAGTCTTCTGTATGACACCATTGGTTAAAAAATGTAAAAACATTAAAATGTGTAAATAAATTACAAAAAACAAACAAACAGCAATTAGCTGTTTATTTCAAGCCCTAAACCTGCCAAATGTGACGTAGGTCGACTGTGAGCGGGTTGGGGTTCAGTGAGTGAGGTTAAAAACACACAAAAAGGCCTGAAAATGTGGTCCACAGTTTAAATTTTTTCTGGTTTTCAATCGTTACAAAAAAAGTAGAGGTGCAAAAAGTGGAGACAGGCAGCAGTTTCCCTACAGCAGCAGAAACGTCCAGCAATTTATAACTGTAAACTCATCTAAATATTCCCAAGTTTACCTAACAACATGTACAATCAATAATATAACATAGTCCCAATGTCTTCAAACGAGGACATGACATTTCCTGATGCTCTCGTCTGCTGTGGTCAATAAAATGTGTCAAATTTTAATGCCAAATGAAGATACATTAAGATACATGAAGAGACATTATTGTACATAAATACATTGGTTTTATTCATACATTTTGCATCTAAACTTTACCATGCAGTTTTTTTTTTTACTTTCGGGAGCTGCTGTAGAGGTTTTTAGTTGATTACAGGTGAAAGTTTAAAATAATTGAAAATCATGGTGCTAAGAGGCAAAAATGTAATGTCCTCGTATGGGGCCACAGGGTCTCAAGAGGATGAGTTTTAAAATCTTGGCCACATCAGAGAAATTTGCAGTGCAGTTTGGTTTTAAAGGTCAGAGGAGGAGGGAGCACCCATCACTCTCCTGCACTCAGTCTGCAACTGCATCTGGACAGCTCGAAAACACACACACCACCAGGCTTTATTTTACTGACTTTCTAAAGTTTTAATGCCTTTTATGTTACTTATTGTCAGATTTTAAAGGTCCTACGTATTGCAAAATGTACTCTTTAAGCTTTAAGTTGTGTTATAATGTTGTCACCTCCTCAAAAACAGACCTGGAGTTGTGTTTTGTTTCATTCGCACATGCTTGAGTGATCCTTTATTATTAGTCTGTCTGCATCTCCAAAGCTCAAAATCCTCTGTTCCTCCTTGTGATGTCATGAGATGGTGGTTTTCAGGTGAACAAATGTGGGTAAAGATGCCAAAAAATATACTCAAGTAAGTGTAACGTTACTTCAGAATCCTCAAGTAGAAGTACAAAATAGTGGACCAAAAAATTATTCAGGTGAGAGTAAAAAAGTATTTGAGAAAACTCAAGTAAGAGCAAGATAAAGAGTAACTGTTGAGACGTAACATCTGATCTAATCTAATCTGAAGTGACTGTAATGTGCAGAACAAGAACAAAACATGAAATAATGCACAAAATATGGTCAAAAATTGTTCAAATCATTTCATATTGTCACATCAAGCCTTTGTCACTTTAGACTAGAAGAGTACTGTCACTAAGTCGAAGTAAAAGCTGCTTGAAAAGTTCTCTGAAATTTATTATTTATTGATTTATTTATTTTGCACATATTTAAAATTAGCATTAAAAGAAATGTATAAAAACATATACAATTACAATATGAAAAAAAAATGGACAAGACACAATACAATTATTATAAAGGACAGATGTGCAGGGTGTGCTAGAAGCCTAAAAGGCTTTTGAAGACACCACTCCCTCAAAAATATTAAACAAAATTACGGTCATAGAAACTATTTAACTTAATGCTTGTTTTTATGTTTATATGTTACACTTTTATGTATTTACATTAATGATTTTTGATAGAGATATATATATATATATATATATATATATTTATGTTTATCGGAGCATATATTGAGCCCTCAGCTTATTTTTTAATTTGACTTTGCACAACGATAACGAAATAGCGCTTTCTAAAAGATCTATATGGGAATTCCATGATTTGGATCCATGAAACCGGATAGAAAACTGCTCACGACTTCTCTTGTATAAAGGTAAGTGCAGATTAACAGCCTGTCGAATTCGATAATGGTGGAACTGACAATTATAATTAAAATAGTTCTTGATATAGGAAGGCCAATTAGAATCATAAAGCGCCCTAAAATCAAATGTACAGGTTAGTAGGGTGTTAATATCAAATGAAACCGAGTACTTCCTGCCTCTGGAAAAGAAAGTGTGATTCACAGGCTCACCACAAGGGCGCGTCCTTTCACCTCTGAGAGCCATCGTCCTGACAGACACATGGGCTCCTGTTGAAAATGCCTCCTTCCTTCTCCTTCCTTCTCGTTTTCACTGACCTCTGAGATCTACATCGTGAGGTCGACTCTACAGGCCAAAGAGGAGGAAGGAGCCGTAAGGAGAAGGAGCCATCGCTGCTTTAGGTGGATCCGGATCCTCCGAACCAGCGGCGCGAACTACAATCAACACGACAACAACCAGACAATGGACTACAACAAGCGCACAATCCTCCACTACAGTGCGGGTTTTATGAGAATTATTTAAATCGATCACGTTTACAGACATTTTATCAAAACGGCAGCCTGCCTAAATAAAGTGACTGTACATGAGCGAAATGAGTGCTGGTAAATAAAGAGCTGCACATATAATCTTCACATGTACGATCTCTGAAAAGTTTAACACGAACCACCGCCAACGGGATAGAAACACAAGCACAGAGCACGTTATAATAAATCCTATTCTCCAGAGTCACCATCAGCAGCTTATATTCGTCTGTCACAGAAAGAACAAACATAATTCCACTGAGTTTGTCCGGTTTGTCCAGACGTTGAGCACATCGGCGGCCCCAAGGAGCGAGCGGCTTTTTCAGTTTATGCAAATGATCCGTGGGGTTTTAGGTTTTGTTTCTGTAATGTAAACAAATACGCGCAAACCTGATTTAAACACATTATAATATCAAATGGACAGATGTGAAGTTGAGTGTGTAGGCAGAAGATTTGAATCAATAATCTGCTGCAGGGTAGAACTTGTACATTTCATTCTGATTTGTTTAACTTGTGTTGTGTAATAGTATTTGGAAACTTTCGGTTTCATCTGCGCAATGACCAACGACCTGTGGATTGTGGGAAGCCTCATAGCTCCTTACCGCCGGTCAGGAACCTCCTGATCTTCCTATGCCAAAGGAGCTATGAAAGGAAGCATAATGTTTCCTTTCCTTACTCCTCCCGAACTTCAATGATCGATTCAGATGGTCCTTGTCATGGCGGACGATGACGCACGATAAGGAAAGAAACTGCGCCAAAGATATTCATTATGTTACTTCTTATTAGGGCTGTCAACATTAATGCATTAATCGCGACTAGAGTAATGCAATCCATAATGCTAATTTTTATTTTTTTTACTCGCAGTTAGAGTTTGCCGACTTTTCGTCCCTGCTACACATCCGTAGGCAGCTCCTCTGGATGTTTCACTTTTGAACTTCAGAGCGATGTGTTTCACTAAACTTACCGCCGTGGTAGAGAAACTGAGGAGCTTCTGGACTTTTGAACTGTTTATTTGACTTTAAAAAACTTCCAGACGCTACAATTTACAAGATCAATAAAGTATCTATCTAAATGCAGCCGTGACACAAGCAGAGTTTCAGCACCACTGAAGTGCATCTAGTCTAAGTTACACCTCCGAGCTAAACCGGTGCAGCGACCGGACCGTCCCAGTCAAGCGAGTCACAGACCTGTGGATAATCACACGCCAAAGAAAATATTGTTGTGGAAAGTTACAGCTATAGTTGCAGAACAGTAGTTATTAGTTCAGGTCATCCTGACATGGGAACAGCAGAATTTCCAATCTGCTGTCAAAACATATGGGAGATTAATCGGGTTGTTATTGAATAGCACCAGAGAATGCTGGGGGTACTAATGCTTCCTTCTAAAGGAATCACATTTGAGATGTTTCGGCTTGTCGCCAGGCTTGACCAGATTCTTGGAAGACACGATTACTATGTCATGGTGACCTGGAGTTATGTAACTAGTGTACGTGACTCTGGGTGTTGTCTCCTGGTCCTTAAAACTGGAGATCTCAGCATCTGGGGGTTGGCTCCCTGTTCGGTGTTCATCAGGTGTGGGGGCCCTCTTTCCTGCGTCTCTCTCTCTCTCCTTCAGTTTTCTCGATAGGGTTAATAACAGTTTGACAATTGTATTTTGTATTCGTTTATATATCATCTTTAATAAATATCATCGAAACCTTTCGTCGGCCTCCGAGGGTTCATTGAATCCACCACAGAAATATTTGGCGTCACCAAAGACGGACGGAATAGGAGCCACGAAAAGACCGCGTCATCTATATCTCAGGTAAGTATACCTGTTTTTATTGTGTCTCGGTCTGGCTTTTCCGTAAAGGAGCTGGTGGGGAAGACGACACAGGAGGGAGAGTAGACGAGGGACGAGTAGTGTATATATTAAAAAACAGGAAAAATAACAAAAAAAGGAAAAGTTAGGGAGCAGTCTATTGTCCACTTAAATTTGTTTAGTGAGGCACCCGTGGCTGAGGATTAGGCAAACAGAGCAAAATTTTGGGGCTTTGAAGGCCACGGAGTTGTCTATTCTGACTCGGAAAAAAAAAAAAAAGACTGCAGGTAGTGCCATTGTTTCTGTCCTCGCAGGTCGTGACTATAGGGCCCCCCATGATTTGACATAGGTCTGGTGAGGATTGGAATTCTGTGTGAAAATAATCTAAGTGTTTTTGAAGCCAGAATGTCACACAAATGTCATGGGACAGGAATTGAGATGACACGGCTCTGTACAGCTTAAAAAAAAACAAAAAAAAACGGAGGAAAATATTTAAGTTGAGTTAAAAGTTGAGTTAAAAGTATTGGCAATAGAGTAAATTTGTTAAAGGGACCAGGAGGTTTTTAAAGTGAATCTAATTGAAAATTGAGTAAGGAGACGCTGCAGAGTATATAGGAGTTTAATTCGTTCCACAGGCTATACCTCACAGAGTGCGGTCGGGCTGTGACGGGGTCTTTGACAGAGACAAGTCTTGGACGAATAAGTGAGTGACAGGTTTCTAGGGAAAAAAGCTGAAATGGCCAGGAAACCCTGCGTTCAGCGCTGTTTGTGAATATGTAAATACATTTTAAAGTCCGGACATAATCAAATATATCGGAATATAGGGTTGTAAGCTAATAATCAAATTATTATTATAAGTGTGTTGTATTGAAAATTGTATTGTATTGCATTGTGTTGGACAATTTTGAAACGTGTCTCATAGGCAGAGTGCAGCAGCCCCCACCTTTGTGAGGGGAAAAGAGGCTATTTTTAAAACGGTGTGTGGAGGATACACGGTGTGTGTGTGTGTGTGTGTGTGTGTGAGGAGTGCACCCTCCCTCCGCTCTATTTCTCTCTCCCCCACCCTCCGCCCTCTCGCTCTGCCTTGTTGCTCCGCCTTGTCTCTCTCTCTCTCTCTGCGCGGTCTGCTCTGTGCGCGCCCGCCACCCCCGCCCCTCTCTCCCTGCGTTTTGTCTTAGGCGCGTTCCTGTTGCATTTCTATTTTTGCCTTTTTTGCGTTACGGGGTTTCATAAAGACGTTTGCTAAGGCTGGAAGTGTCTTGTAACAGCTGGGGAATATAGAAAAACTGCTGAGGAAAATTGTTGAGAGCTTGCGCCAATAGTTTGTTTTGTTGGTTTTAAACTGCTGTCATGGAAACGAGGAGGAGCCTGTCAGCTGTGCAGGTGCTTGTCCAGGTGCACCCTTTGCTCGAACAGGACATTTGTAGGTTCTCCAAAAAACAGGGTCAACGAACAAAACATAATGTGCAGCCCTGGCCTGAAGATGGCACATTTGATTTGGAACGGTGTAAAGAGATGGAAATGATAATTCGAAATCATAAGGCCAAAGATAAATCAGGAAAACGTCAGAAAAAACGGGAACATGAATTGGCAGTGCTCAAGCTGTTCCAAGAACAGGGTAAAAAATTAAAGGAGCTACCCGCAATTTGGGGCGAACCACGCTGGGGGCATTAAAGGACAAGGCTCTTCACGAGACGTCTAGAAAGGCTCCACCTCCGTATTTTAAGCATGTAACGCCCGTATGCGAAATGCCCATGAGGTCACTCAGAATTATGGGGGAATATGCGATGGATTCTGAAAAAGAGGAGAAAATATATCCGACAGAGGAGCTAGACGAGATCGCTGAAAGGGCTAGACAACCTACGTTGACCCCATGGGAGGGACAGAAAGGACGGCGTACGAGCGCTTATCGAGAGGAAATTAAGAAAAGGTTGCAGCGAGCGGAGAATGTACAGATAGAGGAAGGAAAGGAGGAGCTAGTTGAGAAGAAGGTCAATTGGGGAGACAGCATTTCTGTTCAATCCATTGTGGGAGTTGAATTTTCAAATTTGCCAACACCAAGTAGACCAGTTAATAAAAAGAGTACACTTATAGATTTTGAAATAGTTCAAGAAGGTGAAGCCAGGGGCAAAGGGCCAGATGTCAGGGTAAAAGAGAAAAGGGGAGGAGAGAAGACAGTTGGAACACGAGAGGAAGGTCAGGTCACGGGGGAGTTAAGATTAAATATAGGACCAGCTACTTCGTCAACTAGGATAGAGGAAGATTCCATGTACCCCCTGTTGGCGAAGGGGACAGAGCTTTGTTACACACCATTTCCAACTTTAGATATGGAAGGGTTAATTCTGCGACTTCCGTGCATACAGGAGGGAGCAGGAAAATGGATTTCTGCTTTTGAGGAAGAGACACTCTCAGTAATTTTAGCTGTAGGAGATCTGAAAGCATTATTAGCAAAATTGATTGGGAAATTTGAAATGGAACAGATTTTTCGTGACTCTGGTTTGGGACAATATGTGGGGACACAGGTGCATGATGGGGACATTTTTAATAGACTCTGGCAGGCACTGTGGACAGGATTGAGGGAGCGTTATCCAACACGAATACAAAGAGACAGCATCGTCACAATTCCAATAAAGGATGAGGAAAGCCCTCAGGCCTACGTCCACAACACCCGTAAAGAGTGGACGAGGCAAACGGGGGCTCGCCCAGAGCAGGACATTTTCCATCAATTCGCAATGAGGAAGCGTATTGTTGACGGGTTGCCAACAGCAGCACAGAGCAGGCTAAATGAAGCTGTTGGTCTGTACAATATACAATATTTGACCTATTTACCGACCATGTGGTCGATGCTGTGACTAAGGACAGAGTAAAGAAATCACGTCAGAAGCAGGCAGATGAGGAAGCTGTGAGGAAATTAACACAACAGCAACTGTCAGAGGGAAAAAAGAAAGTGCAGGTTATGATGGCACAACCAACGGGTAATGAGGCATCAAAGGGGGCAGCAGTGGCACCACAGGGGCCACAACAGTGGATTAACACGCCTCTACATGTCATATATGTGCAACCACAAGGTTGGCCTGCAGGTGGAAGAGGCAGAGGTTTTCGGAGAGGCTCGAGGAGAACTGGTTGGGGGAATGACAGGAGAAACTGCAGATGTTTTGTCTGCGGAAAAATGGGACATATAAGTTACTTCTGTACCAAAAGGCCACAGCAGCAGAGTGGGAGAAACTTTACAAATGCGGCTCCTTATGCTGCGGAGCCTGGCAACCAGTGGCAGGGCCAGCCTGCAGGCCCCGTCAATTCGTGGCAGGGGCCACCTGCTGGGTACTAGGGGTGCCTAGAGAATCCGACGGGAGGTCATCAGCTGGCAATGACATCAAGCCCTGATGAGGAACCAATGCTGCGGGTTCTACTGGCGGGAAAAGAGATGAAAATGATGGTAGACACCGGTGCTGCTTATACCTGTGTCGGCTCTATCGATTCTCGCCATCTCCCTTTGTCCGGACAGTACGTCCGTGTGGTCGGTTTCTCAGGAGCAAAGCAGCTGATACCAAAGTCGGTTCCAGTACCCCTGGAATATCAAGGACATTCCATTGAACTGCCGGTGTTAATTTCACATCAGACCTTTGAACTTGTTGGGAAGAGACGCGTTGTGCGAACTGAACTGTGCCATTTTGTGTAAACTGGATGGACTGAGTGTGGATGTGGGACATTATCAAATGAACATTGCAGAAATTAGAGAAGAAATAGTATACTGGTTGGGACTAAATGACATTTTTATGACACCCGCCAGAGAGTGGATGGACTTTATTAATGTGAATTTGCCTGAAGCCAGACCACCAGGTTGTCCCCCGCATTGCACACTTCAATATTTTAAGAAAGATTCTGAGGCAGATCCCGTTGGATGGCTTAGGGGACAACCAGAGAAAGTTCAATTGCAAGCACCCTCCATTGTGCTCGGTAGGCAGGGAGCTGCAATGGTAGTGGATGAAAACGAATATTTAAAAGGGGAATTCCAAATGAAAAACAGTTTGCCTCATGTTACATTGTTGGTCAATGCAGGTTATAAATCAAAACATCTGGGACCCATGGTGCTAGAGGCATCAAAAACTAATTTTCTGCCAACAGAAAATAAAAACATTTGGATAAGTCAGGACAACGCTTACATTAAAATTTTGATCGCAGCCTTGGGTTGGGCTCACCCACAAGTAAGAAGACTACCCTGTGAATCAGAAATGTGTCTACAGCATTCCGACATTGAAAAAGAAATGTTGGTAAACGTTCCACCACAATTATGGGCGAACCATGACACCGACGTGGGGTTAATAAAGTCAGCGCAACCAGTGGAAATTAAACTCAAACCGGGGTGTCATCCCCCTTGGGTGCATCAATATCCGCTGAAGCTGGAGGCTGAGGCTGGTATTGAAGACACCATTAAAGGGTTGGTAGAAGCGGGAGTGCTTGTACGTGAGCCAAACCCATGCAGCAACACACCTATTTTTTCAGTGCAAAAAGCTGACAAGAGTAGATACAGGCTAGCGCATGATCTTAGGGCCTTAAATGAAGTAATAGAAGACTGTCCGGCTGAGGTTCCAAACCCACATACACTATTGACAAACGTGCCTGTGGATGCAAAATGGTTCACGGTGGTTGATTTATGTTCTGCATTTTTTAGTGTCCCCTTGAGTCCAAGGAGTAGTCAGTTGTTTGTGTTCACCTATAAAAACGAATCTTATAGGTGTACTAGGTTGGCGCAGGGTCTGAAACACAGTCCTCATTTGTTCAATAAAATATTGAAGGAGGACATGGCAGAGTTGCCCACCAAAATCTCCAGCACTGTAATTCAATATGTGGATGACATTCTCCTGTGTGCATCAGATTTGGAGACATGTCACCGAGACTCTACAATTCTGTTGACAATGCTTGCAGAAAAAGGTCACAAGGCCTCATTGAAAAAGTTGCAATATTGCAAACCAGAAGTTGAATATTTGGGCCGATTGATTAAGGAGGGGTCAAGAGCGGTGTCACCTGCTCAGTTGGAAACAATCGCAAAAATTCCAAAACCAATAACGGTAAGACAAATGATGACATTTTTGGGAATGACAGGATATAGTGCTGAGTGGATTGATGGTTATTCTGTCATGGTTCAACCTCTAAGGGAAATGATCAAAAAACAAGGAGCAAGCAAATTGGGAGCTAAATTGGAATGGACGCCTGAAGGCTGTGTTGCTTTTGAAACCATTAAAACCTTGTTGCAGCAGGCACCGGCGTTGGCACTCCCAGACTATGACAAACCTTTTCAGTTGTTCATGTCTGTTAGAATAAAATGCTTATAATGATGAGGTTATTAAAAAATGTACATCTAAGTTAAAAGGTGATCTCAAATTTGCAGAGGATGAAAGAGCCTGTGTTAACGCTATCTCTGCTAAAACCAGATGTGTGACCTCTTGTGACCTCTTGCTTCGTACTGAGCTAAGTTCCCAGATCATAAATTTGTTCAAATGTAAAACAAAGTCATGATATACTTCACTATGTTATCTGTGGTAAGCTTAACGAGATTATGTATACGTTGATCAGGTTGCCTTTGTACTGACATGATGGATTGTTTGAACCAAATAAAGGTGTGCTGCAAGGGGAGGGGCTTTGGAAGAGCAGCGTGGACGAGCCTAGAGAGCTGCACGCACGGCCGAGCTCTCCCCGTGCAAGGCACGTGAAAAAGAACTGACTCAGTATTTAATCCCAATTGGCAGGAGACTGGCGTTTAAATGTCACAAATACATTCACTGGATTGTGATTGTATAAAAATTATGACAATATCGTGTCGTCAGAATCATGCGTGTGGAGTTTTGGCTCAGAAAACGGGCGTAGGAACACACGCTCAACCAATTGCGTACTATTCCGTAGCGCTGTCGGCAGTAGAACCTGGGCTGCCAGAATGTTATCGTGACTTGGCAGCGGCACATTTGTTGTACGAAAAAGCGTCTGCGCTGACTATGGGTTACCCAATTGAAATTTTGTCTCACCACAAATTAGTAAATCTGATAGAGAAAGGCAAATTTGTTCTAACGGCACAGAGGCTCACAGATTACCATCGGCTTCTTGAATATCCAGATGTGACAATTAGAGTCTGTCAAGTGAAAAATCCGGCAGACTCCCTTCTATTACCAGGTGAGGGAGAACCTCACGATTGTGTAGCGGAATCTGAGAAATACGCTAAATTGCGAGCAGACTTGAGTGCGGGTCCATTGCAGGATGCGGAAATCACGTTGTTTGTCGACGGCTCCTGTTACAGGGATGGAGACGCACTCAAGGCGGGTTTCGCGGTCGTGGAGATGAGGGATGGTGAGACGAGAGTGGTGAGAGTGCAGAGCTGTAAACAGCCATGCTCGGCACAATTGGCGGAGCTACAGGCATTGACGAGTGCATGTGAATATGCTAAAGGACGAGATGTGACCATCTATACGGACTCAGCGTATGCACATGGGGTGTGCCATTTGTTTGGAGCGGCCTGGAAAGGGAGAGGATTTAAAAAATCTGATGGTTCACCTATCCAACATGGTGAGCAAATTGCCAAGTTACTAATAGCCATGATGAAGCCTAACGCTCTGGCTATCGTCAAGTGTACCGCACATCAAAAAGATGGTTCCTGGGTTACTAAAGGAAATAGTGCGGCAGATGAAGCAGCCAAAAGAAGCTATCATGGTAACTCATATGGTGGACATAGAAGACACAATGTCCTTAAAAGATCTCTTACTGTTACAGGATGAGGCACCAGATGTTGAAAAACTGTTATGGGCTCAAAGAGGAGCATCAAAAGACACTGAGGGGTTATGGAGGAACCATGAAGGGTTGGTCGTAGCCCCTAACGAGTTGTTGCCACTAGTAATAGGAGAGGCACATGGTGTGAGTCATGAATCACGAAGTGAGGTAATGAGAAAAATAAAACAATGGAATTTTTGGGCACCGAATCTGCAACAACATGTGGACAGTGTCATCAGTCGTTGTGATACATGTTTGAAAAGTAACATTAGGAGGGGGGAAACCCCTCCAGCAGGGCACATTCCGGTACCAGAGGGACCGTTTATGCATTTGGCCATGGACCTTGTGGACATGGTTAGACCAGGGCAAGGAAAAAGGTACATGTTAGTTGTAGTGGATAGATTCAGTCGATGGGTTGAGGCAACACCATCAAAACATAAAAATGCAGATACAGTAGCGAAATTCCTGTGCAGAGAAGTTATTCCTCGATTTGGCATTCCAGCAAGAATAAATTCAGACAATGGTAAAGAGTTTGTAAATAGGACAGTAAAATGTGTGTTACAGAAACTGGGTATCAAACAGAGACTTTCCTGTGTCTATTCCCCATGGGCGAATGGGATGGTTGAACGGGGTTTTGAAAAACAAACTGTTGAAAATCTGCATGTGCACAGGTTTGAATTGGATAGATGCCCTTCCATTGGCATTGATGGCATATAGAGCAAGTGCTAACAGAACACTGAAACTGTCACCTCATGAGGCTTTGACAGGCCGAGTTATGCCAACACCTGTGTACAAAGCAGCCAAAGGTCCACCTTTGGATATTCTGGCAAATGACATGAAAGCACATGTGAAACAACTAACTAACATCCACAGGAGCATCTCTGCTCGAGTGGCCTCTTTGTATTTGCAGGAGAAAGGAGACCAGGAGGAGAAACCGAGAGTGAAACCAGGTGATTTGGTGTATGTGAAGGTCTTCAGGAGAAAGTGGGACATTCCGAGGAGAGAAGGACCGTATGAAGTGACCAGAGCTACGTCAACTGCGGTTCAAGTCAAAGGGTCAACTACTTGGTACCACCTCAATTATTGTGTGAAAGTTCATTCTGACTTAGCAGAGACATTGGATGCAAAAGATAAAAATGATGATGAGGAGTTCCAGGGTGGATCTCCCCTGGAAAGGGGGGAGGATCTTGTTTCTTCTTCTTCTGTTGATGGTGCAGATTGGAAGCCAGCCAATGATGGAGGCTGCCAGCAGTGGAGAGAAGGGGAGACAGAAGAGGGCAGCTCCCGTGGACTGGCCAATGGTGGACCAGTGGGTTAGTACCATGGATACAACATCAATGAAAGACATGGACGGCAAGTGGACGGTGAAAATGCCTAAATATGAATGGACTGACAATATTAATACATTTCAATTGCAGGTCGTAAAGGGGGAACGTCCGAGATTATACCTCTGTGGGTTCACTTGGTCCAAAGGGTGGTTTGGTAGAATTAGTTTTGATAAATGGGGACAGACGGCTTGTGTGTTGGAAGTGATCGAAAGAGGTTCTGACTGGAGGGTTAAAGTGTGGATAAGTGAGGAAACTAAGGGGAACGCGAAGCTCTATGTGGGATGGATTGTTTATCTTGCAGATGCTGTCAATCCAGGAAAACCGAGTGAGGAGAAATATGTCAGTTTATACCATCCTACATTGGCTCCACATGAGATCCCCTCCAAGGGATGTAAGACTGTAATTGACAGGGTTATAACGACTTCACCCCCATCGAAGACAACTACTCCAACGACGACACCTACGACTATAAAGATTATGACTACCCCTACAACTACAACAACCCCAACTACAACTACGACAACTGTTGGAGGACGAAACATCACAACAACAACAACAAAGAGATTTAGGTGGCAAATGGAACGTGAAGGCAGTGAGGGAGTAGAGGTAGCGGTAGTCCGGACAAGTCAGAGTGTCGCCGAGTGGTTACAGAGGACAGTACAGGGTTGGAAGGAGTTGGCAGGAGGATTCGTGGATAAGGTAAATGAGGTCCTAATTAAGGCTATGGAGGATGACCCAGCCGATGAGATTGATAAGTTGGAGGCAGAGACAGGTTTCAATAGTTGGTACAGATGGGTTCGATTCGCCAGTTATAGTAACAATAAGACAGACTGTTATGTGTGTACCAAAGCTAGACCAGAACAATTGTTTGTGATAAATTCTGCTTATAGTTGGGAAATGTGCGGAAAGGAAGTAGTCAAGGCGCAATCCGAAGACAGGGCATGGTGTGGTGCCGAGTGTTTATTATATTTGGGAACCCCTGAGTATGCGCATTGGTTTAACTCGAGTGCCCAGGGAGTCACAAACCTACAAAGGTGTAAGACCTTAAAGGTGAGAATAGGTGAAAAGAGTGCGCTGTTGGGAATGCCAGTAGGATCGCCATTGACACCAGTGGGACAATTTGAATGTGTAGAGAGAACAGGTGGTAAGAAAATAGGTAGAATTCCATTATCTAAATGTCAATACAATTGGAAAGTAAACGAAGATTGTGTAAAGGCTACTCTGAAACGTGCCCCGCAGACTAAGGGGGTTAGTTTGGGTTTAGGTTCCATTTATGTACCAGCTTGTCCATATCAGAATCAGACAATACCATTGGCAGATTATTATTGGTGGTGTGGGGCACAGCGACTATTTTCAGTCCTTCCTCAAGATTGGATGGGAAGATGCGCAAGGGTGCAAATGATCCAGACAGTAATTGTTTTTCCCTCACTGAAGGAGTCAAAAGGTTCTGGTAGAAAGAAAAGAAGTTTCGAGGAAGGAGATGGAGTGTACATAGACTCCATTGGGCAACCACGGGGAATTCCTGATGAGTTTAAAGCGAGACATGAGGTTACGTCCGGATTTGAGTCAATCCTGCCCTGGATAACGGCCAACAAAAACACAGAATGGATAAATTACATTTACTACAATCAACAGAGGTTTATCAATTACACCATCAAGGCTTTGGGTGCATTGGGAGAACAGGTTGATGCTAACAGTGCAGTTGCCTGGCAGAATCGGCAGGTGCTTGATTGGATGTTAGCAGAAGTGCAGGGTGTGTGTAGTTTGATAGGTTCACAATGTTGCACTTACATTCCAGGTCATACTGCTCCTGATGGAGCTTTTACAGAGGCCATGAACGCTCTGAGGAAGTTACAGGTTGAGGTAGCTGAAAACTCTGGGGTGGAGAAAGCAGGATGGATTCAGTGGTTGGAGGAGACTTTTGGAAGTTGGGAGTCAGCACTAGTGAGAATGGCGCTGATTGTTTTAGTTTGTATTTTGTTCATTAGTTTCATCCTGTGTTGTTGCATTCCAATACTTAAATCTTTGGTGATTAGGGGGATAAAGAAACACATAATGGTGTTAACAGCTCCAAAGTACAATGTTGATATTCCTGAGAGTAAAGGGGAGTATCCTACATATAATTGTGACAATGATAATGACGAGAAAGGGGAATCCTTGGACGAGGGATTCCCTAAGTTCTAAGGATGTTTCATCTCAGGCTGTTTCATGTGCTGGTAACCTCTGAAACAGACCTGCAACCAAGAGCCTCAAGAATATTGTGCGCAGAGCACAATGAGGTGAAGACTTCAGTAAACCCTTGTATGGACACTTTAATCTGGACATTCTGATCTTTCCTGATTGCTTTATTTTCTTTTATGCTTTCATGGTACTTAATGAGTATATTAAAGGGGAATTATTTTGTTATTACATATTGTTATACTCGATGATTGTACACAACGCATTGCAGGTGCAAAAGTTTGCAACAGCTTACGAACATGAATGTAACTTCACTTTACGTATGATGTATCAATGTTGTTACACCAGACCACATGCTGGAATGTTGTGACTGTCGATGTGATGATGTAATGAGCTGAAACCAACAGTAAACACGCGACAGAGGATTGCTCTGAAAGGGGGTCGCGGAGGAATTTTCCCCAGTGGCCAATGGGGTTTTTCGCCTCCGCCGTGTGGTATAGTGATGCAAATGATGATGCTATATATATATTGTTACACATTGTATACTTTATTATGATTATGTAATAATCACGTGATTCCAGGTAAAACCCTGGAAAGGGGGGATGTGTTGTGGAAAGTTACAGCTATAGTTGCAGAACAGTAGTTATTAGTTCAGGTCATCCTGACATGGGAACAGCAGAATTTCCAAACTGCTGTCAAAACATAAGGGAGATTAATCGGGTTGTTATTGAATAGCACCAGAGGAGTACTGATGCTTCCTTTAAAGCAGGGGTGCCCAAACTTTTTTCATCTAGGGCCACATATTAAAACACAGACCAGCGTGAGGCCGATCGAGGGTCATAGACTGATGATCAAAATGGTGAGTAATTCAAATCTGTGCATTTATAACAGGTCTGAATGATCCTCCAGACCTTTGTTCAGGCTTAGACCCTCAAAAGGACACACTACATTTGCTTGATCAAGGTAGATTTCAAAAACATGCAGTAAAAAGTACTACTTGTGGTAATATGGGCCAATTCCCCTGGAAGCCTGAGGGCCAAAACAATTGGTCTGAGGGCCACATTTGGCCCCCGGGCCATAGTTTGGACATGCCTGCTTTAAAGGAATCACATTTGAGATTTTTCGGCTTGTCGCCAGGCTTGACCAGATTCTCGGAAGACATGATTACTATGTCATGGTGACCTGGAGTTATGTAACTAGTGTTCGTGACTCTGGGTGTTGTCTCCTGGTCCTTAAAACTGGAGATCTCAGCATCTGGGGGTTGGCTCCCTGGTCGGTGTTCATCAGGTGTGGGGGCCCTCGTTCCTGCGTCTCTCTCTCTCTCCTTCAGTTTTCTCGATAGGGTTAATAACAGTTTGACAATTGTATTTTGTATTCGTTTATATATCACCTTTAATAAATATCATCGAAACCTTTCGTCGGCCTCCGAGGGTTCTTTGAATCTACCACAATATCTACAGCGATCGCTAAATGGGTACGAATTGCTTTACTTTATGGCTTTTAAACTGTCTCGAAATGCAAAATAACACAATTTTAAACATGCAATTCAATATGCGATTAAACGTGATTAACTATGGAATTTCTGAGCTTAATCGAGATTTTAAAAATTAGTCGTTTGACAGCCCGACTTCTTATGTACTTTAAGTTCTTAGGTTCTTTTTGAAGACAGTGTAGGCAAGTGTATTTACCTTGTTGACATGTTTCGGCTGCTGCTGCATTTTCAGAACTGTCCCCGGTGTTGGCGGTTGTGTCGTGTCGCTCAGACCGACCACGGAGAACAACAAGTTCAAAGCTGGACTAAGGAGGCCATTGAAATCAGGAATCAAGGCACAAAACAGCATCAACCGTGACGACGGCGCGTTCCTCCTTTCACACACCCGGGACACCCTCCTCCAGAGAGACCGGGCGACGGGAGGCGTGGTCAGTCTGGGCGACCTGCAGGTCCATCAGGCCTGACCACGCCTACAGGAAGTGACAACAGCTGATGTACGACACGTCACCACCAACATCCGGAGACAGCTCTGAAGATGCAGCAGCCGAAACATGTCGACAAGGTAAATACACTTGTGAATTGTCTTAAAAAAGAACCTAAGAAATTAAAGTAAAGAAACTTCCTAAACACATTTAACCATTCTGAGATGCACCGTTGGTTTGCAGACGGCACAGTCCTGGTCAGCGGGCTGCACAGAAGGGGAACATGGGGGATTTTGTGGAGTGTGACAGCCATCTCCTCAAACTGAATACATTTCACAGATCAGAGTCGGTTTTGACCTTTTGCATTTTTTTCTTTTCATGGAAATCTGCCCGTTCATCTGAGCAAAACTGTGTCATTCTCCAGTCAAGTTTGACCTTCAAACTGAGAAAAGACACGGGAAAAGACACCAGCCTCCCAGGGTCTGAAAATAATGTTAAAGAAATGTATTAACTGCTAACATATAACATATTTAGATCACCACTTTACCTTTTATTGTTTTAAAAAATACCGTATTCACCAAAAACAGTGTAGTAATATATGTAAAGCTTAAGTTTTGCTTTTGATGCTCTGAGTTACAACACAATCAGCTTGCATCTCTCTAATGAAACTACTGCCCACCACATCAGGTTTGTGAAGTTATAGTCTGTTGTGTTGTGTCATGTTTTTGTATATTTAGGAATGAGTTTTAGGCAAGAGGCTAAGGAGCAAGCTGAACATTATGGACATTTAAGATGCAACAGGCTTTTTACACCGTCTGTGGCAGCAGAAGTGGCAGAAGAGTAGAAACACTTTGAGGGAATGAACCCCAATCACCAACTGAAACACCGGAGCCAAAAGCTGTCACACACTACAGGATTTTTCAGTCTTAAACAATTTTTTAAACGTGCAACAAAAAGCACAGACCACAGACACGAGAAGAATCTTATGAAATTTTAAATCTCTGCAAAGACTTCTGCAGGATATGTCTGCGCACCACAGACTACAAAGACGTGAGCGCACCTAACAACTCACTTTGAGACTCCACCCATCCATTTTCTTCCGCTTATCCGGGGCCGGGTCACGGGGGCAGCAGTCTAATTAGGGACCCCCAGACTTCCCTCACCCCGGAAACTTCCTCCAGCTCCTCCGGGGGGACCTCAAGGCGTTCCCAGGCCAGCCGAGCCAGGGAGGCGTCCAGGAAGCATCCGGAACAGACGTCTTTCCCTCAGCTGCTCCTCTCGATGTGGAGGAGCAGCGACTGTTCATCTGTGTTTTTTTCATTTGCGACCCTTGATGACAAAAGTTTGGACACCCCTGGTCTACGGCCCTCAGTCGATCTGTGTTTTGATATGAAAAAATACCCCGGTATAACGCGCTGTGTCAGTTGGAGAACAAAGTACTTTCATAAGAGTATTCATGGGTTTCAGGTACATGCTTATTCCTTCACCGAGCTCCACCCGTGTGACCGAGCTCCTCACCCCGTCTCTAAGGGAGCGCCCGGCCACTCTGCGGAGGAAACTCATTTCGACCGCTTGTATCCGCGACCTTGTCCTCGCTTTGAGACTCTTAAGTGGCAAAAGATCAGATACATGATCTTAAAGCATAAAAGATTGGAGATAAAGTCCACAGGAAGTAGAGTCACTATCGCTACAGCCTCGTCACTGTCCACAGCACATGTGTCAAACATGCGGCCCGGGGGCCAGATCTGGCCCTCCAAGACCTTTAATCTGGCCCTCGGCTGATTTTTCTATTAAAATACTTAAAATTTTCTGATTTTTCTGTTAATTTTCTGCACCGTTCAGCATAGCAGCGTCTCCGGCGTTTCTGTACGTTGCGACTCCCACCAGAGCAGCACAAATGAAGACTTTCCTCTTTCCAAACGCTCTTAAAGGACGATCGTTTTGACTGTCGACCGTGACCCTCATCAGCAAAATGTCAAAAAATGAGAAAAGCAGATGCTGAGTTCAGGATTTCCCAAGAAAAATAGTCTAATTCTTATTTGTTGACAGAGGTGAATGGGAAATCTGTGCTCAGTGTGTTTGGAACAAGTGGCGTTGCTCGAGGAAAATAATCTTAAACACCACTACGAGACACGGAGAAAAATACAATAACTTGAAGAGAGAACTGAGTTTTCTGATCCGGCCCTTTTGGGATCAAAGTAGGCTGCATACGGCCCCCGGACCAAAATGAGTTTGACACCCCTGATTTACAGCTTCACCTCGATCCGTGCGCCGTGTGGAGTCAGGGTCACACCGACACCAGCCACGAGGAGCACGGTGGCTTCAGAATCGCACACAAAGGCACAAAGTTAAATGCACAAACGCCTCCTCGAACTTTGGACGAGTCAAATCGCAGCCTGAATTGGGCAAATTCTCCTGTAGTGTGAGGCCTTTTCTGTTGTGTTCACCTGGACTCTGCTGCAGAACACAGAGGAGGGACAGTTTTGGCTCTTCCACAGGATCTGCTGACCCATCTGTCGAGCTGCTATTGCTCAGGTAAGAGCAGAAGAATCTGTTCCTGCATGGAAACTTCTCAGAGAACTCAAACTTGCTTACTTTACACTACTCAAGTAGATATAACTGAGTACTACCCACTTTTTTGTGCATTACTATATGCCAATTTGTTGTACATCAAAATAAAATCCATAGCCGTATGTTTTATCACAACCGATGATATCAGGTTAACACGGGATTTCATGCAGAACAACCCTTCATCAAAAATAGAGAAATAAATCTCAAAGATGCTTCTAAGACAACAGGTGGATCCACAGCGCCCCCAATAGTCTCATTTAGACTATGGATGTTCACATAAATAGGGTCTAGAGCTCCTTAGACCTGTTTATCCTCGTGTAGTCTTGGTTTAGTCCTAATGTGTTTTAAGAGCGGCGAATCTGACCCTCTTGGCCCTCAAGCTTCCTGCTGAATTGGTCCATATAAACAGCGCTTTCTAGTTTGTGAAGCTTCATCTTGCCGAGAAAATAAAGGCAGTATCAATTATTTTGAGTGCTCTATTGAAGATGTGAGGCTTTTGTTCTGTCCGCACATACGAATGATTCACTGTGTTCAGTCTGCGGCTCTCGTCTGCGCTGCGCTTTGTGTTTTGATTGACTTGTTTATTTACGAAAGAGGGACCGTGCACGTCTACATTAACCTTGGCAGGAGAGATGCTTCGTGCAGGTTGGAGCACTCAGGCTCATTTCCACCTCTCGTCCCTGGTGCATGTTTTCTAGGTTTGATGAAAAATGTAAGTATAACCTGTCATATACGTCATTTTAAAAAGTTTGTTCATGGT
This sequence comes from Odontamblyopus rebecca, assembly GCA_030686955.1. Classification (NCBI taxonomy): domain Eukaryota; kingdom Metazoa; phylum Chordata; class Actinopteri; order Gobiiformes; family Gobiidae; genus Odontamblyopus; species Odontamblyopus rebecca. The sequence goes on from CM060673.1 coordinate 5,050,175, forward strand.
TCTTTTCTGATTTGAAAGAGTTTGTTCAAAGATCCTGCTATGTTTTCCTATTCTTGAGACTTACTTCTGAGTATTATGGTTTAGTGCAAAGTATATTTTCACATTTCTTTGTTTAGAAAGTGGTTATTATGCAAAATCAACTTTTTTTTTTAGCTTTTCTAATTAAAGTTTGATTTTCTTGTTCTGCTGTTGTGACACTCGGACCAGTCACATTCAAATAGTCGTCATGACCAGAGCTTGAACTTGCAGAAAGTTTGTTTGTGTTCAGGCCTCATGTGAAGCTCAGAACCTCCAGAATTCACTCCCTGAGCTGCAAAGGCTGCATAAATTTACATCGATAAAGCCAATATTTAATACTTAGTGTGTCGATAGAGCAAGGGTGGGCCGTTCTTTTTCCATGGGGCCACAAGAGAGAAAATATTGTCGAAGGTCAGGCTAAAACGCTTAATTCTGCATAATATTAATACTATTTCATTGTTCTGACGCGCTGTAAGACTGGGAAGAGTTTATGTTATGACTAAGCAATGAAAAAGTGAGGCTGCTGCACAAAAACTGTCTTTAAAAACCACCTTTAAAATAAAAGCAATGCAGCTTTAGTCCATGCATGAGGTAAAAGTATAAATATGAGCTTAAACGGGGCCGGTCAGTGTGGCTCCAGAGCTGGATAAGGTCTGATGTAAGGTAAGGTTTATTTATATAGCGCTTTACACAGACACATGTCCCCAAAGTGCTTTACACAGCATTTTACAGAGCATTCTTCATTCGCTCCATACCCGGTGGTGGTAAGCTACTGTTATAGCCACAGCTGCCCTGGGGCAGACTGACGGAGGCGCGGCTGCCAAGCCAAGCGGCGCCAACGGTCCCTCCGACCACCACCAACACTCACACCTACAGTGCATGTTTTGAGTTGATGGGGGAAACCAAAGTGCCCGGAGGAAACCCATCCAGACACGGGGAGAACATGCAAACTCCACACAGAAAGGCCCGGGCGACCCGGGTATCGAACCCGCAACCTTCTTGCTGTGAGGCCTGCGTGCTAGCCACTCAGCCACCATGCCGCCAAATGTAGAGGATCTGAGCCTGAATAATGGTGGTTATGAATACAAATATTTGACTTATTCACCGTGTTGATCACCCTCTGTGGCAGGCATGGCCAAACTATGGTCCGGGGGCCAAATGCGGCCCTCAGACAAATTTTTTTTGGCCCTCAGGCTTCCAGATGAATTGGCCCCTATTGCATTAAGCAGTACTTTTTAACCACGTTTTTGAAAATCTCTCATGGTAAAGCGAAAATACCAAACTGTGTGAAGTTCTAAGAGTGCGTTTACACTGAAACGAATCACTGTATTGGAGCTGATTTACATCCACACACGTCGTGTCTGGATCGCCAGAAATGCTAGTCACATGGGCAGTAAAAACAAGGAGCGGAGCACCATGTCTGAAGTTGCTGTAGTTCTATGGAAGTTGCAGCAGCCGATTTTGAGCTGAGGAAGATGATCTTTTCGTGGACAGACACTGTTTTGCATTTGTCTAATGTTTATCTAAACTTTTCCACAATAGCGTCGCATGACTGATGCCATGAACCCAGTGAATCAGGAAGGTGCAGGTCACAGTAACGTGGTCCAATAAGGACGTCAGCTCAAGCCCCAATGCCCCAATGTCGGTGTATCAGCGTTTTCACGCATCCACACAGCGCCAGATCAGATCCGTGCTCAGCAGAATTCGTGGGAGTTGGCGTATTCAGATCGTTCCGTCTCCGGTGTCGTTTTCCATCGGATTAGTGTGGACGAACACTGCCTCAGAAACTCGAATACGACTAGTGTGGACGGGGCCTAAGCATGAATGAGCCAACCGTGCATTCCAACCGTTTATAAATGAGCAAATATGAATTACTGTCTGATCACCAGTCTCTGGCCCCCAATCAACCCCAAACATGTACGGCAGGTGTGAAAGTGGAGTGTGCGTGAGTGCTGGTGATGGTGCAGCTGTGGCTATAACAGAACTTTACCACCACCGGGTCTGGAGTGAATGAATAATGTTAATAATGCTCTGTAAAGTGTCTTTGGGGACATGTGTCGGTGAAAAGTGCTATAGCTGTTGTTGTAAGGCGACCTCGGGTGTCCAGAAAGGCGCTAAATAAATTAAATGTATTATTATTAATCGGCCCTCCGCTTCATCTGTGTTTCCCTTGATGACAAAAGTCCCCTGGTCTACGGCCCTCAGTCGATCTGTGTTTGATACAAAAGCCCCTGGTACGACCTGCTGTGCCAGTTGGAGAACAAAGTACTTTCATAAGACTAAACATGGGCTTCAGGTACATGATTATTCCTTCACCTGCCTGATCCCACAGCAGCGAAAAGAGTCCAGGATGAGAATGAGACACTACGTGGCTGTTATATTGAAATGTATTCAGTGCTATAATAGAGACAGATAAATAGAGTGCACTGGTTTATTCTGTATTCTATAGTGTTACCGTCTGGACCAAAATATATATTTTTTATGATGAATTCTCCTGTACTGCTCCACACAGGAAATACAATAAACTCTTGCTATCTTTTTTCCTACTTTGACTGATTCGTTTTTATTTCGAGTGGGATCCGAGCGTCTGCTGCCCCCCGTCATTAAAATCTGCCAGGTTGGGTTTGGGGAGTCCTATGATTTTAGCAGCTGTGTGAGTTTCCGTTGTGAGTTTAGAGCGGTTTTTAACAGTGAGCATGTTGGAAAAGCAGGTGGAGCAATAGAACATGATGGACTGGATGATAGATTTGTGCAGCAGTTATAGCAAATGTGGAGAAACATACTGTAGAGTCCTTTGACTTTTCTGATTATTGAGACACTGGGAAAAACAATATCTAGGTAAGTTAAAATGACTTAAATTAAGAACATTTTACTTTATTTGAGTAGATTCATCTAGAAGTGAAATTATCTGCCAGTGGAATAAGTGTTTTTTTTTTCTTAATTCAAGCATCATTTGATTTTATTTCTTATTTTAAGTGCAAAAAGTTGTTGTTTTCTTATTTTAAGTGCAGCAAGATATATTTTCATATTTTAAGTCCAAAATCTTACTGCACTGGCAGATAATGTTACTTGTCAAGTGAAATTTACTCAAATCATGGTAAAATTTTCTTTATCCAAGTCATTTTAGTTTGACTAGATTTAGTTTTTTTTTGCAGTTCAGTCATTGATGGCTTCTTTTATAAACGTCTGTAATACTGTAATGTAAATTATGGAACTATATTGTGATGTGTGAGCTGCTGTGTCCAAATAATTTCCCTTGTGGCTCAATAAAGTTTGTCTAAGTCTAAAACCAGGACCTTGGAGAGCCCCCGCTGGTGTTTACGTACGACCGACGCGTGCGCCGACGTCACCCCCACCCCCTCCCCACCCAAATACCCCCACACCCCCAAACCCCCCACCCAAATACCCCCACGCCACCAAACCCGTGCACAAACGCACACGCACGCTGACGCATCCATCCAAACCGCGCCACCTCGCACCTTCACGAGACAAATGGCCTCGCGGAGTGAAAGGTCAAAGGTCTAATCCGCTTAAGATTCATTATGAAATTAGCGGCTCCGGGTTAATTACGAGTTAATCAAAAAATCGCAGCACGACGTCAGTCACGCCACACGCGCTTAATTGCGTCGTTATCTGCGCTTTTTCAGCCCAAGAGACGCAGCACCCTGACAGACCCGCACCTTTTACGCAGTAAATAACAAAGTGAAACATATCACACATGCGTTAATTAGTGAGTTTGTTAGTGTGAAATGGAGGAGATATTTAATCTATTCGCGTTTGTAATGACCGTGTGTTTGTCTTCAATTATAAACTATAAGATGCACTGATAAATTCTCAGGTTAGTTAAATGTGAGCTTGAAGAAGTTCTAAAACCTCATTTATATTTATTCTTTAACAAACCAACAGTCATTCTTTTTGCATAAATTAAAGTAAATCTAACTTTACAAAATTATTATCTATATTTGTGCGAGAAAAGATGCCATAGAATTTTGAATAAATGAAGGAATTGTTGAATATCATTAGGTAACAACGAAAGTATGTGTAAAAAAGTAAGAGTAACGTTACTTTAAAACATGCTATATAATATTACTCAAGTAGAAGTACAAAGCAGTGGTCCAAGAATTTACTCAAGTAACAGAATGAAGTAAAAATACAGTAAAATAAGTATTGGGAAACTGCTACTTAAGTAAGAATACTGCTGAAACATCTGATTTATAATTTGAAGTGAATGTAATGTGAAGGACAAAACATGAAACAATGCACCAAATCTGGACCAAAAATGTGACAAACTAATTCAACACAAATGTTCAATATCATTTCATGTGGTCACATAAAGCTTTTGTCACTTTAGACTTTAGAAAAGGAACCCAAACTTTTATCGAAGTACTTCAGTAAGTGTATTGTATGTAATGTAACCTGGTAAATCTAACAACAGTATTTAAACACCCACTGGAGCACGTTTTTATTTTCTTTCTTATTTTAAATTAAACGAGAATAAAAATGAAGGTTTATAAAATCACATGGCAACGAAGCTGTCTTTAACCTGCGCGTGATCAGCTTTTGGCGAAGTAAATCAATATTTACGCAGTTCATACGTGCGTGAAGTAAAACTGTGTATTGGTGTGCGTACTGCGTACAGTCTGTGCTAACATATGGCCGGGGTTTGGCACAAGTGTCACCTCGCACCTCGTCTCCGTGGCGCATGGAGACGCTTTTGGGCAGGCGTCAAAGAGCAATTTGGCACGTTTGGCACACGACCCCTGATAAATAGGAGCTTCCTCCCGTCAGCGGCACACACACCCTCTCTGGACTTTACTTGGAACACGTCTACCTCTCGGATACAATGGAGAACTTTGCCTTTAACCCTGGATTTATCGCTAACTCTAACGGAACTGGCATTACGCACCAGCCGCTCCACGGCGCGCCTCTGTGGAGGCCGTGGACTGGCACGAACGGCGCTGTTACGCACGCGGTAAGCTAAACAACAAACCTGAATTCACTTGTGCGTAAAATCTTTGGAGGATCTGTGTTTAAACGTTGGCTGCTCCTTTTGGTTTTAGATTCAGATCGTGCGTCATGACGCTCCTGACTCAAACCTCGTCAAACCCTGTCTGCAAGTCGTCCATCCAGTGAAGTAAGTATCGTATAAAAGTATTTCTACAGAGGTTAGAGCAGAAGAGTAGCAAAAAGTTGTACTTCAGTAAAAGTACTAATAATAGTACCCAATATCCATGACAAAAAGTATTTAGTTATCAGAGGGGGGTAGAATAGCCAAAAAGGTAAGTAAGAGTAACCTTACTTCACCATAATATATTTGAGTCTGTGGTGCAAGAAATACATATGTTCAAATGATTTCACTTTCTCACAGTGGGAAGAGGCGCCAAAACGTTTACTCAAGTAAGAGTATTACTGTTTTTAAAAATATTCCTCAAGTAGAAGTAAAATAAAAATATGCTGCTAGAAAAATACTTACAAAAAATTTAAATTTCTTCAAAAAGTTACTCAAGGAAATGTAAATGGTGCACTACCCACTTTTGCTATAATGTAGTAAGAATACAGCCTTTTACGCATAGCCTTTTACGCACGGCCTTTTACGCGCAGACTTTTACGCGCAGACTTTTACGCACAGACTTTTACGCACATACTTTAATGCACGTCTTTTCTTTCTTTCCTAGGCTTTTCTGGCCCAAATCCAAATGCTTCGATTACCTGTACCAAGACGCCGAGCAGCTCCTGCGGAACTACCCGGTACAGGCCACAATCTGTCCGTACGACGACTCCAGCAGCGACGAAGAGAGCGAAGATGAGTACGACGACGAAGAGGAGGAGGAGGAAGAGATGGGGAAAATAGAGCTTAACTAAGCGCGCTCACAAAGACTGGACATTTTATCTTATTATTTTATTTTAACGTAACATTATTGGTAATTTATTGGTGTAAATATTGTAAATAGTGGTGGCTATGTATATACAAAGACAAACTATGTAAATACGTTAATTTATTTTATATACAACTGCTACCTCTTTTGTACCGTAAGATTTGTAATAAAACACTAACAAATTATGAACATTTTGTGGTTATCTGTGTAGTTTTAAGAATACAAAAGTAAGATGTTTGGAGTGAGAAACTACAGTGGGGTATTACGAAACGATTAGCCAAGTTTGGTTCACTTTTACGCACAAGTAGCAGGTATTTTTATTGCCTAATGGATACAGAGAGTTGAAAATAAGCTCTAATTTTAAAGCTTTCCCATGCATTTTACGATAATGTCATTGAATAAAAGCTTCTGTACCCGTGTAAATGTTTCATTAACACACCAGAAATGTCCTGCACTGTAAACAACGATCCAACTTGCGCATTTGTCAGTTCCAAAACCAGACCATTCACCCAAGCTCTGTGCGTCTTAAAGTGCTCAGCGATTTCCCGTGGAGCGCTGATGGAGGTGCCAAAAGCGTTTAAAGGCACCAGTTGTGTTTCCTGCGCGCTGACGCCTTCACGTGCCAGGAACGTGTCACGCGCGAGGTGTCAGTCACGTGCTGGCAAGTGCGAGCACGCGACACCTTTACGTCGTACGTCGTGTCGAGCAGCAGAGTAATAGATATCAGTGATTATTTATAGTGTAATATAGACTGTTCAACACGTAACAGTGATAAAGCGGGAATATGTATCTGAGGATGGGAGGGCATCTGACACACAGGGTTAAAGGAAGATGGGAGGGCATCTGGCAAAGAAATGTGGGGGAAAAGGGCATCTGGGGTGTCCCAAAAATGTTGACATAATTTCGCAGGCCAATAATTTTGCAGTTCTTGTTTAAATAACCTCAAATTGTCACAGGATGGACAGAAACGGATGGAGATTTTCTATGTAATGTTTTATTTTTGTTCTGTTTTCAGGTTGTGCCGTTCACTCCCAAACAGACATCATTTTGTGTCTGGAATCTGCTCGCCTACACTCTCAATACATATAAAATCTTGATCTGTTTCTGTACATTCTGTGAAAAGTTGAGGTTATTCATCAAGAACTGAAGAAGACATTTTTTTGGGACACCCCGGATATTTGTGTCAAGTTACATGAAGTTACCAGTCAAAGATTCTCACTGAAGCATCAAAATCATGAGTAGACACATACAAATTGTAGTAAATAGAAAATAAACTCAAACTTCAAAATTGTTTTAGATAAAAAACTAAAATTGTGTATTGGTTTTAAGATAAGGTGATGACTTTATTGTCCCCATGTAACAGATAATACTCCCTACAACTGTACAACAACCCTTTATCCCGTCACTATTCCGTCTCTTCTTACGATCTTTTGTGTATAACTAAGAAATATTTGTATTACTATATTTCTATATTTATTTTTAATTGTTCATGTGCATTTCGATAATGTATGACTTATTTGACTTGCTATTTTTGCTCCTTAATTACGGTTTATTACCTTTTATTATTCTCTTTGTTATTATAAGTTTGTCTAAGGTAAAGTTATGTGTTGAACGAGTGCGAATGAAACGAAACAACTCCACGTCTCATAAATAGATGAGAAAATAGCCTAACACGGTGCTAATTGGCTCCTATCGTGTAATTATAATTGTTCACAGTTTAAACAATGGGAAAAGTGCGAAACATTATATATATTGTTTATGTTGACGATAAGTCGACGTTTGTGTAATATCGCAGTGACCGTTTAGTCTCGCTCTTCACGCCGGAGTGGATCAGAGGCTCGTGGTGGTGGTGGTGGGAGGGAGGTGGAGGTTCCTGGGGCTGCTGTGTGGAGGTCTTTCCCAGGCCGGAGGTGTGACGGTGGGTGTGAGCTCGGTGGAAGTGTGGCCCTCCTCACCTCCAGGACCCGTGGCCCCGTAACCTCACGAACCTTTTCAATTTTGGACGTCGATTTGAGAAATAAAAATAAACAGACCTGGAGTTGTGTTTTGTTTCGTTCACATGTTCATTCCGAAGCTCAAAATTCTCCTTTTACCTTTAATTCGGCAGAAATTCGCAATTCGCAGGGCTGAAATGATCCAAACGATTCTAGTGAAGGTGTGTGGAGTTTAAAAACACAGTAGAGCACTTCCTGTAATACCACATGACATCACAAGGTGGAACAGAGTGTTTTAAGTCTAAAAAAAAGAACCTAAATATGCAGCTCAAACAGTGAGAGATTCAGGGCTAGATTCATACTATAATACTCCCTACAACTGCCCTTATGTAACAGATAATACTCCCTACAACTTGAAAAATAAAACACTTTTACTTTTATTAAACTTTTTGGTTGGGGGTCCGTCACCTGCTTGTTTCTATGGATACGTCATTGTTCTCTTTAGAATGTTCCACAGTATGACATTAAATACTCTATTTTGCATTTATTCAATTACATGTACTTTTATATCTCCAAAACACTTAGAAAAACCGATATTCTGACTGTGAGTGGGGTCGCCTCTCCACAGATCTGACATGCCAATGACATCTAAACATCTAAAACCTCTTCAGGCAGGTTTTTGACGACGGAACAACCTTATAAGACGGTAGAACGTTCCAAAAAGATGATTTTGTGTAACACAGAGTCTTTAAAAAGTCTGCTGGAGTTGGATTTTCTTGTCGTACTGACCGCGGGTTGAACTCTCGTGTCCAGTCTCTTTCTCAGGACGGGTCGGTGGGTCTGAGGTGTGAAGTCCTCTCACCTCTGGGGTCACTCAGGCTCCACACTGACCTCACTGCACTCGGTCACTAGAGCTGAGATAAAGTGCAGTCACATTGTTCCCTGGCAAGTCCACCCTGATATCTCTGCAACGGCGTAGATTTGCATAGGGACGGTGGGACATGTCACAACCAATATTTGGAGAAGACAAAATAGTCCCTACCAATATTTTCCATTTTATTTTAATAAAAAAAAAAAAATTCCGATATCTTTCCAAACTGTATAGTATTAAAGAGGAACTCCGGCACGTTTGAAGCTAAAGTCCGTCTCTAGAGGTGGTCGAATTCTGTCAGAAGCCAAAAAACGGCACAGATCAGTGTTTCCTCGGTGGAGATCTCACTGTGGCAGTGAGTCTGTCAAGGCAACAAACTAGTGTAGTGATGGGGGCAAGTTCTGAACTTCCACGTAAAACACCAATTTGCTTCACACTGAAGAAGCTTAACACCACTTTAACCCATCTGACAACAGCCACGAGTCTAACAAACAAAACGCTCTGCCTGGTTCACTCATTAGTGTCTGGAAACGTTAGAAAACAACTTTATAAGCACCTCACACTTCCCTCTGCTGATTTCCCACTGCACAGGCCAAAGCCCAAACTCTTACTGACCGTGTGTCTCCAGAGCGTAACCTGCAGACAGAGACACATCCAAGTGTTTCTCATTCTCAGTATAAAGAAAAGCCTCAATCAGAACTTTCAGAAGTCCCTCCCTGAGCTGCAGAGGCCGCACTAGCACTGACTCATGATTGGCTGCAGGTGCTGGGGTTTAGGGAGTGACCGTTCAGATCAGAGGTTTAAACGAGCTGCGTTCAAAACACAAAATAAATGGGTTTTGTAATGATCAGGATTAGAACTGTTCTCAGTAAAAGCTTTATTTGGTTTATTAAACATGTCTACTTTAAATCTGCGTCGTCTCAACAGCAGCGTCATTGTTCTGCACCAAACCTGTTGCTAAGACAAAGGTTATTCAGATGTTCTGATGGTGGATATATTCTTCACACACACTGTTGATTCAGCCTTTTCTGTGGCTCACATGCAGAGGGCTCGACTGATCTGAGACGACCCTCCGTTCTGAGATGTCAAAATGTTCAAACGTCCAGAAGGTTGTTTTTTATTTTACCTTTTTCTTATTAGTCTTTGGTCTTTTGTTTCTCCATGAGCACATTCCTGGTTGGTGATGTTTTTTACCTGCAATTGAACTCTCGCTGTTTCTGTAATAAGGGAGTCTTCCACTGATAAACACACAAACACTGCCCCTCTGTGGCCTGGGAAAAAACTGCAGCCACCAACAGGTTCGACTACGACTTTTACTAAAACACAGTTGAGATGATTAGATTAAAGCACAGGTGTCAAACATGCGGCCCGGGGGCCAGATCCGGCCCTCCAAGACCTTTAATCTGGCCCTTGGCTGATTTTCTATTAAAATATTTAAAATTTTCAGATTTTTCTGGTAATTTTCTGCGCAGCTTAGCATAGCAGCGTCTCCAGTGCTTCTGTGTGTGGCGCCTCCACCAGACAAATGAAGACCTGCCTCTTTCCAAACGCTCTTAAAGGACGATCGTTTTGACTGTTGACCGTGACCCTCATCAGCAAAATGTCAAAAATAAGAAAAGTGGAGCTGAGTGCAGGATTTTCCAAGAAAAATGGACTAATTCTTATTTGTTCACGGAGGTGAATGGGAAACCTGTGCTTGGTGTGTTTGCAACAAGTGGCGGCGCTCAAGGAATATGATCTTAAACACCACTACGAGACACTGCGAAAAATACAATAACTTGAACAGAGAATTAAGAAGACAGAAGATAAACGAATTATTGCTGAAACTGAAGAAACGGCCGTCTGTTTTCACCCAGGGGCCAAGAGGCTACTGATGCTGCTGTGAAAGTAACCTAACCTAGCATAATATTATAATATTTTGTAATATAAAATCAAATAAAAAAGATTTCTGTAATAGATTTGCGTTTCTCTGCACAAATATCTGGACTCATTGCTATTTTTGGGGTATATTTGCCATGAGTTTTCTGATCCGGCCCCTTTGGAGTCAAAGTTGGTTGTATACGGCCCCCGGACCAAAATGAGTTTGACGCCCCTGGATTAAAGGCTTGTGCAAAAACATTTACCCTCATCTTCCCAATTCTGATTGACAAAAGAACAATCAAAACTATACCACAAAAGGAAATAACAAATGTGTGTTATAACGCTAAGAAACAGTGATGCTGTTGTCTTCTAATTTGTTCTGTCAAAGTGCAAGTGCCCAGGCACAGGTGAAGGCCGGAAAATGAAAGAGGGAGGAGGAAATAATCCAAATATACAGGGAAGATTTGAGGAGACAGAGAGAAAGAAACGAGAGCGAAGCCAGGGAAAGGAGGAAGGAGTTTGAAAGAATGTTCAAAAGAAAAAAGGCCAACTCAACCACACCTTTAACCCAGTTATCATACAACACATTAGAAAAAGTTTTCATAACAGTAATCATCACCAGAGAACATTAGTGCACACCCTTACACCTTTTTCTAGTTTCTAATCAACACTCCTGGGTTTGTCACGTCACGTTCACAGATGCACCACAGTTACATTACCAGAGACCACCCTGTTACAGACATAAGTAAATACAGTTTAACCTCCTGAGACCCTGCGGCCGCATACGAGGACATTACATTTTTGCCTCTTGGCACAATGATACTCAATTTCTTAAATCTTTAACCTGTTGGCCACATTCAGGGACATTGCCATCTTGTGGTGATATCACAACATAACACCAAATTCAGTAGAAAAAAAAATGGCGGGCATATCAGCAAAAAACTTCTACAACAGTTCCCGGAAGAAAAATGACCCAGGTAAAAATTCTATCCAAATTTTATGAATGAAACTAATGTATTTATGTAAAATGTAAAAAAAAGACGAGTATTCAGAAAGGTAATTGTGAAGCTCCGGCAGTTTCTCATAGCCTGACCAAACAATGAAACATGTCATTTGTCATTACTGGAGGCTAAAATTACTGAGTTCACTTCTGAACACTGTTTAAAATGCTCCTGTTTTTCATGTTGTGCAGATGAACGCTCTCCAAACCTGCGCCTAATGTAAATCATGAACTGTGACATGCTGTGGTCACCCAAGTACATCTGCCTCCAAATGAGTCAGTGGGAAACATGTGCTTGAATTGGATTAAATCAGTGATCCAGTTTTTCTGCATGTAAATATAATTCTTCTAACAAAAATAGTTTTGAAAGAGCGCTTGGTTTTATATGTTGGTGGGGAAAGTCTTGTGCAGGAACCCAGATAAATAAGGAACATTTTAAACTCAGAGGAACTTTGCTCTGGGTGTTGCAGTCTTTCCCGGGTCTTGGTGACTTGGTCAGCAGGGCAGGCAGGGGTCAGTCTCTCCGCTGACCCCTCTGTGGTGTGAGGAGCCACACGTGGAGGTGCTGGAGTGGACACTGTGAGGCTAACGCTAACGCTAACACAGCCCACTCCCACAGTCACACCTGGACCTGTGCCGGCATGAGCCACTGAACAGTAAAGAGCAGTGCACCTCAACTATAACCATCCTACTGCAGTCAAGACGCTGTATCATGTATGAAAAATCACATTTTCCCCTACCCCCTATACACACCCCCTGCGCTCTACTTTCTTTGTAACATTCTGAGTTTGGTTTTGCATGTATTTAGAGCGGTTCATGCGTGGTTGACTCATCTTTACCAGTGACCAGAGCCTCAAAACTAAATACAAACCCAGGTTGTGATGTTTGGTTTGGTATAAATAAATAAAATTGTGATAAAAGCATGTGGGTCAGTGTATAATCTGAGACAAGATAGAGAAGCACAGTCTTCTGGATTTTGGCTAAACAAATACAATTTATGCTCCTCTGGTTTAGACCTGGTTTAGAACTGAAATAGACCTGATATAGTCCTGGTTTCGTCCTGGTTTCATCTTAGTTCAGACCTGAAATACTTCTGGTTAAGTCCTGGTTTAGCCCTGAAATAGTCTTAGTTTAGACCTGGTTTATACTTGGTGTAGACCTGAAATAGTCCTAGTTTAGACCTGGTTTAGATCAAATTGGTCAGAAATAGGGACACATGGGACACCTCTTCTTTCTGAGGAGGCTGAGGTCACAACCCAACCAAATGTATGATTTTTTTTCTTCAAAATTCAACATAAAATTTGTCTTATTTTTACATTTATGCATTTTAATCCTTATCCAGAATATCTCCCATTGAAAACATCAGTGAGGTGGAGGGTGTTTGTGTCCCCACAGAGCAGAGGCCTGTGGGGATGGGCCCAAGTTGACCTCTGCCTGGTGTGAGGAGCAGCACGAGGAGGTGATGAAGTGTGACCCATAGGAGCTAATGCTAAAGCCTCAGGAGAACTCACAGAGCAACACCTCAGCTTGTGCCGTTGTTTCAAATCCACATTATTAAAGTGCCCAAAATATAATTATTCATAAATGAGTGTCATAATATCGTGGACCATCACAATATATCAAATCCCAAGACTCTTTGCTTAAATTAACAGTTCTGATGCAGAAAAAGCTACAAAGAAAAAAAAAAAACAGAGGGAACTACATAGACCATGATCCTTTGCTCCATTTCAGTGCAGAAACATGAAGAAATAACTGTTCTAAGCACTTTGAAATCTTCATTATTTGGATTAAGTCTTGTGAAGCATTTTTAGAAGAAAAAGGAGCAGATTCACAGTCAAAATATTGCAATAAATGTGGTACGGTGAGATGTTTATGGTGAAAATATCGTACAGAGAGATTTGGATATCGTTCCATCCCTAATGGCGATAAATGTTGCACCAAATGACTGGACAAAGCATTTTAGAATGTCAGTCTTGTTATTATGTAGAATATCATAATATCGTGAGCTTTTCCACGATATCACAATAAATACTGGACCACAAGGTTTGTACCGTGACGCGACTGTATCGTGAGACCTGGATCTCGTTAGACCCCTAATAAAAACAGATTATATTTCATGTTTTATTTTTGTCCTGTTTTCAGGTTGAGCCGTTCTCTCCCGTTCACTTCTCTTCTGATGTTGATGTTGTTCCAGATCCTTCAGCCCTGCAGAAGCACCTTCCACTTTAAGTTTTTGGTACCAAGTCCAAATTTGATGCTAGTTTTCACAAATGTTGCACTGAAATCTGCACAGTCTTGGGTGAGGGTGTGGAGCAGATTCCAAGACGTAAAATGACTTCTGTTTGGGACCAAACGGCTCAACCTGAAAAAAAGAACAAGAAAAATAAAACATTACAAATGGATAAAAAATCTGTTAAGCGCAGTAATCCATAGAAGGGGCTGACAGCACGCAGCGTTATGTTGTGATGGCTTTTACCTCATTTACCGTCGGGGACCAGTTTTCCAACATGGAAATCAGTAAATTTGTTTCTTCTTGAAGCCGCTTTAGATCAATATTGAGATAAATGTGCAAATTATAACCTAATGATCCACTGGTGTCATAGAGTAGAACTATAATCACAGTATTCAACATTCTGAGTCCGGGGCATGTACCGGTCAGGACCCTTCTGTGGTGTTAGGAGCCACACATGGAGGTGCTGGAGTGGACACTGTGAGCCCACTCCCACGGTCACACCTGGACCTGTGCCGGACATGGGCTGATGAACAAGTGAACACAGCAACCGATGGGACAAGAGTTTAATAGAGACGTATTAAAGCAGTGGTGTCCGATCAGGGGCCACATATTAAAACACAGAACAGCGTGAGGGCCGATCGAGGGTCATAGTCAAAACAGTGAGTCATTCAAATCTGTGCATTTATAACAGGTTCAAATGACCCTCCAGACCTTTGTTCAGGCTCAGACCCTCAAAAGGAAAACTCCCTACGTTTCTAGTGTCACTGTCTCTTTGGAGCGCTGGGATTACGTGCTTTACATTCCCCTCTCACGCCTTCCACATATGCAGGACGCCATTTACTCGACCAACACAGCAGTTCTTAGCGGGTTTTTCCTACTGTAGCTTCCTTGCAGTTTGCACAAAGTTTGTCGCGACGGTGAACAAGAATCCACGACCAGTTCGCCGCAAAAGAAAGTCTGTTTTTGAGGTCGAAAAGGAAGAAGAAGGAAGAAGAGAAGGGGAAAAGGAGCGAAGCCAAAATAAGGTGATTCTTGGAGATTCCTTCCGGCGATGGTGCGACTGAAGCAGACAAAGGCTCTAAAGATGGACGCATCCGTCGCTGAATTACTTCTGGACAGGAAACTTCAACAATGATGACAACAAGCATGAAACAAGCATGATTTCTAGTATAAGAAGGAGGTGGGACTTAGGGAGATGTGAAGGAGGCATTTGAAAAAGGACAAACAGTTGCTAGATTTCTTTTTCCTTGGAAAATCGTCTATACAACCTTTAAATCAAATGAACTTAGAGTGTTTGGTATTTAAATGAGTGAACATTAAGAGGTTTCCAGTGAATCTGAGAATAATCAAATTCATTCATGTTTGTTAAGAGTTCATTATGGGAATGGATTTGGTTTAAGCCTTTTGTAAAAAGTACGGTCGACATCTCAAGCTCACAGAGTCCAGGGCAGGCAGGGGTCAGTCTCTCCGCTGACCCCTCTGTGGTGTGAGGAGCCACACATGGAGGTGCTGGAGTGGACACTGTGAGGCTAAGGCTAAGTCTAACACAGCCCACTCCCACAGTCACACCTGGACCTGTGCCGGCATGAGCCACCGGGACCTGCTCTGCTGTGGGAAACACCACACGGGCTTTTTACCATGAGGTCAACGCAGTTTTAGAGAAATACTGTTGTACAAAATCATTCATAGCCAGGGACTGATGTACAGTGTTAATGAGATGTGATAAAATGCCATCATCTCACTTAGGCCTATTATGATACAGTTTTATTTTCCATCACTGTTTATAGTTTGTTCATATCCCAAGTGATGTTTTTTTCTTTTTCTACATGATCTGAACACTTCAGTCAGAGCCCATGGATTCGATGGAAGAGTTTGTGAACTGAGAAGAAACATGAGAAGTCAACTTGCGGTTCATGGTTAATTGGGTAGTTGGTATCTGACTGTTCTTTTAGGCTACGTCCACACGACAATGATGCACACGACAACGCAACGCCGATGTTCTCAGATTTCTGCTCTCTGAAACCCGTTGAAAAGAACACAGTTTTCGCCCACCGGAAATGCCGGCTCTGTGTGGACGAAAGGCCGAAACGAATAAAAACTTCACCTTTTCGACCAAAAAACGCGAGGACACCACCTTAATCAGAGTTCACACAGGCCACAGAGTGAGTGTGGGATAATGCTCCTAATGCTCCTCCAAGTGCTGCTCCTCACACCACTCTGAGGTCGGGGACAGGACAGGGACAGAGCACACAGGGGACTCGGAGACTAAAGTTTGGTTTCCGTTTGACGTCTGTGAGGTCCACATTTTTGCACAACGTCCACATGGATACAGATTTCCACGTCGGCGTCTCCAGAAAACGTGTAACTCTGTGGACGGTCTGAGCAGAAATAAGCGAGATTCTCTAGTATTTAGTTTTGATTTGCTTGGCTCGGTGTGGAGTCGACATGCATAAAGTATAACCCAAGAACGCAGCTTTCCCACAGTCACACCTGAGCCTGTGTCGAAATGAGCTCCTACAGTCTAAACCGACAATGACGTCTATCGATTCACGCTCCCCCCGCTGAAATAAGCCATCTTACGCTTTTCCGTTTACAGTTGTACAGATCCAATAAAGCGAACCTTGATAGGGTTTGGTGCCTATGTGTTCCCCCTCCCCTCTGGGTCTGCACCTCTCCGGCTGCAGTGTGGCGGCTCACCTGTGGCGTGGTTCACCTGCAGCTCATCGCCCAATCAGCCCCACTATAGCCCTCTCCCCGTCTGCTCTCGTTTGTCACTTCATTCCTCGTCACTTCCTCGTCTACCCTGTTGTCATCGCTCGTCTACGTCCTCGTCCTGCCCGTCCACAACTCCTGAGTCTACCCCCGGTGTCTTCCTTCTCCAGCCAGCTCCCATCACCACATCCTGCAATCCCCGCAATAAATTCCCCCGCGCCTTTGTCTCTGCTTTGAGGTCTTTTCTATCACACTCTCAACAGGACAAACCTCCCCAGTTTTACAACACATTTCTTTGGATTTAGACGCAGCGGGTTTGATGCTGTTTGCACGCGGTGATCACACGTTATATCTTAGTTATGTCACATTTACACTCATTTATATGAATCTGCGTAGCTGTATTGAGCTATCAAATAAATGTCACACATATCGACAGACCAATTTAACCTCCCACTGTAGAATCACTCATTTATATGAATCCGTGCATCTATGAATCTCATTTCAACAGGTCTGTATCTTCTATCAAATAAGGCTCCCACTGTATAAGAGAAAGAAATGATTGAAAACATTGAAATCTTCATATTAAATAGCGTTAAATATGTAATTTTTAATATCACAGGCTACGGTGTGAATTTCCTATTATAATATAGAGATATTTTATTTACACAGCGCCTTTTTAAGCAAACAAACTCAAATTAAATCCAATATTCAGTCATCTAACGGAGGTTTTCTGCCGCAAATCAAACACACACAAGTCGTCACTTACAGGCTTAACTGGTCAAAACATACAATAAAACCAACACACTTTTAAACTCTTAATTGTTCCTCCACTTCTGCCTCAGGAGCTCAAATCAATGACATTTAAACTGTAACGGCGCTTGGGCAGTAGCACTGGGGAGCTCAAAACGACAGGACACCGGCACGAGCCATAGCACAACCGCACATGTATGAATTATTTTTTCAACATTCAGATTGTCCAGGTTTACGTGTTTATGAAATCTCCCACTCAAAACACCAGTGAAGCAGGGCGCCCGTCTGCGGGTGACCTGATGCGAACAGATCATTTTTTTCCGAATCTACAAATTTAGATTTTTAAAATGATCTACTTAAATATGCTCATTTAACGTCATGTTTAAATGGGAAAAAAAAGTGACATCTACTGGGTTTAACTTCTGTCTAGTTTTACGTTTTCTTGAGCTGTGCCAGGGAGAGACCACAGAAAACACTCGTATACATCAGGAATATTTCTACCTTCCACCAAACTAAAAATATAACAGTAAATAACCTGTGAACTCTGTACGTGTGTCCTGACCTGACTTTGTGCTCGGGTTTAGCACTGACCAGGCCTGACCTCTGTGTGGTGTGAGGAGCAGCGCTGGAGGCGACGCTGAGCTAATGGAGCGTTTAGTTTAGTGCCCTGTTCTCCTGCGGGAAACACGACACCGGACTCTTACCATCAGATTTATGCAGTTCTGCAGAAATACACATTCATGCAAAAATCATTTATAACCAAGAACAGTAAGTTATTGAAATCACTGATAAAATGCAATTATCTCAATTATTCTCTGTTTTTACACAAAATTATCAACTCAATTCACATCCAGATCGCACGTTTACTTTTCAACAAAATAAACGAACATATTTTTGCTCAAATAGGCTGAATTAGGTTCGTCGGCATCACCCTTTCGGTTGATTTAGCGCCGTCTCCGGACAAACCACAATGCTGCTGTCAGTGGTTCCAGAAACAGCCGAAGCCCAAAGGCCGGTTTACAGCTCTGGGTCCGATGTGCGTAGATGTGCCGCTCGGCTCCCTGATCAAGGCCCGAGCCTAAACGTGGCCGTCCAGTCAAGTCAACGGGCCGAGCTCACTGGGGCATGTCTCCAGATTAGCCCTGAGTGGTGAGTGTGGTCTGGCCAGTCAGAGCAGACCTGGAGCAAACTTTTAAAAAGATGTTTTTAAGAGAACTGAAGGATTTTGAGCACACGCACTGCAAAAAACTAAATCTAGTCAAGTTAAGATGACTTGATTTAATAAAGTTACACCATGATTTGAGTAAATTTCACTCCCATCCATCTTCTTCCCATGAACCCCTCTGTGAGTGGAGCCCACAGGAGGGTGGACGTCATGGTCCTTGATGTTAGATCAGGTGCTGCATGTTTTGGGCTGATGGGGGAAACCGGAGCCCGGAGGAAACCCATCCAGACACAGGGAGAACATGCAAACTCCACACAGAAAGGCCCGGGTGACCCAGGGATCGAACCCGCAACCTTCTTGCATGAGCCACTCAGCCACCGTGCCGCTAAATTTCTCTTCAAATGATCTCCCAGTGGAATAAGACATTTGGTCCTTAAAATGAGAAAAACGACAACTTTTTGCACTTAAAATAAGAAACAAATTCGAATGTTGCTTGAATGAACAAAAACACACTTATTCCACTTGCAGATCATTTTACTTCTCAAATTGAATCGACTCAAATGACTCAACGAGTCGGCTCAAGTCAGATGTTCTTACTTTTAAACTTTAAAAAACTTTACAGTCGGCCAAAAGTGCTGCACACAAACAGAAAAGACAAGGGCAGAACAACACAATATACAATATAAACACAATACAACCACTAAAAAACATAGAAAACAATAAGATATTCAACAACAAGAAACGTACGTCTCACTTGTTGAAACCCAGTGAAAAAAGGTGCGTTTTTAGGAGTGATTTAAAAACAGGTACAGACTCCGCCTCTAATCTCTAATAGCAGAAAACACACGGCCCCCATGAAGCTCAGGTTTAGTCTTTGGGACGGAGCTGGAGCTAATCTGGTCCAGTTCACAACTGGTCAAGGTGAGAAATATCCCTGTTACCATTTGTCTGCAGTGCACCAGTGGTGTTCTCCCCCAAAGTCTACGCCGGCTGGGCAAATATCACTGTGTTAAAACCGTGTGAAGTGTGTTTTTATAGAATTGCATAATAACTACAGCACAATGACAACACTGAAGCAATAATTATAGAAAATCCCATGCTGCAAGTGGAGGTTTTTCTTAATATTCTTTATACTGACATAGTGAATAGTGCAATGCCTCATGGGGAAGCACCAGTGTTTTTTTACATAATGTGCCCCATCCCCACACAGTCAGTGTATTTAAAAAGATCTGCGGGAAAGTGTATTGCCATTTTTTAACCAGCAGGTGGCGCTAAAGCCTCATTTCCTCTTCGGTTTGTGTTTGAGGTGTAATTCGGATGGGGCTTCACCAGGGGGCAGTGTTGTCCTGAGGAAAAATGCTGCTCCTGGAGATTGAAACGTAAAGGTGATTTAGGTTTGATGAGACGTTTAATATTCTGGACATTGACTGCGGCGTCGAATGAAAAGAACAGTACAACGTGATTAACTCGACTACTAAATAATGCAAATGTACACAAATAAAAATGCTGTTATTTTATTTTAAGCAGAGCAGGTTTGGATCATGGCTCTTTTACTACGTTTTACCGCCCTCAGTGCAAGTTCCACAGATACTGATGCATCCATAACTATTAGAGAATCAGTCTTATGTTAGTTTGCTACCACTGCCTCTCCATCTCGTCTTATTCTAGTAGCCGACATGAACTCTCCCTTGTAAAAAGCCAGGACAGGACTATTAGATTACCACTACTCGTACTATTTTAGGGTTCCCACGCATCCTGGAAAACCTGGAAAATGATCAAAAAGGGCCAAATGTCCTGGAAAATATATATTCTGTCCTCGAAAATGTCGCCCCCTTTGCTTTACCGCATTATTGAGTAATAGAGACTGTAAATCCGGGCGTACACTGCGTTTTTTGGTGATTTTTGAGCTGATTTTTCACTCGTGCGACTGTTTTTGGGCTCGAGTTTTGGCTCAGTCGTGTGTCGCGCCTCGTGCAGTAAACATGAGGTAACGAGAACCGATTAATACCTCACGACCAGCTCCCGATCGTCAATCTTAGGTGGCAAGAATATCAAACCTCGTGAGGGTTTCACTGTTGAAGTCGTTTGTGCGGCGTGAGGACGTGAATCGTGAGCTGTGAACTTTTAAACCCTGAGATTTGCTCGTGCAGTTTGAGCTGGAGCTGAGCGAAACCATCGAAAATATCGCCCAGTCTACGCTCGGCTTTACTGCCATCGCAGCTTCTCTGAGACCCACTTGAGTCCAGGAGATTACACCTCTTTGGAACAACATGTCTTGGTGAAGGACCTTTAAAGCCTCTCGCGATTATGATGATCCGACACGTGGACGTTTTTGCCGATACGTATAAAGCAATCGCACCAGAAGGCAAAGACGATATCGATAAGCTATGAAGATACCGTGTGCATATGATCTGCGTTTGCCTCATTCAGTCGCTGTGGATCTTTAGTAGAAAAAAGTGCTGAACAAATGTATTAAGAGCACCTGTCGTGAAAACAAGAAAATTTCATTGTTCTTCATGAAGAAAATGACCAACTGGAAGAACAAAAATAGTCCTCATTGACAATTGACCAAAAATGTGGATGTTTTGGCGCAGATAACGGTCGTTCATGTCGTTTTGCGAAGTCTCTTTTGTTACTTGAGTTGCAATAAGACTTTAGCGTCATTTTTGGAAAACATTAAACATTTATGGAGAGCAACAATAGTTCTATTTTAGCATTAACGATCTGGTTTTGATACAAAGATCTTGCATGAACTGGAGGATTAACCATTATAGAAACATAAAAAGACATTTTAGTAACAGAAATACTATTAAATTACGAATGGGAGCAGCGGATGGTCTAATAAATCTGTTCAACTCTGCAGATGTTGTAATTACACACATTACCAGTCAAAAGTAGTTTTTTTCCACTATGTTTATCACTTTCTACATTTTAGATACACACTGAAGACCTTAAATATATGAAGCGATATCCATAGAATTATATAACAAAGGAAAAAAAGTGAAATAACCAAATACTTGTGATGTTTTGTATGCAAACCCTTTGGTCTTTTTCTTAATGAGCTTCGTGGGAAAGTCTTCACGGTTTTCACTTGCCAAAAGGACAACGCAGTGATCAAAAAGTGCGGCTGTTTTTAAAAATGCAAAACAGGATCGGAGTTACGTCGAGTTCAGTTTTGTTTACTACTTTCCGCACGTGCCGTTCATAGTTTTGATGTCGTGAGATTCTAAATAAATCAAAATAATAGTGAATAATAAATACATGGAAATAATCATGGAAATTATAATATAAATAAAAAATTAATAAAATAACAATAAAATTAAAATATATAAATAATCATGGAAATTATAATAAATAAACAAAATAATAAATAAAAATAATAAAATACATGAAAAATGAATAAATATAAAATTATATTAATTAAATAAAAAATTATAAAAGGCATAAAAATTAAAATAATAATGGAAATTATAATAAATAATAAATTAATATAAATAATCTTGGAAATTATCATATAAATACAAAATAACTATACTACTAATAATAAGATAAATAAAAAAATAAAAATATATATACATAATCATGTAAATAATATAAATAATAAATGAATAAAAAGAATAATAAATAATAATAAAATAATTAAAAATAATAAGAAAAAAATATAAATATAAATAATCATGGGAATGATAATGAATAATGAATAAATATAAATAATCATGGAAATAAAGAAGAGCCATAAATGAAGTGGGTCCAGACTTTTGCCTGGTAATCTCATCAAAACACCTGGAAAAATCCACTGAACTCGTGATTTCAAGTTAAGCGTGGGAACCCTGTACTTCCACTTATTCCACTTCTTCGTACTAATACTACTACTACGTGTTCCCTGTAGATGCACAGACGAACTGCTATTACCTCCACTGTCACGGCACAGAGCTATGTATATCTGTTGTTGTTTTGCTCACCTCGTTACCTCAGCCCGTTAGCCCCGCTCTCCTCACGTTAGTGTCGTTAGCCGTGTGCGCGCCCGGGAGATAATTACAATTTCAGCGACGTTTGCAGGTGATTACCTCATAATCCCCTATTTCATTTGATAAGTCACGCATTGATTTAACTCGGCGTCGGACCTAATGGAGTATCTTTTACGCGGCGCAGTGATTTGTATGCCAGGCGCTAACGCAGGCGGGAAACAGCTAATGCTAAACTAGCCAACAAACAAGCAAAAGGCACAGGTGATTACCGGGAGCTGGATGCTAAACGGTTGATATAGTGTAAAGTGTTGTCAGATTGTGCAGTTGCTCAGTGGAGTGTGCAAAACCAACATGGCTTCCTTTGCCTTCAGATTGGATTTATTATCCTAAAGTGTTAGATGTTTTGGGTTTTTGGGGGTAATTTGACGCTGCGGAGAGGAAAATGTTCAAGGTTGTGCTTTTTGAAGTCGGATTAGAAACATTTGAGGAGAAATAGCAGGTCTGTGTCGAACCTTTTTCCTCCAAAACTTAAATGCCAGAGAGCTGCTCGTTTTCGAAAAGAAACTGAGACGATGATAAGAAAAAGGGTGAGTTTTGGGTACAGTTAGATGCTAAACATGAAACATAAACCACTGTCCATTTATTAGGGCACAAAGTTGGACAAAAGACACATATACACAGTAAACCTGAACGTTCAAAGTAATTAAATAGATGACGCTGTGTATACTTAAAGTTTTAGAAATAGTCCTACTAACCTACTGTTTTTTTGAGTCATTTTAACACATATTTTTTGATTAAAGTGACTATCGTGAGTGTAATTGACTTAAAAACGACTTAAAAAATAGATGAGGTACAACTGAGTAGAATTAAGTTATTAAAAGTCTGGTTATTTCTATTGTTTCAAAAAGGGATGACTTAAAAATAAACTTCATTTAAATAGCACATGCTAAAATACAATTTCAGAATGATTGACAGAAAAATATGAGTCATATTAACTACAAATATTTGAGTTGAGGTGAACGGAAACTTTTCATTCAGCTGTTTTCCAAAGGTTCAAGTAGAAAATCCAACCTTTTAAGTTCTGGAAGATTGTGACTTTTAAGTTCATCAACGTAAAATAATCGAGACAACTGGTTGCCTCATTTTGTTTGAGTTCTGATAACTTATTCAGGTTTACAGCGTACAGTGGTAATATACACGTAATTAACCGCATTTTTGTCATTCAGCACAATAGTATAACTCCAGAATCCCTTGGCGAGTTGCTTGGAAGGAGGTGGAGAGCGACTGGGAGCTCCCGAGCCACAGGTTGGAGACCCTCGGTGTGGAGCCAGGACTCGGGAGCCTGGGACAGTTTGAACACGCGATTTTTCTGTTTGTTTTTGTACTTTTATTATCCCCGTGGGGAAACTGTCCTCTGTGTTTCACCCTCTTTACAGGAGCAGTGGGCAGCGCGTGGGACCAGTTTTCATGATCTTGTTGCCAGGCTCGGTCAGGACGACCTTACACTGCAATAAAACTGGGCCAAAATTTCAGATATAAACACTTAAATCTATTAGAAAATGTCTGTCCGTGCACTAAAATATAAGTTCTCTTAAAGTAAACAACATCGAGAGTAGAATGAAGCCGCCTCAGAACCAGAAAGTCGATAATAAATCTGAAAACAAGACGAATAACCTGATATAAATGTAAAAATCTTAGCCGGATCAGAGAAATGTGCAGTGTAGCTGGAAGATTTTACCTCTGGTGCATGTTTTGGGTTGATGCGGGAAACTGGAGTGTCCCGAGGAAACCCACCCAGACACGGGGAGAACATGCAAACTCCACACAGAAAGGCCTATGCGATTGAACCAGGAACCTTCTTGCTGTGAAGCGTGAGTTCCAACCACTGAGCCCCTGTTCTGCCAGATATGATGTATTCTTGTGTAATGAGAGGACCAAATGTTCAAGTGTCTTTGGAGTGTCTGGGAATAGTACTAAGCTGACCAGACCCGTTTATAACATATCATCAAGAATAACTTTTTAATAACAGTTCATGAATACCTGCTTTCCTGGTGGTACGTCTCTAAAAAGTTGCTTTTGTAAATTTTTGAGTCACCCTTTATTATTAATCTGTCTACTCAGCAGGTTCAGGGTAAAATATTTCAGCTGCTTTTAACCTAAAAAGTGTAATTTGAACTATTTGAATGGTAAAAGGGGTTCGAGTTGGGGTTATTTGCCAGAGTTCATATGCCATCCATCCATCCATCCATTTTCTTCTGCTTATCCGGGGCTAGGTCGGGGGGGCAGCAGTGTAACCAGGACTCCCAGACTTCCTTCCCCTCAGACACTTCCTCCAGCTCCTCCTGGACCCCGAGGCGTCCCCAGGCCCAGAGACAGAGTCCCTCCAGCGCATCCTGGGTCTTCCCCGGGGCCTCCTCCCAGTGGGACATGCCCGAAACACCTCCTGAGGGACGCATGCGGGAGGCGTCAGAACAGATGCTCCTCCCCTCAGCTGCTCCTCTCCATGTGGAGGAGCAGCGGCTCTACTCCGAGTTCCTCCCGTGTGACCGAGCTCCTCCCCCTCTCTCTAAGGGAGCGCCCGGAGGAAACTCATTTCTTCGCTTGTATCTGGATCTCGTCCTTTCGGTCGTTCCCCAGAGTCAGGACCACAGGTGAGGGGAGGAACGTGACTGAGGTGAATCCAGAGCTTTTCCTTTGGGCTCAGCTCCTCTTCACCACAACGGCCGATACAGCGACCGCATCACTGCCGACGCCGCACCGATCCACCTAGGCAAAGCTCAAAACACACCTTGTGATGTCATGAAGTGGAAGTTTTCAAGTGACCAGCTCCTTTTTACCTTCAGTTGAGTAGAGATCGGCATTTCCAGGGCTGAAATCATCCAGATGGTTCTTGTGAAGGTGTGTGGAGTTTAAAAACACAGCGGAGCATCACAAGGTGTTTTACAGAGTGTTTTCATCTTGAGAGAAGAGCTCCAACCCACTGACGTATTCTCACAGTGAGCGGCGTCGCCTCTCCACAGATCAGGCCTGCAGCTCGGCCCGGTGGCGTCGCGTCCTGTTCACCGTGGCGACAGATCAGTCTAATACCGTACTGTGGAACATTCATTAAAACCGCCGCTATTTGTAAGTGCTCCTCGCGTTTCCAGCCCAAACGACTCGCGCGGACTCTCTGCGACGGTTTCACGGCTCAAATTGCTTTCACTATGGGAAGCTAATCAATCATCATCCAGCACTAGCGGCCGTCATCGTGCGCTTAGTTCCAATTCCTTCTCGCAGCGTGTCCGCCGCTCAAATTCTTCTGCCCACCGCTGCTTTTATTCAAATGTGCAATGTGCGACTTTTCCACGCAGGCTAAAGGAATAACATCGCCATGGAAACAAGCGGGAAAGGCCGGGTCAAGCCGCACGTCAGATCTGAGGCGAGCCGACCCCGATGGCAGTGGGGATGTTATTCGAGGTTTTCCTTTAGGCGTTTAAAACCCCGTCCTTACTCCTTTCCTTTACTAATATCTACGTCTCCAAATCTCAAAATGCTCTGGTCCACCTTGTGATGTAGTTTTCAAGTGAACTCCTCCTTTTACCATTAGTTCAGTAAAAAATGGCAATTCCAGGGCTGAAATCATCTAAATGATTCTAGTGGTGGTGTGTGGAGCTTAAAAACACTGGATGCAACATAAGTGGAGAACATATGTAACACCAGCCAAACTCAAACTGGAGGAGGTTAGAGATGATTATTTCAAAGAATATTCCACCAAATCCTGCTCTGTATATCGTTGGTATATATCCCAAAAAACACAAGTTTACTCAAAGTGAACAAACTATGATTAACATGTGTTTTTGTACAAGCAAAAAGAACAAACCTCTAGTCCCAAGTTGGTGCACTGGGTAAAACAGACGCTCATAGAAAAGATGTTAAAATGTTTGTAAGGAATCTTAATTTGTGGGATGGTGTTGAAGATGCCTGAGATGTAAACCTTTTATGTATTATTATAAATGAATTTATGAATAACACGGCCTGAAGTCAGTGGTTCTACCGGTACAGACTAAACCAGGGCCGACCAATCATCAAGAGCAACATGCTGAAACATGGTGGTCAGTACAGTGGATTCACATTTTGTACATTTTACATTTTGATGGAGCTTTACACATTGAGCAAATGTTTAACAGGACTCCAAACATTCATTTGGGGTTCCGTATCCCAGTGCAATGTGACGTTGTAGTGGTAGAATTCATTACATTTCCTGCTACTAAATCGAGTGGACCGTTTCAGCAGACGGTCTGAGGGCCGCGTTTGGCCCCAGGGCCACAGTTTGAACACCACTGGTCTAAATGTGTATTTTGTATCTTAACTGCGCTGCAAAAGAGCTTAAGATATAAACACTTAAATCTATCAGAAAATGACTTAAAAGTAGTGAAATTACCTTGCTGCATGGAGGTTATCTTAAAATAAACGACCTCTGAATGAATCTCTGAACTACAAGTCGATAATAAATCTGAAAACAAGACGAATAACCTCATATAAGTTTTAAAATCTTGGCCGGATCAGAGACATTTACATGTGTCGGCTGCTGGTTTGACTCGTACATTTGAAGCCATAAATTAGTGTAACTGAACTTTACTTTTTATTGCTTCATTGTTTTAATAATTAAAATCGTAAAGAGTGCAGAGAAAGAGACGTGTGTGTTTTGTTTGAGAGATGCAAATGGTTTGATAATGTGATTCTTTGAGATTTTTTACTGTTTTCTAATGTGTTTATTGTGTTGCAGCTGCCTTGGAATTTGAATTTATTTGTTTGAATTTATTTGTTTGGAGAATCAGCCTCTTGAATTGTGTCACCATCAACAGAAGACAGATACAGCAGATCAGACAGGAGGCTACAGAAATTCAAAGAAAGATAAAAAAAAAACAACAACAAAATCAACACAACCGTATTTCTGGGTTTCAGTTGACGTCACTAAAAGCAGACGGGGTCAGGAAGTGAAGACGGACTCTGCACCAAAATGCCGAAATTCTGTGCAGTCTGCGGTTGCTGCGACTGCTCGGATCAGGAGAAAGACAAATGTTTTTTTCGTGTACCAAAAGTCGCCATGTCACAAGAGTTAGTTAAAAAAAAAAGACAACAAAAGCGGATCGACAAACTCCGTCTAAAAACAGGAGGCGCGGAAACAGACGACGCTCGAGTTTGCGGCGAACACTTTGGAGCAGGGAAGGATTGTGTCATTTATGAATTCATATTTTCAAGTTTTTTTTTTCTTTTTACAATTATTTAAAAGAAGAGCGTTGTGACAGTAAACTGCTGCATCATAACACAAAAATAGTGTGTCCAGACGTCCCAATTTACCCGGGACAGTCCCAGTTTGGAGCCCCGTGTCCCCTGTCCCTGCAGATTTATACAAAACCACTGATTTGTCCCAGTTTTATACAAGAAATGTCCCAGGTGTCCCTATTTTTGACCAATCTGATCCCCGCCGACAGTAAAGAGAGGCGTAAATTGTAGTTTGTTCAAGTAAAATACAGAAAAGTTACTTAAAAATGACCAAAATGCAAAGATAATGTGAACGTGAATGTGAATAATTGTCCTTAATTACGCACTCGTTTCACAATTTTATTACCAACCAACAGAAACCAGGGATGTCCTTATTTTTTATTTTGAAAATCTGGTCATCCTACACAAAAAGCTTCATGTGGTGCTAATTTTACGATCTTACCGTTGTAATTTTCCGTTTTATTCCTTTTTTAATCATTATTTTAGGTTCTCCTGGTGCAGCGGCTGATTTTAATTCTAAATAGTCGTCTCCTCCGGGTTTTTAAAGTCTTCCATTTGGCTCAGGGTAACACGAGGTCTGCAGGTCCAGATCATTTATTATATCTATCGCCTCAATGCCGAGAAAATCCTCCAAACTGTATGAAAAGTCCGACTTCTCCACATCGTACGGGTCATAACCAACTCTGTACATTTATTTTTTTTGTTACAGCGGGTCTGTACTGGCCTGTTCAAACTTTTTGCGCACTCGCTGTTGCCAATTGTGCCGTTTTGAAGCGCCGCAAAACACTTCCTGCCCCCATTAATCCCAAACAAAATCCAGGCATTCCAAAAAAAGTTTAAAAAAAAGGGAAAAAAGAGGAACATTATAGTTAAAAGGCCTTTATTTAGATGGCCAAAGCCCTTACTGCCCCCATTTAAATGTTATCAGGGTCACATGAAACAAAAAAACAAACAAAAAACTGTGACTAAAAACTGTCACAAAAACAAAAATTAAACTAAAAGACTAAAAAGACAGAGTTCAAATATAACAAAATCACAAAATACAACAAAAAATAGCCAGGTCTGACTTGAAAAAGAGCTTCTGAATGAGCTTCTCAATGGAACCTCCTGGTTACATAAAGGTAAAATAAAAGAATAAAATAAACAATATTGAAATATTGAATTCAAATGACCTAAAATTTCAAGATAAATCTGCAGTCTTGAGTCTTGAGGACCTCCACTGCTCTGTGTTTTGCTCTGAGACCCGGTGGCGGTTTTTTTCTCAGTCTATTTCACCTTCTGACCAGGACCTCCACAGTTCACCGTCCGCTTGACCTGTTCCATGCTGTTGTTGTTTCTCTGAGCAAGACACTTAACCCGCGCCCCGCATAACTCATCCACAGTCCACTCCTCAGTCGTGACCAGGCCGTCCTCTTAAATCAGCGCTTCTGTTTTGTCTGCTTTGACTCCGGGCACTTTCCCTGTTGCCTTAACACATTCCTGATCGCGGCGTTTTTGACTTTCGCTGCGCGCCGGCCGTCCCCACGATCCCCACGATCCCCCCGCTGAGAGGCGTGGAGGAGGCCGTCCGTCACCACATCCATCCGTCTCCGCGGCTGTCAGTGTCCACGTCCCGGGAGACATGTCCCCAGCAGGAATGCACAACCCCGACATGGATGGACGGAGGTGGGGTCACACACGAAAACACTTGGGCCGAGGTACCAAGGCAACGAATGCTTTGATTTGGACTTTACACATTTGGAAAAGGATGTTTTAATCTTAGGAGGACAGCAGGGACCTGTGGAAATCTGCAAATGATATTAAATGTTATGTTAAAAGAGACTGGGTCCAAAAGTGCCACAGCAGTTTTGTAAATACAGTGAACCCTGGTTTACAGGCGAAATCCGTGAAGGATCAGCTTTATTTTTACAATTATTATACCACAGTAGTTTTTATGTGAACAGCTCCTTTTACCTTTAGTTCAGTAGAGATTGGCAAATCCAGAGCTGAAGTGATCCAAATGATTCTAGTGAAGGTGTGTGGAGCTTAAAAACACTTGGATGCAAGATAAGAGGCGTTTGAGACCATATGTAACACTGCATATTTGTAGTAAGTGCACTTAAAACATTTAAATCTATCAGAAAATTACTTAAAAGTAGTGAAATAATCTGACTGCATGGACAGATCATTTTACTTGACAATTTATCCTAAAAGAAACAACCTGTAGACTAGAATGAAGCAGTTTCAGAGTAAGTCGATAATAAATCTGAAAATAAGACGAATAACCTCATATAAGTTTTAAAATCTTGGCCGGATCAGAGACATTTGCAGTGTGGGGTTTAACGGTCACATTTACATGTGTTGGCTGCTGGTTTGACTCGCACATTTGAAGCAGTAAATTAGTGTAACTGAACTTTACTTTTTATTGTTTCATTGTTTTAATAATGAAAATTGTAAAGAGTGCAGAGAATGAAACCAAAGACCAAAACCTGTCTTCAGGCCCAAGCATTTGTTTAAGAAATAAAAGTATAAACTTTTTCTGACAAATAACTCTGATAGTTTTTAAAAAATAGTGTAAAATAATCATTTTAATAGTGAATAGGAGGTTGGACATTGTGACTCAGGCGTATTTCTCAGTCCCTCTGACTGAGCCTCTTCGTCCTGACTCCTGTAGCGTCTTTTTCTACTGAAGCTGTGGTGCAGACGTCTTTTTCCCAGAATGAACCGAAGATTCATTTATTCCGTAAAGGCGCCTACAGCCGCAGAGCTTCTACCTTCAGCAGGTCCAGAAGTTTCTCTTTTTCTGTGATAGTTTCATCTTCTTCGGCCTTTTGCCTTTGTCGTGCAGAACGTTTCCTCCACATTGTGGTTTTGTCGTGGAGAAAATGTGCAAAGGTAAATTTGTCGGGCTGAACAGAGACGAGGCACAGAAACTGTGGACATTGGACTAAGTGAAAGACCAGTGTGACTTTTTTTTACTTCTAGACGACCTCAGCCTCAGGATTCAGAACACAATGCACTGGGGAAAAAAGCATAAAAATCCGTGAAACAGCGAAGCCGCAGAAGGTGAACTGCCTTATAGCGACTGTTCTGTAAAATAACAAATAAGACCCGGGCCGTTTATTTGTTTCAGTCACAACAGACCAGGCGTTTATTTGAGACCAGGCAGCAATTTGGGGCAATTAATTCCTTCCTCACAAAAATCTGTGCACCAGTGCACGTTGGCCGAACACGAGTGGA
Organism: Odontamblyopus rebecca; assembly: GCA_030686955.1. Taxonomy (NCBI): domain Eukaryota; kingdom Metazoa; phylum Chordata; class Actinopteri; order Gobiiformes; family Gobiidae; genus Odontamblyopus; species Odontamblyopus rebecca. The sequence goes on from CM060673.1 coordinate 5,081,046, forward strand.
GCTGCCAAGACTGAGCCTGTCCTAATTATTCACTGCTTGAGTTTATTTATAAGTGCGTTTCACAACTCGGAGCAGAGCAGAGTTTAACACCACAACACAGAGCAGAAACGCTGCTTTAAATGAATGAAGTCCAAGATTAGTCCTGGTTTAGACCTGGTTCAGACCTCATTTAGACATGGTTAAGTCCTGGTTTAGTTCTGTTTTAGAACTAGTTTAGACCTCGTTTAGTCCTGGTTTAGTCCTGGTTCAGTCCTGGTTTAGTCCTGGTTCAATTCTTGTTTAGACCTGTTTTGATCCTGGTTTAAATCTGGTTTAATCCTGGTTCAGTCCTGGTTAGTCCAGGTTTACAACTGGTTTGGTCTAGGTTTAGTCCAGGTTTAGACCTGGTTTAGACCTGGTTTATTTCTGGTTTAGTCCTGGTTTATTTCTGGTTTAGTCCTGGTTTAGACCTGGTTTAGTCCTGGTTTAGACCTGGTTTACTCTTGTTTTAGTCCTGTCTTAGTCCTGTTTAAGACCTGGTTTAGTTCTGGTTCAGTCCTTGTTTAGTCTTGGTTTACCTCTGGTTTAATTCTGGTTTAGTCCTGGTCTAGCCCTGTTTTAGTCCTGTTTTATTCCTGGTTCAGTCCTGGTTCAGTCCTGGTTCAGTCCGGGTTCAGTCCTGGTTCAGTCCTGGTTCAGTCCGGGTTCAGTCCTGGTTCAGTCCTGGTTCAGTCCTGGTTCACTTTTGGTTTAGACCTAGTTTAGACCTGGTTTGGTCCTGGTTCAGTCCTGTTTTATTACAGGTTCAGCTCTGGTTCAGTGCTGTTTTAGTCCTGATTTAGTCCCGGTTTAGTCCTGAGTTCAAAACACAACCTTTAGCATCACGGACCTATAAAATAAAAAAGCAGAATGAGCTGAAGTAGATTCGGTTTCGGCGCTGCAGTGACCAGCCGCTGCAGTGACACTGAACATCTCTCTCTACACGGAGCTGTCCAGCCCGAGGTGTGATTAAGCCGCCTTCCTCTGGCTCCCATCTCCTGCTATCAAACTTCAATTATCCTCCGTCCTCATTAATTGTTTCGGGGCCAGTGCATATTGGTCGTCCGCTGGTGGAGCTGCCAGGACTTAGCTTACAAGTCATCTTCATTCTAGTATCCTGACCTAATCACCATATCCTATTATCATTCACACCAAAACACTAATTACAGAGGCCGGGTGAATCTGATTTATGCTAATGAGAACGTGAATATGCGGCGGATGCATTCATCTAGAGTATAGGACCCCGCGTCGGTGTTAACTGTCATTAGCATGTGATTAGCATAGCATGATACCGTTCTATCATCTATTCATTCGGGTTTTTTTTTTTTTTTCTTTCCTGATGGGGCGTCGTAGGAAATCTCTCCACTGGCGGCGATGAGGCTGTGACTCTCCGGCGCAGCAGGAAATAACGTTAATAATGTGAAATGAACAGTTTCTGATTTGTTTTGCCTCTAAACAAAAGCTCATTAGCGGACGGCGGTTCGGAGAGGAGGACGAGAGGAGATTGGACGCAGGGTTTGGTCAGAGCTGTTGACATAAGCGACAGTGGAGAGGAAAGTAGGAGACAATTAGCAGAGGAGAGAACGTTTCAAATTTGACTTTAAATATTGTTTTCCCCTCATAAAAGACAAACCTGGAGTTGTGTTTTGCTTCATTTACTCAGAAATTCTTCTTTTACAGTTTACAGCTCAGATTGTTGTGTCATAGGTAAAACTCTGGATTCCTCATGATTTTCTAGCATAGTTAAACTGACTTGAATGAAGCAGATTAATTTTAAAAGATCAATTTTAAGATCTTTTTACTTAATAAGACGAGTTTTTTTGACTTGTGTCAAGATATTCCCTCCTGATTTATCTTATCTCGATATTACAACTTATTCTAAGCACTTTTTATATTAACTCAGTCCAGGTTAAGCCTCTTTAACTTCCTTCTCAAACCAATAAGGTGAAAAATCTTGCCATAAATACTTGAAACTCGTGTTTTCTGCTTAGAACAAGATTTGTATTTCGTCTTGTTTTAAGAAAACTTGGTAAGTGAAAATTTCTTACTGCACTGGCAGAAAATTTCACTTAAAATAGGGTATTTTTACCTCAAAATTGGTACTTTTTTCTTATTTTTTGATAGGCCTTTTTTGCAGTGTTGGAGACAATTAGCAGAGGAGGAGAGAACGTTTCAAAACTGACTTTAAATATTGTTTTCCCCTCATAAAAGACAAACCTGGAGTTGTGTTTTGCTTCATTCACTCAAAAATGCTTCTTACATTTTGCTCAAATTGTTGTGTCATAGGTAAAACTCTGGATGGAAACTCTCATGTGCAGTTTATAAAGGGACAGTTCAGAATTTTGGACATAGTTCCTCATTTCCTGGTGATCCAGAGTGTTGGAGACGTGTGGAGACACTGTTTTAAATCTTCCCTCCAGTCCTTGTATTTGCAGAGGTGCTGGTGCTGGGCTAGTGCAGGTCAATGGCCACAGTCGTCCTGCCACTAAAAACAGTCTGACCCACTCCACAGACCCGAGGAAAAACTATTAGAACTCCAGACTGTCCCTGTGAAAATCATCCACAACAGAAGTGACCGTGGGACTCTATTTTCCAACCCGGGAGGAATCACAACGAATACAAACACCAAAAACACAAATGCAAACGCCGCAACACAACAAAAATCCACAATTAGGGAGACCAAACATCCAGTTTTCTCCGGACATGTCCTGTTTGCACGTCCTGTCCTGGGCGTCCGGGTTTCACTACCTTTCGTTGGACCATTAAATTGACCGGCTGTTAGGGACCGGGGAACAAAATAACCGAGGTGTGAAATGGAATAAATAAGGTAATTTAATTAAAAGGAATGTACAAGGTAAATTAAGCAAAACAGGCTAAAATATGTACAGAAAATAACCTAAACTAAGACACAAAATGACAGGACTGAAATAATGAGTTTTGTGGCTAAACGGGTCACATAGGTCTGTACAAAACAAAACAAGTGACAGAATAAGGGACACGTAACAAAACAAGATCACAAATGTTCTTCAACGAAAGTCACCTAAACCTACAAACAGAATCAAGTGACGACTAAAAAGACACAAAACAGAACTAAACTAAACTAGAGTCTCTCACACAAAGTTAGACCGACGCCAATGAGACACGGACAGAAAATGGCCCGAACAGGTGAGCAGAATCTTCTCAAACGCCCGTCCACCCCCATCCACACCCGTCCACGCCCGTCCACACCCGTCCACGCCCGTCCATGCCCATCCACCCCCATCCACGCCCATCCATGCCCATCCACGCCCGTCCATGCCCATCCACCCCCATCCACGCCATCCACCCTCGTCCACCCCGTCCACCCGTCCACGACCTGTCCACCCGTCCACACCCGTCCACGCCCGTCCATGCCCATCCACCCCCATCCACCCTCGTCCACCCCCGTCCACCCCGTCCACGACCTGTCCACCCGTCCACACCCGTCCACCCGTCCCACGACCTGTCCACGCCCGGCCACTCCCGTCCATGCCCATCCACCCCCATCCACGCCCGTCCATGCCCATCCACGCCCGTCCATGCCCATCCACCCCCGTCCACGCCCGTCCATCCCCATCCACGCCCATCCACCCCCATCCACGCCCGTCCACGCCCGTCCACGCCCATCCATCCCCATCCACACCCGTCCATGCCCATCCACCCCCATCCACCCCCGTCCAACCCCCTCCACCCGTCCCACGACCTGTCCACCCGTCCACACCCGTCCACCCGTCCACGACCTGTCCACCCCGTCCACCCCGTCCCACGCCCGTCCATCCCCATCCACGCCCGTCCACGCCCGTCCACCCCCCTCCACGCCCGTCCATCCCCCTCCACGCCCGTCCACGCCCATCCATCCCCATCCACGCCCGTCCACCCCCATCCACGCCCGTCCACCCCCATCCACGCCCGTCCACGCCCATCCACGCCCGTCCATCCCCATCCTCCCCCGTCCACGCCCGTCCATCCCCATCCACGCCCGTCCATGGTGTCCTGGTTTTCACAAACATAAATATGGTCACTCTACACCACAAAAAAAAAAAACTGAACCAAAAAAAGCCACAACAAAGGACCAAGTGAGGAGGATCAAGTGGGAAGTGAATGGAAAAAGTTGAAGAAGAGGAAGAAGAAGAAGAATGTGAAAAGTAAAGGAACGGAGAAGTGAACGAAGTTGGAAACGTGAGTAATTAAGTAAGTGATTTATTGTTTTGTGGCAGGATCGATGTCACTGTCTGACCGTTGTTATGTAGAATATCGTAATATCGTGAGCTTTCCCACCATATCGCAGTAAATATGGTACCGTGAGGTTTAGACTGTGACGATGTCGGTTTGTGAGACTGTGATATCGTTACAGCCTTAATATTTAGTCTGCATAGTATATCACTTATTTTGCTTTATGTAAATATTTGTTAAGTTTTGTCATTCATGTACAGAAGCAAATATCATTTTTGAATTTCTGAAGTTTTCTTCTTCTTGCTCCTTTTTGAGAAATGTGCGTTTCTGTTTATAATGTATAAGAAGTATGTGTAGGATTATGTTTTCTCTCTTGGCACAAACTCGAAATAAAACGAATCAAGTCAAGTGTTCGTGAGGGAAAACACGCGTCTGTGTTCTGAAGTGTTCATTCTGCTGACAGCAGGGGGCGCTCCAGCACCTACATGTCTCACTGGAAACAGAGGTGTGCTTTCTACATGATGTTTTCAAAATACAGGGATTATTTTAAGTTATAAAATATGAAATACTGATCCAAAGCCACCGCAGACCAGGGCTGGGCAGCTCCTTTTTCCATGGGGCCACGAGAGGCACTGAAAATATTGTGGCAGATGCAAAATGTTGAACTCATTTCTGCAAAATATTCCATTGTATTTCTTTATAAAAAAAGCAGTACATAGCAGTAAATATTTTGCCGCGCTGTTAGATTGGTAAGACTTTATGTTATGACTAAGCAATGAAAAAGTGAAGTTTCCTTACAAAAAAACACTTAAAATGAAAGGAATGCAGCTTTAGTCCATGCATGAGGTCAAATGATAAAATATGTTTATTTTGTAATTGCAAATGAGCTTAAACGGCCCAATCAGACTCAGCCACAGGGCCAAATGTGGCCCCGGAGCTGGAGAATCCCCAGATCTGCCACAGACCCTCCGTACGGGACATTACAGCATCAGCCGCAGTGAAGGCGTCTTCATCATCAGCAGAGGAACTCGTGTGAGCACTGGAGGAGAATAGAATAGAATAGAATAGAATAGAATAGAATAAAATAAAATAAAATAAAATAAAATAGAATAAAATAGAATAGAATAGAATTAAATAAAATAGAATAAAATAGAATAAAATAGAATAGAAGCCTTTTCATTGTCATTATACACAGTATAACGAGATGAGAAGCAGCTCCTCCAAAGTGAAAAAATGAATACACATAATCTACTCTTCAATAAAACTGAATAAAACACAGACAGACACATAAGAGTGAAACAGTCTAAAGTGTTTAGCAGTGACAGTGGAAATGCTGCAGTTTTCAGTGCAAACAGATCAGAGCTAAATATCCAGGATCACTTAAGCACAAACATCAGTCAAAGTTTGGATTCACCTCATTCAGTGTTTTTCTTTTTGTCTTTTTCTACATTATCAAACAAACAGATGTGTTTTAGGCCAAGAGTGAAAAGAAGTGATCAAAGCAAAGGATGTTTTTTTATTATTATTTTGAGTTTAACTTTTGTTACTACTTTCCACGTGTGTCATTTATTGTTTTGACACCTTCAGAGAAAATCTACAGAGTAAAAATAATCATGGAAATAAAGACGGATCAATCAGTGAAAAATGTGTCCAGAACTGTGTAGACAGGAGCAGACAGGAGCAGACAGGAGGAGCAGGCAGGAGCAGACAGGAGCAGGCAGGAGCAGACAGGGGCAGACAGGAGGAGCAGGCAGGAGCAGACAGGAGCAGACAGGTGCAGCCAGGAGCAGACAGGAGCAGTCAGGAGCAGACAGGAGCAGTCAGGAGCAGACAGGAGCAGACAGGAGGAGACAGGAGCAGACAGGAGCAGACAGGAGGAGACAGGAGGAGGCAGGAGCAGACAGGAGCAGACAGGAGGAGCAGGCAGGAGCAGACAGGAGCAGGCAGGAGCAGACAGGAGCAGACAGGAGGAGCAGGCAGGAGCAGACAGGAGCAGGCAGGAGCAGACAGGAGCAGACAGGAGGAGACAGGAGGAGCAGGCAGGAGCAGACAGGAGCAAGCAGGAGCAGACGGGAGCAAACAGGAGGAGCAGGCAGGAGCAGACAGGAGCAGGCAGGAGCAGACAGGAGCAGACAGGAGGAGCAGGCAGGAGCAGACAGGAGCAGGCAGGAGCAGACAGGAGCAGACAGGAGGAGCAGGCAGGAGCAGACAGGAGCAGGCAGGAGCAGGCAGGAGCAGACAGGAGGAGACAGGAGCAGACAGGAGGAGACAGGAGGAGACAGGAGGAGGCAGGAGCAGACAGGAGCAGGCTGGAGGAGCAGGCAGGAGCAGACAGGAGCAGGCAGGAGCAGACAGGAGCAGACAGGAGGAGCAGGCAGGAGCAGACAGGAGCAGGCAGGAGCAGACAGGAGCAGACAGGAGGAGACAGGAGGAGCAGGCAGGAGCAGACAGGAGCAGGCAGGAGCAGACAGGAGCAGACAGGAGGAGCAGGCAGGAGCAGACAGGAGCAGGCAGGAGCAGGCAGGAGCAGTCAGGAGGAGACAGGAGGAGACAGGAGCAGACAGGAGGGAGACAGGAGGAGGCAGGAGGGAGACAGGAGGGGGCAGGAGCAGACAGGAGCAGACAGGAGCAGACAGGAGCAGACAGGAGGAGCAGGCAGGAGCAGACAGGAGCAGGCAGGAGCAGACAGGAGCAGACAGGAGGGAGACAGGAGCAGACAGGAGGAGACAGGAGGAGGCAGGAGGGAGACAGGAGGAGGCAGGAGCAGACAGGAGCAGACAGGAGCAGACAGGAGCAGTCAGGAGCAGACAGGAGGAGCAGGCAGGAGCAGACAGGAGCAGGCAGGAGCAGACAGGAGCAGACAGGAGGAGACAGGAGCAGACAGGAGGAGACAGGAGGAGACAGGAGGAGACAGGAGGAGGCAGGAGCAGACAGGAGCAGACAGGAGCAGACAGGAGCAGACAGGAGCAGGCAGGAGCAGACAGGAGCAGGCAGGAGCAGACAGGAGCAGACAGGAGCAGACAGGAGCAGGCAGGAGCAGACAGGAGGAGACAGGAGCAGACAGGAGCAGACAGGAGCAGACAGGAGGAGACAGGAGCAGACAGGAGCAGACAGGAGCAGACAGGAGGAGACAGGAGGAGACAGGAGCAGACAGGAGCAGACAGGAGCAGGCAGGAGCAGACAGGAGCAGGCAGGAGCAGACAGGAGCAGGCAGGAGCAGACAGGAGCAGACAGGAGGAGACAGGAGGAGGCAGGAGGGAGACAGGAGGAGGCAGGAGCAGACAGGAGCAGACAGGAGCAGACAGGAGCAGGCAGGAGCAGACAGGAGAACCGAGCAGGCAGGAGCAGACAGGAGCAGACAGGAGCAGGCAGGAGCAGACAGGAGCAGACAGGAGCAGACAGGAGCAGGCAGGAGCAGACAGGAGCAGACAGGAGCAGACAGGAGCAGGCAGGAGCAGACAGGAGGAGGCAGGAGCAGACAGGAGCAGACAGGAGCAGACAGGAGCAGACAGGAGCAGGCAGGAGCAGACAGGAGCAGACAGGAGCAGGCAGGAGCAGACAGGAGCAGACAGGCGCAGACAGGAGCAGGCAGGAGCAGGCAGGCTCAGTCAGGAGCAGACAGGGGCAGACAGGAGCAGGCAGGAGCAGACAGGAGCAGACAGGAGCAGGCAGGAGCAGCAGGAGCAGACAGGAGCAGCAGGAGCAGGCAGGAGCAGACAGGAGGAGGCAGGAGCAGACAGGAGCAGACAGGAGCAGGCAGGAGCAGACAGGAGCAGACAGGAGCAAACAGGAGGAGACAGGAGCAGGCAGGAGCAGACAGGAGCAGACAGGAGGAGGCAGGAGCAGACAGGAGCAGACAGGAGCAGACAGGAGCAGACAGAAGCAGGCAGGAGGAGGAAGGAGCAGACAGGAGCAGGCAGGAGGAGACAGGAGCAGACAGGAGCAGACAGGAGCAGACAGGAGCAGACAGGAGCAGGCAGGAGCAGACAGGAGCAGGCAGGAGCAGACAGGAGCAGGCAGGAGCAGACAGGAGCAGACAGGAGGAGACAGGAGCAGACAGGAGCAGACAGGAGGAGACAGGAGGAGACAGGAGGAGGCAGGAGCAAACAGGAGGAGACAGGAGCAGACAGGAGCAGGCAGGAGCAGGCAGGAGCATGCAGGAGCATGCAGGAGCAGACAGGAGCAGGCAGGAGCAGGCAGGAGCAGGCAGGAGCAGACAGGAGCAGGCAGGAGCAGGCAGGAGGAGACAGGAGGAAACAGGAGCAGACAGGAGCAGGCAGGAGCAGACAGGAGCAGACAGGAGGAGACAGGAGCAGACAGGAGCAGACAGGAGGAGGAGACAGGAGGAGGCAGGAGCAGACAGGAGCAGACAGGAGCAGACAGGAGCAGGCAGGAGCAGACAGGAGGAGCAGGCAGGAGCAGACAGGAGGAGGCAGGAGCAGACAGGAGCAGACAGGAGCAGACAGGAACAGACAGGAGCAGACAGGAGGAGACAGGAGGAGGCAGGAGGGAGACAGGAGCAGGCTGGAGCAGACAGGAGCAGACAGGAGCAGACAGGAGCAGGCTGGAGCAGACAGGAGCAGGCAGGAGCAGACAGGAGCAGACAGGAGCAGACAGGAGCAGACAGGAGCAGACAGGAGCAGGCAGGAGCAGACAGGAGCAGACAGGAGCAGACAGGAGCAGGCAGGAGCAGACAGGAGCAGACAGACAGGAGCAGACAGGAGCAGACAGGAGCAGGCAGGAGCAGACAGGAGCAGACAGGAGCAGACAGACAGGAGCAGGCAGGAGCAGGCAGGAGCAGACAGTATGTTTCAGACAGGAGCAGACTGGAGCAGTCAGGAGCAGACAGGAGCAGACAGGAGGAGACAGGAGCAGTCAGGAGGGAGACAGGAGGGAGACAGGAGGAGGCAGGAGCAGACAGGAGCAGCCAGGAGCAGACAGGAGCAGGCAGGAGCAGACAGGACCTGAGCAGACGGGAGCAGACAGGAGCAGGCAGGAGCAGACGGGAGCAGACAGGAGCAGACGGGAGCAGACAGGAGCAGACAGGAGCAGGCAGGAGCAGACAGGAGGAGGCAGGAGCAGACGGGAGCAGACAGGAGCAGACAGGAGCAGGCAGGAGCAGACAGGAGCAGACAGGAGCAGACAGGAGGAGACAGGAGCAGACAGGAGGAGACAGGAGGAGACAGGAGGAGACAGGAGGAGGCAGGAGCAGACAGGAGCAGACAGGAGGAGACAGGAGCAGGCAGGAGCAGACAGGAGTGAACAGGAGCAGGCAGGAGCAGACAGGAGTGAAGAGGAGCAGACAGGAGCAGGCAGGAGCAGACAGGAGGTGACAGGTGCAGACAGGAGCAGACAGGAGCAGACAGGAGTGAAGAGGAGCAGACAGGAGCAGACAGGAGCAGGCAGGAGCAGACAGGAGGAGACAGGAGCAGACAGGAGCAGACAGGAGCAGACAGGAGCAGACAGGAGCAGGCAGGAGCAGACAGGAGCAGACAGGAGGAGACAGGAGCAGACAGGAGGGAGACAGGAGGAGACAGGAGGAGACAGGAGGAGGCAGGAGCAGACAGGAGCAGAGAGGAGGAGACAGGAGCAGACAGGAGCAGACAGGAGGAGCAGGCAGGAGCAGACAGGAGGAGTCAGGAGCAGACAGGAGCAGACAGGAGCAGACAGGAGGAGACAGGAGCAGACAGGAGCAGACAGGAGCAGGCAGGAGTGAAGAGGAGCAGACAGGAGCAGACAGGAGCAGGCAGGAGCAGACAGGAGCAGACAGGAGCAGGCAGGAGCAGACAGGAGGAGACAGGAGCAGACAGGAGCAGACAGGAGCAGACAGGAGCAGGCAGGAGCAGGCAGGAGCAGATGTGAGAGTAAACACAGACCCACACGTCCCCGCACCCCAGTTTGAGAAACAGTGATTTAAGCCCCAAATCCTGTGTGTTTATGGAAAGGACGTCCTCTTTGACTCTCTTAATCTGTGTCTGTGAGTGTCTTCTGTCCACCATCTGTCCCCCCGTCCTCCCCCTGTCCTCCCTCCATCCTCCCTCCGTCCTGCCCCCGTCCTGCCCCTCTGCCCCCGTCCTGCCCCTGTCGTGTTTGTCCCTGTCTCCTGGACCTTTACCCCTCGTTTGTTTTGGGGCATCCTTCTGTCGGACTTCACTAATCCCCAACATCTCGCCCTACCTCTTTTATCTATCTATCTATCTATAATCTTTCATTCTCTCCCTCTTTCCTCTCTCATTCCCTCCACTCCCTTTCTCTCTATCTTTCTATCTATCTCTTTCTGTCTCTAAATCTCTCATTTTCTCTCTCTCCTGCTCTTTCTCGCTCTGTTTCTCATTCTCTCTCTCTCTCTCTCTTTCTCTCCTTTTTTCACTTTTCATTAAATATTCACTCTATTCTCTCTCCCTCTCTTTCCTTTATCCTCTGGTCTCCCTTTCTCTTTTTCCTTCTGTGTCCTTTTCTCTCTCTATTTCCTTTCGTCATCTATTCTTCCTCTATCTCTTTCCTTTTATCATCTATTCTCTCTTTCCTTCTATGCTTTATTCTCTCTCTCTTTTTCCTTTCATTATCCTTTCTCTCCCTCTTTCCTTTCATTATTTATTCTCTCTCTTTCCTTTTATCATCTATTCTCTCTCTTTCCTTCATCCTTTCTCTCTCTCTTTCTTTTCATTATTTATTCTCTCTCTTTCCTTTTATCATCTATTCTCTCTCTCTTTTTCCTTTCATCATCCTTTCTCTCTCTCTTTCCTTTCATTATCTATTCTCTCTCTTTCTTTTTATCATCTATTCTCTCTCTCTTTTTCCTTTCATCATCCTTTCTCTCTCTCTTTCCTTTCATCGTACATTCTCTCTTTCCTTTACCCTCTATCCCTCTTTCCTTTCATCATCTAGTCTCTCTCTCTTTCTCTCCCTCTTTCCTTTTTTCCTCTGTCTCTTTCTTTTTATCATCTATTCTCTCTCTCTTTCTCTCTCTCTTTTCTTTATCCTCTATTCTCTCTCTCTTTCTCTCTTTTCTTTATCCTCTATTCTCGCTCTTTCTTTTTATCATCTATTCTCTCTCTCTGCTCTCTCTTCCTCATTCTCTATCCTTTTCCTTTTATCCTCTTTTCTCTTTTTCCTCTTTTCTCCTTCACTTCTCTTTCTCTCTTTCCTCTATCCTCTTTTTTCTCTCTCTCTCTCTTTCTTTTTTTTTTTTTTACTTTTCATTAAATCTTCCCTGATTTGGCCTCAGATGATTTCTCGTCCTTCAGAATATTTCCAAAATTTTGCTTTTTATTACACAGAAGTTGGACTATGACCTCATTTCATCTCTTTCTTATTCTCTCTTTCTCTTTCTTTCACTCGTTACCGTCTGTTTTTCATTCACTCCTTTCTCAGCGTTACGTTTGAATCATAATTTTGTATAAATATTAGAATAAATTTATAATACAGTCATTTGTTTTTTGTTTTTATCGTGGCGGTGTTTTCATTTTTTAATTTTAATTGTGACAAAACAAAACGAAAATCAAATTCAAAACATTTCTCTTTATTTTTTTTTACTTTTCGTTTAACATTCCCTGATTGGCCCCTGATGATCCGACTTCCTCCCGAATATTTCAGGCCGGTTTGTGGTTGTAAAATTTTTGTTTTTTTATCACCCAGAAGCGGCCGGACTAATGAGCTCATTAAAGCTCCGCACCAAAGCCCCGGCACTTTGATTATTTGGATTATTTTGATTATGATTCTGCAGGAGAATCACTCGCTCTCACCCAGCTGCACTGCGGAACATTCCACGCTCTGCCCATTATTGGTTCTTTGCAGCTGATGTTACTGATGTTATCCAGAGGCACTGCTCTGTCTGAGGCTCTGTTATTCACCACTTCGATCTGACCAGAAACAACTGACTGAGCTGAACTACGACCGGAGGATTTATTATTATTATTATTATTATTATTATTATTATTATTATTATTAATGTTATTATTATTATTATTATTATTATTATTATTATTATTATTATTATTTTTATTATTATTATTATTATTATTATTATTATTATTATTATTATTATTATTATTGTTATTATTACTGTTATTATTATTATTATTATTATTATTATTATTATTATTATTATTATTATTATTATTATTATTAATGTTATTATTATTATTATTATTATTATTATTATTATTATTATTATTATTGTTATTATTATTATTATTATTATTATTATTATTATTATTATTATTATTAAAACTTCAAAAAATCGAATTAAAAAAGTTATTCATTTTATTTTATTCTTTTTAAAAATCTTTTTAGCTTGATGTTTTCTATTCATTTTCTATTTTTTATTTTTATTGTTTAAATTTTATTGTTTATAATTTATAATTTAATTCAAATAAGTTTATTTTTATTTCTTTTTTATCATTTTTATTTATGATTTTTTAATTTTTTTTAAATAATTTATCATTTGTGCAGCACTTTGGATGTTCATGTTTATTAAAGTGTCCTATAAATAAAGTGGGTCGGACTGGAGTGTGTTCGCCAATGTGTTTCTAATGTGTCGTCATTGCAACTGCTGAAATTTCCACCGTAGACATGCACGTAGAACACACCCCCAGTGAGAAATCTCGGGCTAATAATGGACTCAGACTTGAACTTTAACAGTCACATCAAACCAATAACATCTGCACCTTTTACCATCTAAAGAACAGCAGAAATCACAGGTCGACTGTCTAAAGCACCTGGAGAGAAACTTCTCCATGTGTTTGTCTCCAGGAGGTTCGATCCTGTAACGGCCTTTCACTGTGAGAGCTGCAGAACACCCAGAACATCCAGAACACCCAGAACACCCAGAACATCCAGAACACCCAGAACATCCAGAGCATCCAGAGCACCCAGAACATCCAGAACATCCAGAACATCCAGAACATCCAGAGCACCCAGAACATCCAGAACATCCAGAACATCCAGAGCACCCAGAACACCCAGAACATCCAGAACATCCAGAACACCCAGAACACCCAGAACATCCAGAACACCCAGAACATCCAGAACATCCAGAACACCCAGAACATCCAGAACATCCAGAACATCCAGAACACCCAGAACATCCAGAACACCCAGAACACCCAGAACATCCAGAACACCCAGAACATCCAGAACACCCAGAACACCCAGAACACCCAGAACACCCAGAACATCCAGAACATCCAGAACACCCAGAACATCCAGAACATCCAGAACACCCAGAACACCCAGAACACCCAGAACATCCAGAACACCCAGAACGCTACAGCTCGGGTCCTGACTCCAACAGGAAGTCCGAGCACATAAGTCCTGGTCTCAGGTCTCTGCACTGCCCCCTGTGGCTCAGAGACTTTAAAGCAGCTCTGCTCGTGCTCAAGTCTCTCCACGGCCGAGCACCAAAGTCCATCTGTGACATGTTAGTGCCACATGAACCATCTGCATCTGAGGACCTGAGGCCCCGTCCACACTAGTACGGATTTGAGTCATTTTCGTTCCATATGCAGTCTTCGTCCGCACTAATCCGATGGGAAACGGCTCCAGAAATGGAACAATCTGTTGCCGCAGATCCCACGAATTCATCTGAGCACAGATCTGATCTGGCGCTCTGTGGAAACCTGAAAACATTGATACGCTGACGTAGTTGCTCTAGTTGTCATCCTTATTGGACCACGTCACTGTAATTTGCGCCTTCCTGATTCGCTGGTTCGTGACATTGGTCATGTGACGCTACTGTGGAAAACAGGTTAAACAAACCCTAGACAAATGTGAAATAGTGTAGCTAGACTCTGAACCTCGTCGCCAGTCCACGAAAAGACGGTTTTCACACTTGCCATCTTCCTCGGCTCGAAATCGGCTCCTGCAACATTAGCTCCTGCTCCACTTCCTTGTTTTTACCGCCCACGTGACTTTGTGACGATGTGACACCTAGTCTAGAGTTTCAGGCGGTTTCACGAACGCAGAATCGACTTGTGTGGATGCAAATCGTTTCTGATAAGGTGATACAGTGATACAGTGATACAGTGATACAGTGATACAGTGATACAGTGACACAGTGATGCAGTGATTCATTTCAGTGTAAACAGAACCTCAGAGACCAGCAGGACTAAACTCAGGAGTCAAGTTTCAGACTCATGCAGCTAAAAAACAGAACAGTCTGAAGATGTGAGACAGACTAATGCCTCTCTTTTTTAATTTTATGTTGATTATTTAAGTTTTGATTTGTCTGTGTTGTGATTTTAATGTATGTCTTATTCTGTAAAGCACTTTGAATGACTTTGTGTCGTTCAAATAAACTTGCTTTTCCTTTTCCTCTTTTCTCCGTCACTTCTCTCTCCTCCTCTGCCCCCTCCTCTCCTGAACATATATTGATGTGACAGATTGCTTTGAAGGGCCCTGACTCTGATCCCTCTCCCCTCCTCCTCTTCCTCCTCCTCCTCTTCCTCTCCCCGCTCACAGACGATCCCCCCTCTCTCTTTCTCTCTAATACAAATTGCTTTGCTTGTAGTAGAGCGGAGTGGCAGGAGCGGCGGCGGCTAATCTGAGGCGCAGGAGCCTTAAGGTGATGTTAAGTGGGGCGTTTGGGCTCCGGGATTAGGGGCCCTGCGACGCTCGCTTAGCCCACTCCGGAGCAGCCCAGAGCGGGTACGAGAGAGGGGAGCGAGGGGGGGGGACATGTGGAGCTTTGTGGCCGTCAAGTACCACAGAGGGGTTAGGAAGAAAGAGAGAGAGAGAGAGCGTCATTCTTCTGTCAGGAGAGAACAAACGTGAGAAAACTTAAAGGACCCATGACACACGATTTTCTGATTTATGTTTCCTCACAAACAAACCCGGAGTTGTGATCTGCAAAAAACAAAATCAGGCAGGTTAAAGTGGAATTTAGGCACGTTTGAAGCTAAAGTCCATTAACAGAGGTGGTCGAATTCTGTCAGAAACCAAAAAACGGCACAGATCAGTGTTTCCTCAGTGGAAAGTGAGTCTCTTAAGGCAACAAACTAGTGTAGTGATGGGGGCAAGTTCTGAACTTCCACGTAAAACACCAATTTGCTTCACACTGAAGAATCTTAACACCACTTTAACCCATCTTACAACAGCCACGAGACTAACAAACAAAACGCTCTGCCTGGATCACTCATTAGTGTCTGGAAACGTTAGAAAACAACTTTATAAGCACCTTACACTTCCCTCCGTTGATTTCCCACTGCACAGGCCAAAGCCCAAAAGACTCGATCGCCGATGTCGTTTCTAATCCCATTTATTTACCAGTGAATTATATTTTTTGAATAATGCTTAAAAAATACATCCCTGAACCATTTTCTTTCAGCAACCTTCAGTTTCTCTTGTTCTTCACAGTCAGTAGTTGATCCTCACTTGTCGCTTCTGGCGTCTTTAGCCTCT
Organism: Odontamblyopus rebecca; assembly: GCA_030686955.1. NCBI lineage: Eukaryota > Metazoa > Chordata > Actinopteri > Gobiiformes > Gobiidae > Odontamblyopus > Odontamblyopus rebecca. The sequence continues at coordinate 5,096,655 of CM060673.1, forward strand.
TGCTAACCCCACTGAGAGTCTTTGGGATGTGCTGGAGAAGCTTTGCACACTGGTCAGACTCGACTATCATCAGTGCAAGATCTTGGTTAAAAATCAATGCATTCGCTGTCACATTGTTCTGATAAACTTCTGCAGTGGCACAAGATTTATTTCCATCCAGTGTTGCAGTCCTGGCACTGTCGTCTTGAATGTGCCCGTGTATCAGGGAGGAAAAAACCCACTGATGGAATAACCTGGTCTTTCAGTATATTCAGGTTCTTCGAGCACAAACTGCTGCTGAACCTGGACCTGACCAAATGCAGCAACATCCACCTGTTTGCTTAGTTAAATCCAGGCAGTGACTTTTTTAGCCGGGCAGTGGATGAATTTCTTCTTATAATATAGTGTTTTATTTAAACAGCAGCTTTCTAAACAATGCAATGAAAATGATGATGATAAGATCAAATATTAAATCCAAACTATTTAATCTAATGGAGTTTTTTCTGCCGCTAATCCAACAGCACAAGTCGATGCTTCTGGGCTGAACTGGTCAAAACCTACAATAAAACAAAAACACATTTAAAATGTTCCTTGTTCCTCCTCTTCTGCCTCAAATCGGCCAGGCTCAAATGGACAGGACCTTGGCTCCTCTGGCTCTTGCTCCTCTGGCCCCTCTGGCTCCTCTGGCCCCTCTGGCTCCTCTGGCTCCTCTGGCTCCTCTGGCTCCTCTGGCTCCTCTGGCTCCTCTGGCTCCTCTGGCCCCTCTGGCTCCTCTGGCTCCTCTGGCTCCTCTGGCTCCTCTGGCTCCTCTGGCTCCTCTTGCTCTGGCTCCTCTGGCCCCTCTTGCTCCTCTGGCTCCTCTTGCTCCTCTGGCTCCTCTTGCTCTGGCTCCTCTGGCTCCTCTGGCCCCTCTTGCTCCTCTGGCCCCTCTTGCTCCTCTGGCCCCTCTTGCTCCTCTGGCCCCTCTTGCTCCTCTGGCTCCTCTTACTCTGGCTCCTCTGGCCCCTCTGGCCCCTCTGGCTCTGGCTCCTCTGGCTCTGGCTCCTCTGGCTCTTGTCCCTCTGGCTCCTCTGGCTCTGGCTCCTCTGGCCCCCCTGGCTCCTCTGGCTCTGGCTCCTCTGGCTCCTCTGGCTCCTCTGGCCCCTCTGGCTCCTCTGGCTCCTCTGGCCCCTCTGGCTCCTCTGGCTCTGGCTCCTCTGGCCCCTCTGGCTCCTCTGGCTCTGGCTCCTCTGGCTCCTCTGGCTCCTCTGTCTCCTCTGGCTCTGGCTCCGGCTCCTCTGGCCCCTCTGGCTCCTCTGGCTCCTCTGGCTCCTCTGGCTCCTCTGGCTCTGGCTCCTCTGGCTCCTCTGGCTCCTCTGGCTCCTCTGGCTCCTCTGGCTCCTCTGGCTCCTCTGGTCCCTCTGGCCCCTGTGGCTCTGGCTCCTGTTTACTGTGGGGTTTGTCCTTTCCTCTCTCTCTGTATCCCTCTCTTTCACTCCTCTCTCTTCCTCTCTTCCTCCCTCTCCTCTTCCCCTTCTGCTATTTGCACTTTCTCTTTGCACAAACCTAATTAATACCTTTGCCTCAAGACAGAGAGAGAGAAAGAGAAGGAGACCCTGAGAGAGAGACAAAGAAAGGAAGAGAGGGACAGAGAGAGAAGGAAAGAGAAGGAGATACAGAGAGAAAGAGAGAGAGAACAAGAGGGTGAGACAAACAGAGAGAGAAAGAGATACAGAGAGAGAGAGTGAGATAGACAGAATGAGAGAGAGAGAGAAGGAGACACAGACGGAGAAAGAGAGGGAGACAGAAAGAGAGAAAGAGAAGGAGACACAGAGAGAAAGAGAAGGAGACGGAGAGAACGAGAAGGAGACACACAGAGAGAGAGGGTGAAAGAGAGAAGAGAAGGAGACAGAGAGAGGAGGAGAGAGAGTTTGTGAGAGAGAGAAGGAGACAGGAAAAGAAAGAGAGAGAGAGACGAAAAGAGAGTGAGGGTGAGACAGAAAGAAAGATGCAAGAAAGGAAGATGAGCAAACAGAAAGAGAGAGAGAGTTAGGAAGAGGAGCAGGGAAGATGAGGGGGGGTGTTGTGTCCATTCCTCTCTTTCACTCCTCTTTCTCTCTCTCTCCCTCTACTGCCATTCTCTCTTCCTCTCTTCCTCTTCTGCTATTTGCACTCTCTCTTTCTTTGCACAAACCTAATTAATACCTTCCCTCCCTCATCTTCCCATCCATTTTTCTCGATCGCTTTCTGTCCCTCCGCCCCCTCCTCCCATCTCCTCTCTCTCCCTCCTTTCTGCATTTTTTCCCCTCTCTCTCTCTCCTCCGTGCTCATCTCTCCACCTCTTCCCCCTGTTTTTCTCTCGTCTCTAATACCCGCCTCATTACGGAGGCATCGATCGCCCGCTTGCCGCTCGCCAAAGGCCGCAGCCCCGGCCCCTCGCTCACCCCTCCTCCGTCACTCGTTTGTTATCTGCTCCCTTTTTTTTCTCTCCTTCTCTTTCACCTTTCGAGGCAGCTCCGGTGACAAAACTGTGCGAAAAAAGGTGCAGAAAGAAAGAAAGAAAGAAAGCAGCAGAATGTTCGATTCTGAGGAGGAAAAAGACGCTAAAATCCTCGTTTGAGATGTTTGGTGTTTAATGAAATGAATTAACGATTATTTTACTAAATCTTAAAGACCTAAACCCCAGAACCTGCAGCCTTCATGAGTCAGTGCTAGTGCAGCCTCTGCAGCTCAGGGGGGGACTTCTGGAGGTTCTGAGGTTTCACACGGGGCCTGAACATGAGCTGAGAATGAGACAAACTGAACCCCGTCCACACTCGTCGTATCCGAGTCGTTTTAGTCGCGGATGTTCGTCCAAACTAATCCGATGGGAAAACGGCTCCAGAGACGGAACGATCTGGTGCCGCAGCTCCCAGTGAATCCACGTCTGAAAACACTGATGCGCTGATGTAGAGGAGAGGAGGAGGAGAGGAGAGGAGAGGAGAGAAGGAGGAGAGGAGGAGGAGAGGAGGAGGGAGGAGGAGGAGGAGGAGGGAGGAGAGGAGGGAGAGAAGGGAGGAGAGGAGGAGGAGGAGGGAGGAGAGGAGGGAGGAGAGGAGGAGGGAGGAGGAGGAGAGGAGAGGAGAGGAGGAGGAGAGGAGGAGGAGGAGGGAGGAGAGGAGGGAGGAGAGGTGGAGGAGAGGAGGCGGAGGAGAGGAGGGAGGAGAGGAGGGAGAGGAGGGAGGAGAGGAGGAGGTGGAGAGGAGGAGGGGGAAAGGAGGAGGAGAGGAGGGAGAGGAGGGAGGAGAGGAGGGAGAGGAGGGAGGAGAGGAGAGGAGAGAAGGAGGAGAGGAGAGGAGAGGAGGAGGGAGGAGGAGGAGAGGAGGAGAGGAGAGGAGGGAGAGGAGGAGGAGAGGAGGAGGAGAGGAGGGAGAGAGGAGGAGGAGAGGAGGAGGAGAGGAGGGAGAGAGGAGAGGAGAGAAGGAGGACAGGAGAGGAGGGAGGAGGAGGAGAGAAGGAGGAGAGGAGGAGGAGAGGAGGAGGGAGGAGAGGAGGGAGAGGAGGAGGAGAGAAGGAGAGGAGGGAGAGGGGGGAGGAGAGGAGGGAGAGGAGGGAGTAGAGGAGGAGGAGAGGAGGGAGAGAGTTGCTCTAGTTGTCGTCCTTATTGGACCAGGTCACTGTGACGTGCACCGTCCTGATTCACTGGGTTTGTGACATCGGTCATGTGACATCGGTCATGTGACATCGGTCATGTGACATCGGTCATGTGACGCTATTGTGGAAATCAGTTTAAACAAACTCCAGACAAACAGGAAACAGCGTCGCCAGAACTACTCACTAGAAGGACATACAAGAAAACGGTGCTGGGCTAAAGTCGGTGGGGCTCGTTTGTGTTGACAGTTGTGTCGTGTACGTCTGTCATGAGAGAACTCGTCTTGTTTTGAAGCAGGTTTTGCATTTCATTGTTTTTGACATGACCTCATTATCTCTAAGTGAGTGAATGTTGAGGATCAAACACGTGAAAATGTTAAAACTCGCCGATAAAAGCATCAGCCTCCCTGATCTGTTCTCTGTGGAAGATGACGGACAGATGCACAACAGCGAGTTTTACACAGCGTTCCCTTCTGTACAGCAGGGAGGCCCGGTTTACTTTACTGTTATTTTCTTATCTTCTGATCACCATTCTCTTTGTAAATTTTGTACATATACTTATTCACTTCATTATTTTTATGATTATTTCTATTTTTATTATTACTGTTTATCTCGATCGCATCACACGTTTTTTCCTTTTTTGCACTAAACTGTCCTGGAGCTGCTGTGACTGTTGAACTTCTCCACTGCGAGATCGATAAAGCACCAGTATATCACGTCATCTCGTCTTCTCATTTTCTCGTACGGAAAACGAGAAGACTGTTTTCACACTCGCCGTCTTCCTCAGGCTCGAAATCGGCTGCTGCAGCTTCAGACGCCGAGCTCCACCTCCTTGTTTTTACTGCCCGCGTGACGTCGTGACACCGGCCTAGTTGTGGGCACAGGAACGACGTGTCTGGACGCAAATCGTTTCCAGTACGATGGTGCGTTTCAGTGTAAACGTGACCTCGGCTGTGCCTCGAGCTGCAGGTTTAGGCTCTGGAGACACAGGGTCAGTCGAGCTGTAGTTATATTCGAGTTTTGTGTGTTTACCGACTTAACGATTAGATGTTGTATTGATTCATTTATGTGCAGAGCCATGAACCTGACCAGAACTTCACTGGGCTAACCCAGGTCTGAACCAGGTTTAAACCAGGACTGAACCAGGACTAAACCAGGTCTAAACCAGGGCTGAACCAGGACTGAACCAGGACTAAACCAGGTCTGAACCAGGAATAAACCAGGAATAAACCAACAAAACATGTTCATACGTTGCTTTTGCCAAATTTTCAAGAAAATTCAAAAGTACCACGGTGTAGATATGTTATTAATACCGTGTTACAGTTAATACCCCACAGAAGTAAAACGCTCTTTAATTTCCAACTTTTTCCATTTTTCATTTCTCCTCCTCCTCTCCTCTTTCTCTCTCCTCCTCCTCCTCCTCTTCCTCCTCCTCCTCTTCCTCCTCCTCCTCCTCCTTCTTCCTCCTCCTCCTCCTCCTCCTCCTCCTGTCGTCTTCTGGCTCTTGTTCATAATCGCTCACATACATTTACACGTCTGCGTTTCCCGTCCTGCCGCACGAGCCTCAGATCTGCTCCTGTAATCGACCCTGTTTAGGTGCGCGGTGGGTGAACCAGGAATAAACCAGGAATAAACCAGGACTGAACCAGGCCTGAACCAGGACTAAACCAGGACTAAACCAGGACTAAACCAGGACTAAACCAGGACTAAACCAGGACTGAACCAGGAATAAACCAGCACTGAACTAGGACTAAACCAAGACTGAACCAGTATTAAACCAGGAGTAAACCAGGTCTAAACCAGGACTAAACCAGGACTGAACCAGGTCTAAATCAGGACTAAACCAGGACTGAACCAGGACTAAATCACGATTAAACCAGGACTAAATCAGGACTAAACCAGGTCTGAATGAGGTCTAAACCAGGACTAAACCGGGACTAAACCAGCTCTGAATGAAGTCTAAACGAAGACAAAACCAGGACTAAACCAGGACTAAACCAGGTCTAAACCAGGTCTAAAGGAGGGCTGTAGGGGTGCGCGGTGGGTTGCCAGGTGCGGTGGGTTAAGGTGCGGTGGGTTGCCAGGTGCGGTGGGTTGCCAGGTGCGGTGGGTTGCTGGTGCGGTGGGTTGCCAGGTGCGGTGGGTTGCCAGGTGCGGTGGGTTGCCAGGTGCGGTGGGTTGCGGTGGGTTGCCAGGTTGGCCCTGACCCGCCTGGACGTCTGTGTTTGGGGCCTGTTAGAAGCGTTGCCAGCGGCGGGTGATTTATGAGCAGCAGATGCCCGAGCGCAGCCTGACCCCAAACAGCTGGAAGTCAGATGTGCTCAGGCTGCAGGAGGAAAGAAACCTGACAAGTTCAGAGGAGAGGAACGAGGGAGAGGAGGAGGAGAGGAGAGGAGGAGAGGAGGAGGGAGGAGGGAGGAGGAGAGGAGAGGAGGAGAGGAGGAGAGGGGGGGAGGAGGGAGGAGGAGGAGAGGAGGAGAGGAGAGGAGGAGAGGAGGAGAGGAGGGAGAGAAGGAGGAGAGGAGGAAGGAGAGGAGGGAGAGAAGGAGGAGAGGAGGGAGAGAAGGAGGAGAGGAGGGAGGAGAGAAAGAGGAGAGAAGGAGGAGAGGAGGGAGGAGAGAAAGAGGAGAGGAGGAGAGGAGGAGAGGAGGAGGGAGGAGGAGGAGAGGAGGAGAGGAGAGGAGGAGAGGAGGGAGAGAAGGAGGAGAGGAGGAAGGAGAGGAGGGAGAGAAGGAGGAGAGGAGGAAGGAGAGGAGGGAGAGAAAGAGGAGAGGAGGGAGAGAAGGAGGAGAGGAGGGAGGAGAGAAAGAGGAGAGAAGGAGGAGAGGAGAGGAGGGAGAGAAGAAAGAGATGGGGAGAAGGAAAGAGAGAGCCTGAGTGAAGGAGGGAGAGAGGGAAGGAGAGAAGAAAGAGAGGAGGGAGAGAGGGAAAGAAAAGGGACAAGAGAGCCTGAGTGAAGGAGGGACAGAAGGAGGAGAGAAGGAAAGAGAGGAGGCAGAGAAGGAAAGAGAAAGAACGAGAGAGCCTGGTTGAATGGAGGGAGAGAGGGAAGAGAGGGGGAGAAGAAAGAGAGAGCCTGAGTGAAGGAGGGAGTGAAGAAAGAGGGGGGGAGAAAGGGAAGGAAAGGGAAAGCCTGAGTGAAGGAAGGAGAGTGGAGGAGGGAGAGGGGGAGTAGGAAAGAGAGAGTGACAGGTCAGAGAGAAAGACAGAGAGAGAGAGAAAGAGATGCAGAGAGAGCAGGAGAGGGAGACACTGAGGGAGGCAGAGAAAGAGAGAGAGGGAGGGACTGAAAGAGAGAGATAGAGAAGGAAACAGAGAGCAACAGGTGAGAGAGAAAAACAAAGAAAGACAGAAAGAGGAGACAGAGAGAGGGAGAGAGAGAAAGAGAGAGTGAGGGAGGGACAAAGAGAGAGACAAAGAGAAAGAGAGGGGGAGAGAGAGATGGAGAGAGAAAGAGAAATGAAGAGAGAGACTGAGTGTGAGCTCGAGGCAGACAGAGAGAAAGAATGAAAGAGAGCAACAGGTGAGAGAGAAGAAAGAGAGCGAGAAAAAGAGATGCAGAGACAGAAAGAGAGGGAGACACAGAGAGAGAAAGAGAGATCGAGAGAGGAGGTACAGAGAGAGAAAGAAAAAGAGAGAGCTAAAGACAGAGAGAGACAAAGAGAGAGACGAAGGGAGAGTGAGGGAGAGAGAGAGGAGACAGAGAGAGGGAGAGAGAGAGAAAGAGAGAGTGAGGGAGGGACAGAGAGAGAGAGAGACAAAGAGAAGGAGAGGGGGAGAGAGAGATGGAGAGAGAAAGAGAAAGAAAGAGAGAGCAACAGGTGAGAGAGAAGAAAGAGAGCGAGAAAAAGAGACGCAGAGAGAGAAAGAGAGGGAGACACACACACAGAGAGAAAGAGAGATCGAGAGAGGGGGTACAGAGAGAGAAAGAAAAAGAGAGAGCTAAAGACAGAGAGAGACAAAGAGAGAGACGAAGGGAGAGTGAGGGAGAGAGAGAGGAGACAGAGAGAGGGAGAGAGAAAAAGAGAGAGTGAGGGAGGGACAGAGAGAGAGACAAAGAGAAAGAGAGAGGGAGAGAGAGATGGAGAGAGAAAGAAAGAGAGAGCAACAGGTGAGAGAGAAGAAAGAGAGCGAGAAAAAGAGATGCAGAGAGAGAAAGAGAGGGAGACACAGAGAGAGAAAGAGAGATCGAGAGAGGGGGTACAGAGAGAGAAAGAAAAAGAGAGCGCTAAAGACAGAGAGAGACAAACAGAGAGACGAAGGGAGAAGAGACAGAGAGCAAGAGAGTGGAAGATAGAGACAGAGAGACAGAGAGAGAGAGAGAGAGAGGGAGACAGTGAAAGAGAGAGGGAGAGTGAGAGGCAGAGAGAGAGAGAGAGAAGGAGACAGAGAGAGGATGGGGCTGGAGGGAGAGAGATAATGAAAGACAGAGGGAAGTGGGGAGGAAAAGAGAGAAAATTGTGGTTTAACAGCGTTATCCACTGTTCCTCGTCATCTTTTTTTGGGGCAATTTTAGTCTAAACATTTATGACATTAATATTTATCACATTTGTATTTGTACAGATGAAACTCTTTACAACACGACTGAACATCGCTGAACATTTCACATTTTACTCCAAAACCAACGCAAAGATTCACAGATACAAAACTCGTCCAAACCGTCATCTCAGTCCCAAAACGAGTCACATCGAGAGTTCGGGACGGGAAACTCTGGAGCCGTTTTCACACGTGGCTCGTGACGGAATCAGAAACGTCGCAAATGTTCGATATTTCATGATAATGTTTGATAACCATTCAGATGTGGATGTTTTTTTATCTAGTGTGCTTTTTAAAAATGTTACATGTTGTAAACGTGCGAAATAAATACATTTTAAAAAAAGGCGCGCTCTCGGAAATACGCTTTTAACGACAACTAGCATGCTAACGCCAACAACGGCCTAGGAACTGGCGAACTTTTCCACCGAGATGAAGAGTTTCAACAGCGACGCTCACCCACCGAGGCTACAGTATGAGAGCGTGGGGCGGGTGGGGGTGGGGGTGGGTGGGTGGGTGTGGGTGTGGGTGGGATTAGTGGTCGTCACAGAGTGTGGAGGGGATGAAAAATGAGCGGAGTGTGGAGTTTTGAGAGGCCGGAGCTGTAAAGTGCAAATTCACAGACCGTACACTGTGTAATGAGATGCAGACAGTTCACGACAACAACGAGGTTTAGACCCTGAGAGCGGCTTTCACAACATCTGCTCTGTCGGGCAAAACATATCAGAGGTAAAACCCGTATACGGCCACTTTAAAGGGACGATATTGCGCTGTTTTCTGATCTACAGCTTGTTCTAATGTAGTTCCTTCGTCACAGTTGTGTTTTGTCTCTTTCACACATGTTTAGCGCACAAAAAAAACTGTTCCACCTTAGCTCTTTTCGGGACGGCCAGAACGATGTCGGTTCCCGCACCGTTTACGCTGAGAACTGAAGTGCTCCTCACCGGAGAATGACCCACCAAATACAAACAGCAAACGATAACGAACAAGGCCGTACGAAATAACAATCATGGATCACATCATCGACACCGGCATTTGTACTCATGCGAATTATTATTTATCTGCGCCGAGCTCTGCTACAACATCTGCGGTGGAGAAAGATCTGCTGTGGAGAAACATCTGCAGTGGAGAAAGATCTGCTGTGGAGAAACATCTGCGGTGGAGAAAGATCTGCTGTGGAGAAACATCTGCTGTGGAGAAAGATCTGCAGTGGAGAAACATCTGCTGTGGAGAAACATCTGCTGTGAAGGAAGATCTGCTGTGGAGAAAGAGCTGCTGTGAAGGAAGATCTGCGGTGGGGAAAGATCTGCTGTGGAGAAACATCTGCCATGGAGAAACATCTGCTGTGGAGAAACATCTGCGGTGGAGAAACATCTGCGGTGGAGAAACATCTGCTGTGGAGAAACATCTGCTGTGGAGAAAGATCTGCGGTGGAGAAACATCTGCTGTGGAGAAACATCTGCGGTGGAGAAAGATCTGCGGTGGAGAAACATCTGCTGTGGAGAAACATCTGCTGTGGAGAAACATCTGCTGTGGAGAAACATCTGCTGTGGAGAAACATCTGCGGTGGAGAAACATCTGCGGTGGAGAAACATCTGCTGTGGAGAAACATCTGCCGTGGAGAAAGATCTGCAGTGGAGAAACATCTGCTGTGGAGAAACATCTGCTGTGGAGAAACATCTGCTGTGGAGAAAGATCTGCTGTGGAGAAACATCTGCTGTGGAGAAACATCTGCTGTGGAGAAACATCTGCTGTGGAGAAACATCTGCTGTGGAGAAACATCTGCTGTGGAGAAACATCTGCTGTGGAGAAACATCTGCTGTGGAGAAACATCTGCCGTGGAGAAACATGTGCCGTGGAGAAACATCTGCTGTGGAGAAACATCTGCCGTGGAGAAACATCTGCCATGGAGAAACATCTGTGGTGGAGAAAGATCTGCCATGGAGAAACATCTGCTGTGGAGAAACATCTGCTGTGAAGAAACATCTGCGGTGGAGAAACATCTGCTGTGGAGAAACATCTGCTGTGAAGAAACATCTGCGGTGGAGAAACATCTGAGGTGGAGAAACATCTGCAGTGGAGAAACATCTGTGGTGGAGAAACATCTGCGGTGGAGAAACATCTGCAGTGGAGAAACAGCTGCTTTGAAGTAAACTCTGCTGTGGAGAATCTTCTTCTGTGGAGAAACATCTGCGGTGGAGAAACATCTGTGGTGGAGAAACATCTGCGGTGGAGAAACATCTGCAGTGGAGAAACAGCTGCTGTGGAGAAACATCTGCGGTGGAGAAACATCTGCTGTGGAGAAAGTTTTATTGCATGTGAACCAGATGAACCTGCTGACGTTTACTGTGTCGTCACGGTTCGCTTAGAAAAACAGTTTTACTTGGTTCAGAAACCAAAAAAGTTGGTTCCCGTACGCTGACTTTTGGCATGAACACGTCAGTCGGTTTGAGATCAGGTGCAGGAACTGGCACCGGCAAGTTTCTCTGTCAACCTTGTGATACTCTCTGACAATTCAGGAAGTGCTCCAGAATCATTTGGATGCTTTCAGCCCTGGAAATGCCAATCGCTACTGAACTAAAGGTGAAAGGAGCTGTTCACTTGGAAACTACCACTCGCTGAAGGTGGAATAGAACATTTTGAGTGACCAGACGTCCCTGTTGACCCGGGACAGTCCCAGTTTTGAGCCCTGTGCCCCCTGTCCCAGCAGGTTTATCCAAAACCAGTGATTTGTCCCAGTTTTATACAAGAAATGTCCCAGGTGTCCCTATTTTTGACCAATCTGATCCCTGCCAACAGTAAAGAGAGGCGTAAACTGTCATTTGTTTAGGTAAAATACAGAAAAGCTGCTTAAAAACGACCAAAACACGAAGAAAATGTGACTATACTCACTCAAATTGGTGCCGAGTGTGTCACGGTTTTCCTTAATGTCCCAGTTTTTTATTATGAAAATCTGGTCACCTTAATTTTGAGCTTTGGAGATGCAGACAGACTAATAATAAAAGACTGATGTGAAAACACAACTGCAGGTCTGTTTTTGAGGAGGTGACAACGTTATAACATGACTTAAAGCTCAATTTTGTGTAATTGTTCACCGTTTTACCTATAAAATACCAACATGACGGTGCTGAAAATGCGTTTGTCCGCAGTGTGAGTCCAGACACTCGCACAGCTCCATTTGGATGCAGTGGATAAGCTGAGCATTGATTTCCGCTGGTGTGGAGAGAAGGCTAAATGTTTGTATTATTTCATAAGCCAATTAGGTGCCAGACCCCTCCCTCCTGTGGAAGGATTGACCCACGCGGGCTTCCATAGCTCTATTGTCTCAGGCCGCTCCATAAGAGATCAATAAGACACGCCTGATCGGATTATGGACCAATCAATGCATCGATCAGCACCGGAGAGAAGAGACAGCGGGAGGGAAAGAGGCTTTATTGATCCTGAGGGAAATTCAGGTTTTGCTGCTGCGACATTTACCCTCGTACGTCTCAGTGTCCTTTGTGTCTCAGTGCAGTTTGACGGGAGGTTTGGTCAGGGAGGGTCAGCGGATCCCGAGGAAGAGCCAAAAGTGTCCCTCCCTCCTCTGAGTCCTGCAGCGGCCTCCAGGGGGCGCCGGGTGAGCACAACGGGAAAGGCCTCATTTTTACGCCGCTCTGGTGTTTTTCGGACGGTGGTGAAACGGTTCTTTTCTTTCAAAGTGTTTCCTCTGGAAGGTCTTCTGCCACATTTGCTGCATATGGAGGAACAGAGAGAGCGGGAGGAGGAAGTGAACGCTGGATTATGAGTTGGGGCTAAAGTCTGGTAAAAGTTCTGTGAAATACTCTACTTACACCTTATTTAATCCTACCTGCACCTTTGTATCTTACTATATTTTATTATTTTTTATTTATATCTGTAATTAATTATACTGCATTCTTACTTATCTTCCCTTTGCAAACACTTCTTACAGTACTATTTATTGCAGCTATTAGTACTTCTTGAATATGAGCGAGTCAGCGGTTCTTCTCCTAAGCGTTTCATTGCACACGTAAACCATCTTGATCTTGATCTTGAATTGTCTTGTAAAGTTGGACTGGATTTGTCAGCTTGAGAACAGAAGAAGCTGCTTGGATGAGCTGCGAAACGAGTTCGACCCAAAAAAACTTTGTCCAGTTGACAAATTGTATTTTTCCTTTGCCCTGGATTCTGCCTGGACTGAGGAATTCTACAGACACTCGTTTACATCAAAGCTCTAATTTAGAATTTTTTTTAAAAAATTCTGAATAAAAATTAATTCCACTTTAAAAAGAGCACGTAAACGCTTCATTCCTCATGAAAATACGACGGAGCCTTGGGGCCATTTGTGAAGGAAAACATATTTTTTGATATGACGAGATTAAAGACACTTTTTAACTTTCTTCATCTTTTACCGTCTTAACTTATGAGATGGATGTGTGTGTTTTTATTTATTCATTTATTTTTATCTGCACGTATGGACTGGACTTAATTTCATTTGACAAATATAGTGATTATTATTATAACCTGTCGAGATTAAAGTCGGCATGTCGAGAATAAAGTTGAAATTAGATGTCGACTTTAATCTTGATGTGTCGACTTTAAACTGGACATGTCGTATGAAAATAATTAAGTGGGTCGTTTATTATTAAGAGCGACAGGTGGTCATGAGTTGGACAAGTGCACACTGTTGTTGCGTCGTTAGGCAAGACACTCCGACCAAACTGTCTACATAAAAAAAGCGCAAATCAGAATAAAACTATTGTTATTAACATCGGGCTCTTACATCGCCGTCTTGGTCGCTGAAAACATGAAAACGTAGCGGGAGGTGAAATCAAATCCACACCAAAAACCTTTTTTATTTCATGTTTGGTGTCACAAATCTTCATTACAAACAGTGACTTGTATAAACAGTGTTGGACTCCACAGGTGACGTCTCGAACATGTGACTCCCTCTCGTTAAAATGTCGTTATCGCTCGTTTCGTCGTTTGTTTATTCCCGTTTCCGTCTGTTTATCGGCTCCGACGCTCTGACACCGACAGGAGCGAGTGCGCTGATGGGGATCCGCTCGTTTCCTCTGTGCAAACCTAAACCCCAGATGCCCCGTCTCTCTCTCTCTCTCTCTCTCTTTCTCTCTCTATCTCCTCTCTCTTTCCCTCTCAGGCCCTAAGCGTCCGGCACAGTTTTCCGCACCATTTCAGTCTCAATGGAGCACAAAACTAACACAGCTCCACAGTCCGTCCACACCGAGAGGGTCCAGGAGGGATTTGAGATTTGTTACAGTACAAAAAAAATATAGAAATAATCTTAAATACATGAAAACACAAATAACTTTTTTGGTTTGTATTTATTATTATTATTATTTAGTCGTGTTTCCTTGTCTTGTGTTGTTGCTGTCTGTTTTTTATGTGTATTCGTCGGTATGTAGGTGTGTAAATGTGCGTACGTCTAAGTATTGTTCTTTATTTTTTGTTTCTTTTGTTCTTTTAATGCTTTTTCACTACCACAGGCATCACCGGTGAGCCCCACTTGAAACGGGGCTTGAAAGTCGAAGAAAATTCAATTCCTTTTTGGCCTTTTCGTCTTATAACACACAGTTTTAGGTATTTGACAGTTCTACTCCTCCTGGAAAAGGGTGTAAATTATTTAAACGTTCTTTGGGGCATTCTTTGACGCAATTATTGACAAAAATAGACTATTTAATTCAGTTCAGTCTTTATTAAGAACACATATCTGGTTCATAATCAGCGAGTGTGCCAAAAATAAGAATAATAATAAAGAAAAACAGACAAAAAGACGAGGTGTTTCAATAAATATAGCGATTATTATAGGGTTAAAAGGGGTAACAAAACAAGAAAACATAAATAACTTCACAGTTTATCAAAAACTTGTTTCAAAATAACAATCCATCGATCAATTGGAATAACAAAAATAGTCCCCGTTGACAAATAAATCCAAAAATGTGAATATTTTGGTGCAGATAAGATTGTTTTTATGTCGTTTTGCAAAGTCTCCTCTGTTCCCATAGACATTTTTGGAAAACATTAAACTTGGATAGCAACAAAACATCTATGTTAGCATAAAAGATAATGTTTTGATAAAAAGATCTTGCATAAACTGGCGGATTAACCATTATAGAAACATAAAAATATATTTTGTGAAACAGAAATAGTGTTAAATTACGTACGGCAGCAGCAAACACCTGATACTGAGCGGCGGTTTAATACATTTGTTAAACTCTGTATGTAAACAATTTAAACACTTGAAAATAGGAAAACAAATGAATAAATTAATGCGACAAAAACGAAAATAAATAGAAACGACGATTTATTTGTGATGTGGAAATATCGGGGGCAGAGTTTCCTGTAGATGTTTGAGGTGATCGCAGGGTTCAGGGAACAGGCTGTTCACACCTCCTCCTCACATATGTCCGGGCGTGGCCACTCGTCTGCTCACGAACACACCAGGAAACACCCAAAATATACACAAATACATGGAGAAAATACAGAAATAATAATGATAACCAAAAATACTACACATAGAGTTTGAGGGAAGACAACATACTTTTTGTATTACTACTACATTAAGTTATAATGGGGGTCCACACTTCTCCTGTTCTGGTTTGAGCCAAGTTTAGTCCTTTATTTAGTCCTGTTCTAGGCCCGGTCTAGTCCAGATTTCAGGTTTGGTCCTAGTTTAGTCCCAAAATCATCACTACTATTATTGACTGTACATAATATTGCCGCACTACTCACCACTTTCACGTGAAAAGTATTTTTTACTCAAAAGAGCCACTGTACTGTTGTTATTATTGTGTATATATTTCTTTCTCTGTTGTGTCCAAGTTGTTGCTTGTTGTTTGCTCACAGCCGTATTCTGGGCATTTGTAAACAGGGTTATACAGTGTAAAAAGCCGAGACCTGATCATTTTATGTGAAATATCTGCTACTAATACTACTACTACTATTACTACTCCTACTCCTACTACATCTACTGCTACTTCTACTAATACTACAACTACTATTACTACTACTACTACTGCTACTTCTACTAATACTACAACTACTGTTACTACTACTACTACTACTACTACTACTACTACTACTACTACTACTACTACTGCTACTTCTACTAATACTACAACTACTGTTACTACTACGACTACTACTACTACTACTACTACTACTACTACTACTGCTACTTCTACTAATACTACAACTACTACTACTACTCCTACTCCTGCTACTACTACTGCTACTTCTACTAATACTACAACTACTACTACTACTACGACTACTACTACTACTACTACTACTACTACTACGACTACTACTACTACTACTCCTGCTACATCTACTGCTACTTCTACGAATACTACAACTACTGTTACTACTTCTACTGCTACTTCTACGAATACTACAACTACTGTTACTACTTCTACTGCTACTTCTACTAATACTACAACTACTATTACTACTACTACTACTACTTCTACTAATACTACAACTACTATTACTACTACTACTGCTACTTCTACTACTACTCCTACTACTACTACCACTGCTACCCTGCTACTACTCCTGCTACTTCTACTAATACTACAACTACTATTACTACTACTACTACTACTTCTACTAATACTACAACTACTATTACTACTACTACTGCTACTTCTACTACTACTCCTACTCCTGCTACTTCTACTGCTACTTCTACTAATACTACAACTACTATTACTACTACTGCTACTTCTACTAATACTACAACTACTATTACTACTACTACTACTGCTACTTCTACTAATACTACAACTACTGTTACTACTACTACTACTACTACTCCTACTCCTGCTACTTCTACTGCTACTTCTACTAATACTACAACTACTATTACTACTACTACTAATAGTACAACTACTGTTACTACTACTACTGCTACTACAACTCCAACTACTACTACTGCTACTTCTACTAATACTACAACTACTGTTACTTCTACTATTACTTCTACTGCTTCTTCTACTACCACGACTACTACGTCTACTACTACTACTTCCTCTACTACTACATCTATTGCCACTTTTACTACTATTACTACTACTACTACTACTACTACTACTACTACTTCGTCTACTACCTCTACTGCTACTGTTACTACGACTAATAGTACTACTACTATTGATAATAATAATACCACTAGAGCTAACACTGTTACTGTTCCTATACATGGTTTGAATTATTATTTTTTGTAATCAGAACTAAATGTGTATACTTCTACTTCTACTACTAATACTACTCCTATTACTACTACTACTTCTACTACTACTACTGCTTCAGCTCCTTCTTCGGGCCTGTGGTTTCACCTCTGTCACTTCAACCATCTCAACTACCTCTTGTTGCTCCTCTCCTTTTCACAGCTCCACTCCCTTTCTCTTTTTGTGTGTGAAGTAAATGTAACGTAATTAGTCGAGCTAATTACTACAACTGCTACTCGTAGTACTTCTCTAACTCCCGGCCGTCCTCCAAAGTGCTCTCGTGAATGAGTTGTGCTTAATACAGAGCCCATCCTATAGAACCCGCCTTTTGTTTGGTCTCTTCTTTGGCTCCTTTGTCCCTGGTCAAACATTACCCGCCGGCCTCATCTGTCGCGGCAGACGGCCACCGGGGGAGCTGTTTCTGTTTGCATTGGAGTTTAGGGGCTTTTTATGTGCAAAGGAGAGAGTAAAAGCGCCTTTAGAACGGCGTAATGAGGAGCCGGGGCTAAACCAGATTTGGAGAAAGTCTGGCGTGAATGCGCCCTGGATGCGGCGTGGGGGTAAATGAGATCCGTGCTGTGCCAGGTCAGCGGTACACGGCTAAATAATGAAGACGGCGCCAGTAATGTAGCCGTAATTATAGTGTGAATGAGCGGGGAATTAGCCAGCGGTTAATCCAATATGAGGCTAACACTGGGCTAGGCTAACTGTGCCGATCAAAGCAAAGGTCGAGGATCACTGGGAGAAGTCGGGAGTCTTCAAGGTCTTCTCAAGGTCTCGGATAACGTGTTGAATTTATAGTTAGAGGTTTAACGATATCCAAGTCTCACGGTACGATATTTATTGTGATATTGTGGGAAAGCTCACGATATTAAGATATTCTACATAACAAGACTGACATTATAAAATGCTTTGACCAGTCATTTGGTGCAGCATTTATTGTCATGATGGAACGAAATCCAAATCTTCACCATATACATCTCACCATCTCATCTACCAGATTTATTGCAATATTGTGGAGGCTCAAAACTGTGAATATGCTACTTTCTCCTCTAAGGCTGCATCTGTTTCCTCTGTCTTACCCCTTCCCCTGCTGCTTTATCTGCGTCTTTGTCTTGCCCCTCGATGCCGGGCTGAGAGGGTTAGGGGTACGAATGTTCCCCTAAGAAATGGGACATCCCTCGATTACCGTTTGTGGATTATCGGGTAGCTCAGATCGACCAATAACTTGCTTGTTTAAACATGAAAGTTCCACGACAACGGTGACGTCGGCTAAACAGACATTACTACAGTTAAAACCGCAACAACAGTTCAGCATCGTAATTGTTTTTCATGTTAAACTGTTAATTGATAATCACAACTACTGAAAACACTCACATTTATGAGATTCCTTGGCTGGTTGAGGTGATGCTGACGTACCCCTTCGTTTTAAGTCTGTTCGAGAGCTCACGTGAACACGCAAAACCACGGGGTAAGACGAAGGGGTCAGAAATCCAAAGAATGAAGATTTCAAAGTGCTTAGAACAGTTATTTCTTCATGTCCTCTGCACTGAAACGGAGCAAAGGATCATGGTCTATGTAGTTCCCTCTGTTTTTTTAGCTATTTCTGCATCAGATCTTTTCATCACTTGAGATTCGATATATTGTGATGGTCCACGATATTATTGTGAGACCTCTGACCAGACGATATCACCAGGTTTCGGTTCTTGTTACATCCCTAATTTATAGTCACTGTTTTAGAGGTTTAGAAATGCATAAAGCAAAGGGTGACCGGTTTTTCAACATCAAAAGCTGGGACACTCCCGGTTTGTCGTGGTTGGTAGAAATAAAATTGTGAAACGAGTGCGTAATTAAGGAAAATTTATGACGAACATGAGTCAGTATAGTCACATTTTCTTTGTGTTTTGGTCATTTTTAAGCAGCTTTTCTGTATTTTACCTCAACAAATGCTACTTTCTGCCCCTCTTTACTGTTGCCAGGTATCAAATTGGTCAAAACTAGAGACACCTGGGACATTTCTTGTATAAAACTGGGACAAATCACTGGGTTTCGATAAATCTGCTGGGACAGGGGACACAGGGCTCAAAACTGGGGCTGTCCCGGGTAAACAGGGACGTCTGATCAGCCTGACAAAGCAGAACTAGGTCCAATGTTATTCTTCACTTTCCTAACACAATCCTACCTCCGTAATTAGAAGTAATTTCGGTTAAATATACAAATCCTTATTGTCCGAAATCAAAGCCAAAGTGAAAGTACAGCAGTAGAATAGTAAGCCATTTCTTAGTTCTCATTAGATTTCAATTCAGGTTGTGGTTTAGTCCAGTCTTAAACCTGGCAAAAATCATAATTATTCTTTTGTTTTTGTTGGCTGAAGTGTAAAGTATTTTTGCCAGGTAGAGCACGCAGTAAGCAGAGTGGTAGTGAAGTTCTAGACCTGTTTTAGACCCGGGTTAGGTTTGTTTAAGGACGGAGATTGTGAGCTTGGATTTGAAAATAAATCTGCATGTTGGAAGACACTCACAAGTCCTCGTGGCTTTAAGGAGCACTACAAACAGAGACAATACTCCTGAGGTGTGCCTGAAGTCATCGAGTCATTTTGAAGTGATTAGATTTAATATTTTTCAATAACGTTCCATGGAAATGTCATCAAATGTTCTTAATATCAAGAAACACAAACTCAACATCAAACTCGCTAGC
The DNA here is from genome assembly GCA_030686955.1 of Odontamblyopus rebecca. Classification (NCBI taxonomy): domain Eukaryota; kingdom Metazoa; phylum Chordata; class Actinopteri; order Gobiiformes; family Gobiidae; genus Odontamblyopus; species Odontamblyopus rebecca. Next base: position 5,115,722 of record CM060673.1, read on the forward strand.
ATGGATTTGTATACATGTGTGACAATGTACAATATTCCCATAAAAATTGTCTTTAAAAGGTCCGATATTGTCCTATAAATACTGTTGACTCTTGTGAACTTTAAGCCATGTTAGAATCTTGTCACCTCGTCAAAAACAGACATTCACACATGTTGGAGTGATCTTTTATTATTAGTCTGTCTATATCTCTAAAGCTCAAAATGCTCTGTTCCACCTCGTGATGTCATGTAGTAGTAGGTTTGAAGTTAACAGCGACATTTTACTAGCGCCTCCGCTCAATTTTCTTTCCAGCAACTAGGTCAGAAACATATAACTATAATAAAATCTGGAAGATGAATCAAAGATGGCGCCCTACTGTTTTCAGTGCCCTGAGCTCATTGGTGCATGACCGCAAAAAAGATTTTCATTTCCACATTTACTTCCTTGTTTGTAGCCCAAGACTGTTGGGCTGTGACGTCAGAAACACAGTTCTGACCAATCAGAGCTGCTAGAGCTGAGCTCGTGCGGGCTCAGAGCGGGGCTAAGCTAACTCTTACAAAGTTGATTTTTAGGCGCTTTGACGATTAAAAAAAGTTCATATTGGAAAAATGCAGAAGAATCCCTACAAAATCTGACCTTTATGAAAGCTGTGGAAGCCCTGTCAGCCGAACACGGGCCGTTTGATTCCTTAAAAAAGGAATGGGGGAGATTTTTTCCTGGGGTGTGGGCTACAATACCTCGCGGATAGAGGAACGTGCCTAATCCAGCTCTTATTATACATCCATGGTCAGGAATCAGGAGGAAGTTGTAGTCGGTGCACTGGCCAATCAGCTGTGAGCTGTGAAGCCCTGAGGTCAAACCTTTTGTGGTTCAGCACAACAGTAAACAAAGCGTCCAGATGGATGTAGACGAAGCCGTACATTCTGCGTTGGCAACGATTCCCGACATCGAAGATTTAAACCGGGAACAAAGAAAATGGTGAAATGGTGAAAGACGTTATTGCCCTTCTTCCTACAGGATTTACTGTTGTGCTGCGATTACTTGGACGCCACTGAGCGTCCGGCCCATTACAGACGTCACCACCAAACAGCAGCGACTGGTTAAATAAAAAAAGTCCCCGCCTACTGTCGAGCGAACGAATCCTAAAGCTGCGAAGTCAGACGGTTTCCACCAAGTGAAATTGGCTGATGAATCACTCTAACATTTTTTTTTTTTTTTTTACTTTTATTTTGGGCAATTAAGAAGTTTACATTCTTTTACAATGGAACATATAACATTAGAGAAATCATGATAGAAATAACAAACAAACAAACAAGACAAAAACAAAAAAAAGGAGTGGGAAGAAGAGAATTTATTTAATCCCACCCCCCTCTTTTAATCTAATGCAATGAGCTTCTTTTCCATTATTAACTATAGGAACTATTTACAAGTGCAGACAGTGAAAAACTGTTCTATGTTCTGATAACATAATTATCATCATATAGCAATAATAATACATGAGGATACCAGCAATGGTAAGAATTTTAAAGATACCAACAATGGCAACAGACAACAACAAGAGCTCCTCCAGCGGGGGCAAAATACGCCCGTACTTTGAATTATTGTATATAGAATTCTAGAATCGAATTCCACCAATCAGATCGCAGCAACAGAACTTAAAGACACTACAAAGCTTTAATGTGTCAAAGCTCAAAGAAGCAGAGAATGTGGGTTGTTCTCGCTTTCAGCAGCAGAACATTTGAGAAGAGAGTTCAGATCTTTCATGAAGACAAAGCTTCAAAGACTTCAAAGCTTTGAAGTGTCCACAGACAGACGGACAGACGGACAGACGGACAGACGGACGGACAGACGGACAGACGGACGGACAGTGCCATACCATAATACGTCCCGTCTTACACAACGGGCGTATAAAAGAGCAGCACATCCAGCAGTGGTCAGGAAACAACAAGGATAAACCAGCTCTACAAAAGCCACGATTGTTCTGATATTAGGACCCACTCTTTACATACTGTGACCAGACCATATGTTTATATAACAACTTGAATTTATGGATATTTTGGCTTTGTTTGAGATGTGTATCCAGACTGTTCCACAGTTTTACACCACATATAGACACACAGAAACTTTTACGAGTAGTTCGAACATTGGGCAATTTGAAATGTCCATATCCTCTTAAATGATGAGTTCTCTCTCTCTCATTTTGAACAAGCTTTGTAGATTATTTGGTAGTAAATTGTTGAATGCTCGAAATAAAATTACAAGCGTATAATATTTTGCAAGGTCAGAAATCTTCAGGAGCTTGGATTGAATAAAAAGATTATGGGTGTGTTCTAGAAAACCGACTTTATGGATAATTCGCAAAGCAATGGATTCACTGTACATTGGTCAGTGTTCCCGCACACTTCGACACAATATGTGAAATAAGGGAGAACCAATGAACAGTATAATGTACGCAAGGCATTTTGATCAAGATGATATTTCACTTTGTTTACTATAGCAAGACTTTTGGAAATTTTTGTTTTTATATGTCTAATGTGGGCTTTCCACGATAATTTACTGTCTATTATAACTTATATTCATTTACAATTTCTATTTGGACACCTTCATTCGTGATTGGTAACTCTGTGTTAATCCTGTGATTGCCAAACATCATTGCCTTGGTCTTATTCAAGTTTAATGACAACTTATTAATATCCATCCACTTTTTTATTTCATTAACTTCCTCGTTTAGAGCACTTATGAGTTCATTATAATTATGACTACTGTAAAACTACAAACATTTTACCTGTTGTTCATTAGAAATAAGCAACTGCAGGGCTGAAATGATCCAAATGCAATTCTAGTGAAGGTGTGTGGAGTTTAAAAACACAGTGGAGCACCTCCTGTATCAAGTGTTTTCAGTTTGAGAGAAGCCTAAATTAGCGTATAGTTTGTGGGTTTGTGATGAGGAAACATTATAACATAGATTAGAAAATAGCATCATATGGGCTTTTTTACACGTTTTCTTATGTTTTCTATAAATATCTAACAGGAGAAACAGGAACATAAATATATTTTTTAGAATAAATTTCAACTAACGACGACACAATCCAGATTTGTCTTCCGCGTTCACCATTCTACAGGTGAAATCCAAAGCGGCGTTGTTTCCGCTCCTCTGATTGATCACTGCTGTCGGTCCCTTGCTGTTTAAGTGTCCGTTTAAAATGTGCCGTGTGTCTGGCTCCCAGCGGGGCTCGTCTTTTACCCATCAGCCCCCTCGCCCCGCGCCGCTAATCACCGCACAAAGCTCGCCAGCGCCGGTGGGCTCCCCGCACGCTTGTCCGCCCCTCCCGCCGGCTCGCTTCCCTTTGACACCCGCCCGACACTTAATTCAACCCTATTATGTGCTTATGTTTCGACAGGCTCCTAATGAGACGAGAATGGGCCGGTGTTGGGGTGCGCGGGCTGGAGAAGCGCTCAGGCACGTGAGACAAAGTGCCATCTGCCCAAAGACGACGCATAAAGAGAGAGAAAAGAGGACGGGTGACTGCGGGCCACCCTTGTATTCATGGGGATTCGCGGGCAGTCATCCAACGCCCATCGGTTACGCCCAATTTGTAATCCCCCGAAATGGAAAAAAGGGAATAAAATCCTCCTGCTTTGATGCAAGGCGCGCTGGGAGTCCCTGTTTGGGCGGAATATACAGAATGTTAAGAAAAGGAAGAACATTAATGATCATTTTAGCGATATTGTAGACAAATCTGAAACTGTAAAGCCGGCGTGTGTAGGTCAGGCACTTAATGCTTTTATTCTTTTATTGGAATTAATTTTGCTAATTAAACACATTTTTCTTATCTTGTTTTAATACTCATAATAAATCCCACTGTGTTTCCGTTATTATATTTTGGGCATGTATTTATATATGTGTTTATGCATATGTATGTGGATCAATGACAATGAGTGCATTTTCCTCAGTTAAAATGGTTCAAATTTCATAATAATTCCATAGTTCCTCCAGGGAACCAAATATTTTTTTTAGAGTTATTCTGCATGTTATTTGTCCTTAAAGTGTTAAAATGTCATGTGGTGCGACCGTGCATCATGTGGGGTGACTAATAACAGCAGGAATTCTGTGGCTGGAGTTTAATAACAGACAAAGTCGACTTGGGTGAATGGTTCTTTAGGCGTTTTTCTTCATTTGATGCATTTTCCAGGGCAGTAGTTTGTTCATTAAACACAAGCAGGTGAAGAAAATATCAATATGCATTAAAAATCTAAAGAAACCCAACAGTTTGTTTCTATACACTTCATATTGCTCAGAACTTAGATTAAAATCCCAACCATGTTAAAATGAAGACCGCAGACGTATGTGCTGTTTGGAATCATCCTCGTCTCTTCTAATCGCATGTACCCAGTGCACTCGGAGTCGTGCGTCAGTGGAAATGATGAAAACTGAGGTATGCTTGGAACTGTCGATTCGCCGAACATAACGGAACGCTACGATGGATGTAGATGAAGAAAACTGGGACTTTTTCTCATTTTTCTCATCACTCTGGAGCGAGAAGCAATTATAAATTCCCTTGCTTGAAATGTAAGTAATAATGCATTGTTTCGTCCTTTTCTTTTATTAAGATGTTTTAGATCAATGTTGCTATGTATAATGTTTAAACTATAATGATCCACGTGTCAAAGATTATAACTATAAAGCAGACATGTAGATGAAGAAAACTGGGCCATTTTCTAATTTTTCTAACTAATTTTCTCTCGAGTAACGACCGCGAACAGAGTCCACCGGAAGTCGTCTTTGCATCTTTCCAAACATCTTCCTGGTTTATGAGGTAAACATGAATAGAACCTATAAGAACAACCAAAATGACATATTCTAGCTTCAAGTATTCTGAATATAGATGCGTACATATAGATAGACTCACTGCTGACTTAAAATTAGAGTTAAAAAAAAAATCAATATACAACCTGAAGACACCCTGACCCATGTTGCTGGGGTCAAAGGTCCAAGTGTGAGTTGAGGTCTGGATGTGAAGGCCCCATCTGGACCAGCGAGTCCACATAATGACTTATTAATTCTCCTTCAGAGGGTTAGCGGAGGAGGGGGGCTAGCGCTAATGCTACTTGTGTCTCCAGTGCAGATGTGAGTCAGACACTTAACACGAGGGCTCCGGACACGGCTAATCCCGGGCAGCGCTTACTCACACCATTGACTTCGCTCACAACAAGAACATGTAACTCCACAGGAACAAATGAGATTAGCCCGCGATGGGACCGGCTTTAGGAGGGAACGGGTCTGAGGCTTCGGAAAACGCCACAAGCAACTGAACATAATAAGTAAAGGATTGAATTAACGGCCAAAGCAACACAGATACGTACATGCATAGACTGAACCATATAACAGAATACATTACCGTGATTTCCGGACTATAACCCGCTACTTTTCTCTCACGCTTTGAACACTACGAGTTATACAATGATGCGGCTAAATATATAGATCGATTAGTTGTTTATCAGCAAAAGCGGAGTGCAGAAAGCGTTGCCGTCTGTGCTGTTGCCATGAAGTCGCATTTTTATGACTGTAAAATTCGGAAGCTGGGGGGGGAAGGGCTCACAACAAACGCAAATGCCACAACATATACAAACGCTGCGACACAACAAAAAACCACAACACACCAAAAAAAGCCACAATGGAAGTGGCCGTGGGACTCTGTTTTTACGACCTGGGAGGGCTCACAACAAATACAAAACGCCGCCACACAAATGCAAACGCCACAGCAGTTAGTGTTGTACGTTGCCTGTGGAGTGTGGATACTGAGCTAAGTGAATGTTAAAGACGTTTTCTGTAAAAATGACTATGAATTGTATGATTTTCCATATGATTCTGCACTTGGTGAGTAAGGAAAAATGTTTATAGGGTCTGATTATTGCTGAATGTAAATTTTTACTGTTTTACTAAATGCGACTGATGTATTTCTGACCCCTGTGACCCTTGACCCATGGGACTATTGATGGAAATTAACCTTGTGGCTACAATCTGGCGTGTTTACATTCATGCATTTTGTCATGTCTGTTCATTAATTGTCCTGATCAAATAAACTAATAAATAAATAAATAAACACGCCAAAAAAGTGGCTGCGGGACTCTGTTTTCCGACAGACCAAGCGAGGAGGATGAAGCCGGAAATTATTTACGACGGTCAGGCAGCGACATCGATCCTGGACACAAAACAGTAAATTTGTTTTACTCAAGTTTCCAACTTTGTTCACTTCTCTGTTCCTTTACTTTTCACTTTCTTCTTCTTTAACTTTTCCCATTCACTTCCCGCTTGATCCTCCTCGATTGGTCCGTCGGAAAATAGAGTCCCACGGTGACTTCCGTTGTGGCTTTTTTTTGGTGTGATGTGGCTTTTGGTTGTGCGGCGGCATTTGTATTTGTATCTTGACATATTTTCATTTGTGCTTCCTGCTCCTTTCACCCGATATCACCAACTTCAACAATTCGGTAACGCAACAGTCCGGCACATCTTCTACGGACTGTTCGCTAGTAAGTTCTGATGCTATATGAACATTAACGAGTGGGATATTTCTTAATGACCCGTATGTGTTAAATGCAGGTGAGTGCGTAAATAACGAGAAGAAACGTCTCAGACTTCAGTAGCCGGACATCCACTCACACCTGATCGATACGCCTACCCCCGGCCTCCGAGAGAGCCTGAAATCTGCTGAAATTCTACGAAACACTGACATGTGTTTTCATCAGACGGGACAGCGGCTCTTTCTGCAGGCGACATGAGCAGTAGAGCGAAGTGATGGGAGAGCGAGACAGGCCGGTGGACGAGGTGATACGCCGAGGAAGATGCTAGTTTGATTGTGTTTTGAACTAGAGCCCTGCATTTGTAATCGGTACCCGACGCGAAACAGTGCGGACGACAACAAGTGATTCGTGTATGCTGATCATACATAATTTGCGCTTCAATTTTATCGGCATTAATTAAAATCGACATTTGAAGCAGCCTAAACTTGTGGACGTGGTCTAATCTCACGCACATTTTAGACAATTCCTTTCCGCTTCTCTATAGAGTTTGATAGAGTTTGGTAGAGCTTCGAAGCAAACGTCCCCATCTTGCGGGGTTTGCGGGTGGGAGCAGGACAAAATATCGCAGACGCAGGTGGAAGCGGGACTGAAAATTCTGTCCTGCGCAGACCTCTATTTTGAAAAGTTCTTTTGCGCTTCATGCACACATCCTCCTCATGGAAAACACACAAAGAAATGCAGGTGACGCAGCTTTTAAGTTAGGGCCAATCGATCCGGCTGTCGGAGAAGGAAATGGAGCTGCTGCAGGTGAGCGGTCGATGATGAGACGTTGGCGACGGCAGCGCGACAAACTGAGTCAATGCGAAAACGACCAAAGCTTTCAGAGGCAATAAAAGCAGATGGTCCGAACTTGAAAACGTTCTTGAAAACGTGGAAACCTGCAGCTTATAGACAAGTGCGGCCTTTATATGTACGTTTTTTTTCTTCTTATATTTAGGTGTGCGTAATAGTCAAAAAATGATGGTACAAACTATTTTAATGCAAGAATTCAGTATTTTGTAACTAGATAAAAACTGTTCTTCCAAACAATGGTGAATTCTGGCCTACAAAGGCAAAAGATCTTACCTCGCCAGAGTGTGAAACTGAGAAAAATGACTGTTACGCTGTGGTTTCTCGTATGGTTTTGGATCCTACAGTTGTCATAGCCCTTTATTTTCTTGCTAAAACAATCAAATTGGCTCAAGATATTTATGCACATGATAAAGGAAGTCTCAAATTTCGCATGCAAAATGACATTACACACTGAACTGATTTTTGGTTAGCGTGAAAACGTGAATGGCTCAAATCCTTGAACGTTCTTCTTGTACGTGCTAAATGTGCGCAACATCGTTAGAATCCTTCAGCGAGGTCCTCCTGAGCCTGGGTCATCTCATATCACTGCTGTTTTATTGTTTTATTTATGAAGAAGATCTGAAATGAGGATTATGGGTTCCTCTCAGCTGTGAGGGGAGGCAGACTGAGATCACGGCTAACGCTAAAGCCCCGAGCGGCTTAAACCCTGTCTGTGGAGGCTCTGCAGAGGCTAAAAACTGTAATGAAACAGAGCAGAAGTGACGAGCGGAAGCACAAGTTAGAGCTGCAACTTAAATAATATTACGAGACAAGTAAAGATGTTATAGAAGCCTGCAGTAAGCAGCCTTAGGTGTATTGGTTGTTTCCAAAACCGAGAATCTATTTTTTGTTGAAATCTCCAAAAGGGAAATTCACAAATGTTGAATCAGATCATTTGAATTAGTGACTAGAGCTCACAACAACTCGCAATATCTCATCAAAACTCTGCAGTTTAAGAATATTCATTGGTGTATTAGTTATGTATTCCTTATTATTGGCCTGTACAGGGTTCCCACTCTTTTTCATTGACAAAATTTCAAAACGTTTCCATGACTTTTCCATGACCTAAAGTGAATTTTCCATGACTTTACAGCACCTACATGTGTAGAATTGAGCCAAATTTTAGAGCTAAATCTGAAATGTGAACCCTTTCCACTCATCTTATGGTTTGGTTTATAGTTTTTTAACATTCAAAATCCTGTCAGCGCATTTATTGTCGTCTCTTAAAAAGGTCTTAAATGTCATGTTCCTAAGAAGTCTTAAATTATGTTGTTCAAATCTTATTTTTTTCACAAAGGTCTTTCATTTCATTAGCCTATTTTTTGTGTACTGAACCGGGCTGCAGTGCAATGTGAGACAATTGTCAGCTTTTGTATTGCGATTTACAACATAATTCATCCAATCAACAATGAATACATAGGCAAAGTAAAGAGTTTATTGTTTAAACATGAGAATACACAGAGGCTGGAGTCACAGGAACAGCTCTAAAGTCTAAACTGTACATTGACGCTTTTAAAACCTTGTGCATCTGCAGCTCTGCTGACGTCGCAAAATTTGTCTAATTTCCACTAGTGATGACTGGAAAAAATTGCAATTATGATGTGATTAACAACTGTTGGGTTTCCGGTTACATTCTATAGGCAGGGTTCCCATGGGCATGGAAATGATTCAGTAATTTTCCAGGCCTGGAAAAGTCGTGGAATTTTGTAAATTCAATGAAAGTTTCGGAAAAGTCATGGAATTTTAGTATCTCTTTCATGCAACTACATCGTTCTGTTTAGTTCTCATTAGGCTATGATTATTTCTGAACATCTGCACAGCCGCTCGAGCAGGACAAACACAAGGTCTTTTAATAATATCAATAATACATTTTATTTATTAGGCGCCTTTCTGGACACTCAGGGTCACCTTACAACAACATAAACAAATTAAATACTATTAAAACGTACAGTTAAAAGCCTACAGTTAAAGTGGGACAGTATTTTGATTGTATTTAGTATTGTATTTTATTAATATTTAGTATTTATTGTTTTAGTATTTAGTCATGTATTAGACAGTATTTTATTTGACCTACAATTAGCTATTAGCTATTCTTCCTAGAGACCTGTGTAGCATGTTTTGGGCTGGGTTTTGTTTAAAAGCGAGTTTAAAAGAGGGTTTCGTTTAAGACCCCGTGGCGACCCTGTGTGGAGCTGCTTCGTGTTCCGTTGGCCTATTACAATTTCAGACAATCTGTTCCATCCTAATTAACAATTGAATCTTGAACTGCGAATTGTGCATGTCGCAAAATGTTGAAAAAATACAATTCTTCCAAAAATAGCATTCTTCCATCTCCATTATCGACCTGCCGATTATCGTCAAAGAACGTCAGAATGAAAATGTGAATTGCAGAGTAAATACTCGTTGACGTCGCGCCGGGTGGAGTTTACATGTACGTCTATGGTGGAATGTTCAGCAGTCGCCGTTATCGGTTATTATCGCTCATGTATTACACGAGTACAGTGACAAATCTCTCCATCCCCTCGTCGTCTCCACCCCCCCCCCCGTCCCCTCTCCCTTTGTGCCCGTGGAGGAGCTCCGTTGCCTGGGTACAGTCGGGCGGCGCTGGGGCCCCTCCCGCTGTCCTCCGTCCTCTGCAGGGGAATCTCCTCATTGGCATGCAGAGCGGCGGCACCTCTCCCCGGGGAGGCTTCAGGCCGGGCCCCCCACCCCCTCCACGCCTCCTCTCCTCCCCACGCCCCCCTCGTCTCGGCAGCTGTCACCGATCCGGGCTTTACGAGAGGTGTAAGAGAGAGGGAGAGCGGAGCGAGAGGGAAAACGAGGGGAGATTTCAAAACCCACTCCTCGATCCTCCTCGAGAAATACGCTTTGATTTTGTCTGGCAACGAGGGATTGATCCGTAAAGAAGGGAATGTTAGTGGAAGTCTGAGGCTCCGAGGGGACGCTGCCATCACAAAACACTTGGAAAAAAATACGCAGGTGGTTTTAACTAATAGAATTTGGTGATTTTTAATAATAGATAAATAAAAATAAAGATGTATTATTGCATAAAGCTCCTGAACCCATGTATTTGAGCACAGTGTGTCAGATTGTATAAGTGGGTCTTGAGGTCTTTTCCACCTGTTTATCACGGCACAGCACGACACGCTTTGTTTGCTTTTCGACTGGGGGTTGGACCTGGTCGCCGTTACGATTTTCCGTACCTGCTTCGGAGCGGTTCGAACCATTCCGAGCCGATACGTGACGTGGACTGACTGATGTGCACTGAGCGGTCAGAGGAAATGTCGTCATACGCGCGACGAAGCTGGAGGATCTTTAAATAATCACCCGCCGACAACACCGAACACGTCAACGTAGGATAAAAACAGCGGAGCCGTTTGCCTCCACTGTTGTGTTTACTGTACTGGCCGCGGTGTGACACTAATAATGTCGACTAAAAACGTCGACCCCGCTGCCCCGCCCACTTCCAGGTGGTAACGATTGCATGGAAAAGCTCCAGGTGTAGCGGCGTGCCGTGCTGAGCTCTGAAAGTCTGCTGTGTAATGTCTGCAACAAATTATAAAGTGTTTTACTGTCTGACAATCAGGAAACGCGTCTTAGCATGCTAATTGTTGTCTACTCTGTTCTGGTCTAAAAACGTTTTGAGGCGACTGTAGAAGCTTGTCACAGAAAAGTCATCAGAAAAGCTGTTTTTGTTCGGTTGTTCACTTCACAGGGATTTGACACCAAAATGTCCCCGGCGTCTTTTACAGAGGACGTGTTACAAATTATAAATAAAAATAAAATGAACAAAATCTAAATGCTAAGGTTGGCACGAATTATCAAACAAATCCGCACAATGGAACTCGTGACTCCGACTATAACGTGACAAGGGAGAAAATTATTGGAAAAAATGGGACTGTTTTACACACTCCACAGATAATATGTGACCTGTTGACTGTTCATGTAACTTTGTTTGGTTTTCATATTTTGCCCTAAAACTTTCTTAAAAATAAAGTTACAAAAAAAATAAGGTGTTTATCTACCTCCAAATAGATAGAAAATAACAAAAAAAAGCAATTATTTTTATGATTTATATTATTGTTTAACCCTATAACGCCAAACGTATCATATTTGATACATGAGCAGTGTGATATTTGTTTCCCTGAAAAACCTGATGTGTACAATCAGATACATGCAGTGCATCACAAAAAGAGTAAAAATAACTAAAATCAGTGTTTATTTGAGCATAATAAAATAAAACATAAAAGTGTAACTAAAACACAAACAAAAAAACAAAAACAACAACAAAAAAGTTATGTTTTCCAGCCAGTTTCATTGGTGGATTTCCTATTACTGCATCATGGTAGCACTTTTTATGTTTGGAATGACACATTTGTGGATTTGTTTGTATTTTATTATGTTTTTGTTTGTTCAGGAAAAAAATAAAAAATAATTTAGCATTGTGACCTGACGATGAAACTCATATATGGAAACTGATATTTAAAAATGTTTTTGTTTGTTCAGAGGGACCAATAAAGGCTTGAAATGTATAGAAAAAATAGAAAGAATTGGGATTTTCTGTCACTTATTTAATGGTTTGGGCTTTACAGGGTTGAGAGTTGATTGCCTTTGTAATTTGAATTATGTTGTTTTGGGTACACTGTTCCTTTACGACTGGTCTTGGGTTCTTGCCACACCCTGTTTACGACGGCCACCTGAGCTCTCGGTCTCTATTAGAGACTTTTTTAAGGCGGAAGTGATAAAAAAACTGCGCGCACATTTAGGCAGCGGAAGTGGCATTGTTTCCCGTTTATTCCAATTCATTCAGACTGAGCACGGACAGAAGACGACGCAAATCAAAACATTTCCAGCACCAAAATGTCTGGTTGTTCTGTGTGTGGTTGTCAGAATCAGTATTCTACCGGTGGACTAACGTTTTAAAGTTTTACCCACTAAGGATCTGGCAGTCGGACACCGTTTGTCAAAGTCGGCTTGTTGAGGAAATATTCTCGATCTTTTGGCGATAATCCTTTCGCAGAGCTCGACAAGCTGCTGAGTTCTGCCGTACTTCTGTTGCCGAAATGCGCAACCGAGCCTCCGCCACCACTGTTTACGAACATTAAAATGGGTCTATTTGCCCGATGAAGGCCTAGTCCCGAGGGTAAGACGGTGTGTGGGTTTTTTCTCGAGGTTTTGGGGCTTCTCCCTCTCCTCCAACGCACACATTTCAAGTAATTGATGTGCAAAGTTCTCATTATTTTATATCGTTGGTACAAATGAAGTAAACACAGAAGCGAGCGGACTTGTTTCTTTTATTAAGTTGTTTTGGATCAATATTGCTATTTATAATCTTCAAATTATAACATAATGATCCACTGATGTTGTAGATTGTAAGTATAAAGCAAGTACAATATTTTTGTATTAAGTACGAGCAAAAATACGGTGCCAACAGCAAGAAAAACATCAAGAAACACAAGTGAATGAATGAAAAATGCACCAAATTCTAAAAAGCGACTATGTTTTATTGTTCTTCCCTCTGATTTGGGTTAAAAACGTCCACTTTTTGCACTTCCATAAACGCGATCGTCATATTTACCTCCTGAGAGCCGTCTTTACATATGCTTATTCATGTCCCCATTGGACGTCCACCAAGCCCTGCTCAAACATCTCCATATGTCCCTCACACGTTCATGAAGACTGCGCTGGCTCCTGGGTTCCCGGGCTCTTGGCAGACTCGGGACTTGTTTGCTGTCACACTTCTTCCAAACAAACAAATAAGCCCGGCCTGTTGGCATGTTCGGAAGAGACACTTGGACCAGCGGGAGAGCACAGAGGAAGCCCGGAGCCTGGAGGGACTTTGGCAGAGAAAACAGTCTACACAACATGGCCCCGAAATGCACTGTTTCTGCCACGAAAACACTCCGAAAACTTCTAATTGTATTCCTAGAGATACTATTACTACTGCTGCTACTACTTTACAGTTTAGTTTTTCTTTTTTGTTGTTGTTGCGCCATATAAATCTACATACCTTAGTGCTGCATTACTATTAATATTACTATTAAAGTGCTCATATTACACTATTTTCTGGTCTAAGTTATGAAGTTTCTTCATCATAAACAGACCTGGCGTTGTGTTTTGTTTCATTCACACACGTTTCACAGCTGAGTTCTTCTCTCAAACTGAAAACACTCTGTTCCAGCTTCTACCTACCGCTTTACGACATCACAAGGTGGAACAGAGCATTTTGAGCTTTGGGGACATAGACAAACTAATAATAAACGATTAGTCATGTGTGAATGAAACAAAACGCAACTTGAGGTGTTTTTGAGAAGGAAACAACATTTCATATGCATAACACGGCGTAAAGCTCATAAGAATCCACTTTGTGTAATATGGGACCTTTAAATTTTTTATTTAATTATGTATATTTTCCAGGATTTCCATGACCGTGGGAACCCTGTCTAAGGCTGCGGGAGGGAGACCAGACGCCACATTGGGGCACCAGTGGTTTAATGGAACCTGTGGACACTTGGAATATGTGAAAATGATGTGTGTGTTGGTGCGGTGGTTGGAGGAGCCGATGGTGCAGAGTGGCAGCTTCATTTTCACCAAAAATATTCATTTTGTCTTCTTAGTGCTTTAACTTCTTAGGTTCCTTTCTAAGACAATGTAGCCAGGTGTATTTGTACCTTGTTGACATGTTTCGGCTGCTGCTGCGAGCCGTCTTCAGAACTGTCACCGGTGTTGGTGGTGACGTGTCATATATCAGCTGTTGTTACTTCCGGTAGCTGACCACACCACACCACCAACACCGGTGACAGTTCTGAAGACGGCTCGCAGCAGCAGCCGAAACATGTCAACAAGGTACAAATACACCTGGCTACATTGTCTTAGAAAGGAACCTAAGAAGTTAAAGCTTCATTTTCATCGGTGTGGCTACAATAGTGCAGGGTTCCCACGGTCATGGAAATCCTTGAAAAGTCATGGAAATTGAAAATGTCATTTTTTTTTTCAGACCTGGAAAAGTCATATAATTTTGTCAAGTCAATGAAAGTTTAGGAAGTGTAATTTTAGTGTCTCTTTCACGCAGTACAGTGTTCTGTTAAGTTCTCATTAGGCTAATATGATTATTTCTGAATGTTGGCACAGCTGCTCCAGCAGGACAAAACACAATAAGGTGTTTTAATAATAATAATAATAATAATAATAATAATATTGTATTTATTAGGCGCCTTTCTGGACACTCAAGGTCACCTTACAACAACATAAACAAATTAAATATGATTAAAACATACAGTTAAAAGCTACAGTTAAAGGGGGAACGAATTTAATTGATTGTATTTAGTCTAATATTTTATTCGTATTTAGTATTTATTGTTTTAGTATTTAGTAATGTATTAGACAGTATTTTAATTGACCTACAATTAGCTGTCAACTATTCCTGGAGACCTATGTAGCATGTTTTTGGTTGTTTAAAAGAGGACAGTAAATGCACAAACAGGATTTTGAATGTTAAAAACTATAATACCAAACCATAAGGTGAGTGGGAAGGGTTCACATTTCATATTTAGCCCTAAAAGTCTGAGAAATTCTGCACATGTAGGTGCTGTAAAGTCATGGAAAACTCACTTTATGTCATGAAAAAGTCATGGAAAAGTTTTGAAATTGTGTTTGTTTTGAAAAAGAGTGTGAATCCTGATAGCACCTGACAACTACGAATTTCAGTGCACTGTTAAGTAATTTCTTGGACTTCTACTTTGTTGTTACTTCTACTGCTACCACGAAATGCGACTGATCTCACTCCTCTTTCCCGAGGCTACAGTTACCGGCCTCTTCTCGCTCGACGTGCAGTTGGACGTGACACTTACAAACACACAAATAAAGGCTGGCTGCTGGCGTGCGAGGAGGAAGCATTTGGGCCGGAGCGTGGAGGGGCTTTGGCACAGAGTGAAAGCCCAGAGAGGAGACCCGATCTTGGCCACAGCCGGGGGACAAAGCAGCCGTGAAATCTGGAACAAAGGGACTGGCATGGCCCTCCGAGTGAGTCTGAGCCAGAGGAGAAACACGAAGACACATGCGGGACCACAAGTACATGCTGTAGGACAAGAGGGATTAGCGCGCAAAGTTAAAGGAGACGTATTATGCAAATCTGACTTTTAAGAGCTTTCAGTAGTGCTGTAAGGCTGGCTCCTCGTCATTACAGCACAAGTACGTTGTTTTTTGTTAGCTCCAAGAAATATTTTACCTGGAATTCAACTCATAACTAATCCCAAACTTTGCTGAGAAATGTGTGAATACAATAGAGCGAACAGCTGCTCATTGTTCAGCGACTGTTGTATTCTTACACTTCACACATACAGTGACATAACGCCTACATTTTCTGTCCAGTTTCTTCAGTTAAAAAGGTCAAAATTTCGTAATAATTCAGCACATTTCTGTAGCACCTCTGACCTCCATGGAACCAAATCATTTTTTCAGAAAATATGAGTTATTCTGCATGTTTTTTTGTCCTTAAAGTGTTAAAATGTCATGTGGTGCGATCGTGCATCATGTGGTGCCACTAATAACAGCAGGAATTCTATGGCTGGAGTTTAATAACAGACAAAGTCGACTTGGGTGAATGGTTCTTTAGGCGTTTTTCTTCATTTGATGCATTTTCCAGGGCAGTAGTTTGTTCATTAAACACAAGCAGGCGACTGTCATATTGGAGCAAAAGAAAATATCAACATGCATTAAAAATCTAAAGAAACAGTTTGTTTCTAGTCACTTCATATTACTCAGAACTTAGATTAATATCCCAACCATGTTTTAGAAAATAAAACTATTTTAAGGTTATTCTCGGTCGCACCACATGACATTTTTTAAGGTCATAGCCAATTCATGTACATAAAAAACACAAAAAATGCTGAATATAAATGTTTTTGGTCTTTTTAGTTTGACAGTTTTTCACTGTAAATATTTGAAAAACTTCCGTAGAAACTAATATTTTTCATATTTTAAAATTTCCCTGTTGAAAATCCTCATATGTCATTGATCGATATGAAAAAGAAGAGCTGGGAGCATCAGGTGAGTCTGAACAAAGGCCAGGAGAGGTGAGGGGGCAGGTCAAATCTGCCATCAACTGGTCAAATGAACTTACAGATGGAAGCTTTAAGATATATTCAAATGCATATACAGGGTGTCCCAAAAAAATCATTATACATAATTTTATCTTGAAAACTCCTAAGTCTAGCTCGATGAAATTGAATAGCTTTAGTTTGAGGTTATTTCGAGCCAGGCTGGCGCCACCTAGTGCCTCCGCTCAATTTCATTTCTCTCCAGCGACTCGGTCAGGAATCAGAACACACTCGTAAGTTTGCGAGAGAAGAGGCAGAAGTTGTAGTCGGCGCTTCGGCCAATCAGCTGTGAAGCCATGAAGTCAAACTCCAGCGCCTCTGGGTCCTTTTGTGGTGCAGCACAACAGGAAACAACGCGGTCGAGGTGATGTAGATGAAGCCGGACATTTTGTGACGGCAACAATTCCCGACGTCGAGGATCTACTCACTGCTTATACTGCAAGCATCGGAACAAAGACGTTATTGCCCTTCTTCCTACAGGATTTGCTGTTGTGCAGATATTACTTGGACGCCACTGAGCGTTCCGGCGCATTACAGACGTCACCACCAAACAGCAGCGACTGGTTAAATCAAAAAAGGCCCCGCCGACCGTCGAGCGAACGAATCCTAACGCTGCGAGGTCAGACGGTTTCCACCAAGTGAAACCAGCTGATGAATCAGGCTAGGAATGCGAAAAGATGTCAGATTTTTTTTTGGAACACCCTGTCTATTTTTTTCAGTCTTGGGAAAATGTAGAAAAATATGCATCTTCACAGTGAGTGGGCTTGCATCTCCACAAACCTGACTCTTACCTGGCCTGGGGGAGGGCCTCCTGCACGTCTCCACTGTGGCATAAAATGTATCTATCTCTATGCATATTTCAAAGTCTGGTTTGAACATTATAAAGATGTGTCCCGTCTAGAAGGTTACACGGTGTTGCATTAATCCTCAGTGTTTAACATAATTACACATTAATGTACAATATTTTACCAGTGGAACCTACTTCTTATGCATTTATTTCCACTGCTTTCCAACTTTCCAAACCCGGCTTCCTCCCCGCGTCCCTGACTTTACACTGTCCACTGGCCACAGCCTCAATCTCCTGCCGCAGCCGATCAGAACATCTAAATGTGTGTGTGGGCAGTGAGGCCTCTTTCCCAGGTGTCAGCGAACGCAGCGCTCCAGTGCTTTTCCACACGCTCATTTGTCCTTGAACGTGCGGTTTCCAGGTCAGACCTCCTGCAGCAGTTACAGCGGTCGGAGTGTGGGGCCCGACACATGTTAAAGCCGTGGCCCCGGGAGATCATGTGCAGAGAAAAGAGGAAGGACGCGGGAGTGAGACAGAACGACGAGGGAAAAATACAAGATTTATCACGCTCTATTACTCATATCAACCATTCGGACGAGTTTTGTTTAGGTCTAATATTTATTTCATTGTTTCCCAACAATTTAGATGTTTGGGAAATGCCGTACGCTTTTAGGGGCTGGAGCAGAGTTTTGCCATCCTGGTAACAACTATCATGCTGACATTGCACTTCCTGATTATCAGTAGGAAAATGTAAACTACACACAGTGACCTCAAGAGCTTCTTAAACAATATACTGTATCTGTATGAAGGCAAAATGTAAAAAAAAATAAAATACAGGGAACAAAAGAGGGAAGAAGACCTAAAATTTCTGTCTCCAACAAAATGTTTTTACTTGGGAGGTGGAAACAACTAAAAACAAGATTCAAACTGTGTTTATTTCACAGTTTATGTAACTGCCATTAATCCAATCCAACTTTTTTTGTATAGCACATTTTACCAACACAGAGTCTCTAAAGGGCTGCACAGAGTAGGCACAATATAAACTAACACATTAATTAATACAAAGCATAAAATAAACAAAAAGCAAGTCAATAAAAAAATACTAAATTAGCAAATAGAAAACTAACAAATAAAACCAATAAAAGACACAATAAGGAGCACACAATTCTGGCGCCGTGTTAAAAGCCGGCGAGTAAAAGTGTGTTTTTAAGGGAGACTTTTCATTCACATTTCATAAACAGTTTCCAAAGTGCTGCACAGATACACAGTAAGAACTATAATAATAAAATAATGATAAAGTAAACGCTCGGATTTAATCATTCCAGTCTTAAAACGGTAAAACCAGTCAAATCAAATAAGAGCAAAAACCCTAGAATAGCAATAAATAAATAAAAAATCAATAAAAGACACAGAGGACCACACAACTCGTGGTGTTAAAAGCCAGAGTGTAAAAGTGGGGCTTAAGACGACACTTAAAACCCTCCACTTGTGGGGGCTGTTGGGACGTGGGGAGGCAGATCGTTCCAGAGTTCGGGGCCCTGACTGCAGCGAAGGCCCCGTCCCCCTGGTTTTAAGACTCGTTTTAGGCCCCACGAGCTGGAGCTGGAGCCCTCGGGGGATGTAAATTCGGAGGAGGTCTGAAACGTATTGTGGGGCCAGTTGAAAGTTGTTTCTCAAAGTTTAAAAAGGTCCCTAAAAAACACCCAAGGTCCTTTACAGAACTGTGCAAAATGCAGGTCAGATGTGAAGGTGTCAGTGTAAGATCCAAAAAGATGAACTTCTTCTCAAAAATCTCAAAATTCTGATCTCACGTGACGAGTGCAGTAGTGTGAAAAATTATGAAACGAGATGAAATATCGTATGAATTAGGGATGCACCGGTAATGCTGGTATCAAATATCGGTGCTGATACTAAAAACTGAGCTGGATCGGGTATTGTTTCAGCCAATGTCCTGGTTGGGCGCGGTACAAACCCTGATTCCGACATACCGCCACTCCGACAGACCCCATTCCGACAACCCTCCGTTCCGACGTGCCTCCATTCCGACACTTTTCGATGCCGCCATTCCCACACCTTCTATGTCGCCATTCTGACAACCTGCTCATAGTTTGGAGCGCCTCCTTCCGTACGCCAATCCGTGAAACTATTGTCCCGAAAAGACAACTTAATAATTACCTTGTGTGTCGGAATGGTGGAATGTTGGGAAAAAAAAGCTTAAGCTCAACTTGGGCAAGACGCTTTACACTTCACCCATTAAAGACAAAAGAATAATTATGATTTTTACCAGGTTTAAGATTGGACTAAACCACGACCTAAATCTAAATCTAATGAGAACTATGAAATGGCTCACTATTCTACTGCTGTACTTTTACTTTGGCTTTGATTTCCCACTGTGGGACAATAAGGATGTGTATGTTTAACCAAAGTTACTTCTAATTACGGAGATAGGGATGTGTTAGGAAAGTGAGGAATAACATTGAACCAACACAACCCGTTACAAATGAACTAGTTCTGCTTTGTGACCAGATGTCGCCGTTTACCCGGGACAGTCCCAGTTCTGAGCCCTGTGTCCCCCGTCCCAGCGGATTTATCCAAAACCAGTGATTTGTCCCAGTTTTCTACAAGAAACGTCCCAGATATCCCTATTTTTGACCAATCTGACCCCTGCCAACAGTGAAGAGAGGCATAAATTGGCGTTTATTTAGGTAAAATACAGAAAAGCTGCTTAAAAACAACCAAAACACAAAGAAAATGTGACTATACTGACTCACACTAGTGCCGAGTGCCACAGTATTCCCTAATTACGAACATGTTTCACAATTTTATTATTAGCAACCACCACAAACCGGGAATGTCCCTGTTTTTAGTGCCGTCACGCCAACTGAGGAAAAAGAACGTCGAAGTGCAGGAATGTTTGATAAAAAACGGAAATGCCGCCACTGCCGACAATTACACGTCAATGTTGGAGTGGCAGCGTGTTGGACGTGTTATTGGACGTAACGAGACAGTTTTAACGTCTCATAATATTTGAACTGTTATTCACACAAAGCTGATCACAGTTACTTATTGGATTAATAAACATAAGTCGATCAAATTTGCCAAAATAAAGTGCCTTTTTCAGTCCCTGCATGGTTATGGATCAATATTGGCTTTCAACAAATACCAAGCAAGTATAAATAAAGGAGTTTTTCGTATTTTTTCCTCATTTAAACAACATATTTTATTGTTTTTTTATGTGCTTTATGGTCTCTGTGTTGAGGGTAATGTGCTCTATAAATAAACTGTAATTACCTTCATTATACAAGGCCTGAAACACATATGTATAAAAAAAAAAAGAAGCAGACTAACATAAATAATCACTCATCCACTTTATGCTAATGTCTCACTCGCTCGGCTTTCATGCCTCACACGCCACATGTGAACGGTTTTCCATGAGCACATGCAGCCTCCTGACCGGGTGCCCTGTTGAATTATGGGAACACTTTAACTGATGTATGAATATGCACCAGAGCACTGATCTCAGCCCCGAATCCATCACGGCGACGCTTAGCCTTTTCCACCTGCGCACACTCGCACTCGCTCCGTACGCATGGAGCGGCTATCTATAGACACGCACGGCCTACGGGGGGCGTCGACGCTCCCTTCAGAATGGAAATAATCAAGTAGAAGTGAAAGGACTCAATAAATACGATATGATCTTATGTTTGATGTATGAGACTGACCTGAGCTAACTTCTGTATATTCAATTACAGGTGTT
This sequence comes from Odontamblyopus rebecca, assembly GCA_030686955.1. Lineage (NCBI taxonomy): Eukaryota > Metazoa > Chordata > Actinopteri > Gobiiformes > Gobiidae > Odontamblyopus > Odontamblyopus rebecca. Next base: position 5,136,756 of record CM060673.1, read on the forward strand.
TTTATCACTCAGAAACTTGCCTCTCCACTTTATATCATATATGTGCCTTGTAAAGAACAATGTTACACATCTTAAACCCTAATCTTATTCCTTACTAAAATATAATTATAGCATTTTTTTAATTTGACAGGCGACAGTGAACATTAATCAATAATTCTGTAAATAAAGGGTGTCCCAAAAATCTGACATCTTTTTGCAGGACAATAATTTTGACAATTCTTACTGAAATAACCTCAAATTTTCACAGAATGTGTAGAAACAGATCAAGATTTTATATTTAATGTGTTATTTTTGTTCTGTTTTCAGGTTGAGCCATGGGGGTTACCCCATGTTCCCACAGCCCTATCATCATCATCATCGTCATCAAACTTTCATTACAGACTCTTGGTCCAGAGTTAAAGACACACTGAACAAACACACACTCCAAAACACAATATTCACAACAAACTGCAGTACCAGTGCATCCCCAGTTCAGACTGGTGCCTCCTGATACCTCCTGGTGCTGAGTTTGCCATTCGTCAGGCTCATGATAAAGCTGTTCTCACAGTCATTAAGGCGACAGATGAATCTGTGCATTAAACAGCGTATATTTGCATGAAAAGTTCTAATGCCCGCTGACACAAACAGGAGACTTGCACTTTCCCATCTCGGCCTTTTCAATAAAATCCTATGTTCACTCATTTCTAAGATTTTTCTTATTTCTAAATTTTTTCTCAAAATTAATTTTGTCTCAAAATTAAAATCATTTTTAGTTTTACAACACATTTAAAAGGATGATTCAGAGTAATTTCAACCTATGACCTTGAGCTGGGCTGTGGGACACACTCCCGAGCTGCGCCCTTCACTCCAAAAGAGAAGTCATTTTGTGTTTTGGAATCTGCTCACACACACTCATGTTGTTATTTACACATTGACGTCTAATTGTTGGAATAGTGGCGTAAACATTTTTCAAGCGTCCCACTACTTCGACTTTTTTTTTTTTTCATTGTCAGAGTAGCTTTAGTAGTAACTTTTTTACAAACATTCTGCTTTTCCGACATGATCAATATGAATGTGATAGCCTATTATACTTTGTGCTCCCAGATATCATAAGGCGCTTGAACCTTGATCAGAGAACACTTCGGCCACAGAGGATATCAGACACTTCGGCAGTATCTTAACTGAGGGCCGTGGGAAACAGTCATGCATTTTAAAAAAGGAATAGTGATACTAAAAACTGTCCGAAAACCGGCACGTCTAAATAGATGCATGTTGTAATGAAGGGATGGTCAGAATAGGCGGCGGACCCCAAACAGGAGAAGTAAGTACAGAGCAGTGGCCGTTTTAGGATGACTCAAATGTGCATAAATGTCTCCAAATACAACTGTGAGAGAGGAGGGAAACGGGTATAACATTGCTAAAAACTCTTTGCAGAACTTTATTAAAACATTCAGAGAGAGAATTCAAAGAGAAGACAAAGACCGAGCAGCAGCAGTAAAGGGAAGACAAGGCAGATTTTGTGTTAACGTTGTCTTGTCTGATTTGCTGTGAACCGTATTTTGAAAAGACTGGAAGAGGCCAGCTCTCTGCGGTGTCTGGGGACTGTACTCCTGAGACAGAAAGGAAACTCTAAAATACACATAAAAAACAAAAAAAACAAACATACAGATCCTTTAGTTCAGTACAGGTCAAATAGTTAAGGGGGTAAAGAACGCCCTTGTGAAGTGCCTGTCGAAGCGAAAATTACAATTGTTTTTGTTTTGTTTTTTGTAAAATTTTCTAGTCACAGCATTTATTTTCCCCCCCAGACGTTAATACCGTCCAAACATTTTCACTTGTGCGTTTAATCCGCAGTAGTGCCACGGGTTAATGAAGTGCAAATGCTTGAACATAGAGCGGTTATTCCTCTGCTTTGTGATGGAAGGAAACCACATGTGTGTCTGAGGCCGACACTTCACATGCAGGATTCTGTTGTGGCTTTGGTTTTCTTCTGTCCGACATCTGTTCTTCTGCCCACGTCTCGAACGGCCTCCAAAAATATGACGTCTTTTTCTAAGTCGTGTCTTACACAGAGTAGAAACCAAACAATGAAAAGACTGCAGTGAAAAGACACAAGAACTGGACAATTTGACCAGTGATGTTCATGGATTTTGTTGTTTATAGGTACTGTAACTTTTACTCAAAAAAAGGGGGGAAAAAAAAAAGAAAGTACAAACTTAATCCACTCATTTTATTTCTGTACAAAATGAATAAATCGTATCTCATTCTTTAAAAGACCATCAAAAATGTGTAGGCTGCCCGTTTATAACAACTACACACAAAGACTTAATAATGAACAAATAGTTTAAGAATTAAAGACCTAACTCCTAATGCAAAGCACTTAATTAAGTAGCTACTAAAGCTAGGGTGACCAGATTTTCAAAATAAAAAAAACTGGGGAATAGTAAAATTGTGAATTGAGTGCGTAATTAAGGAAAATTGTTACACTCGGGCCTAATGTGAATCAGTATGGTCAAGTTTTCTTTGCGTTTTGGTCATTTTTAAGCAGCTTTTCTGTATTTTACCAAAAGAAATGACGGTTTATACTTCTCTTTACTGTTGGCAGGGATCAGATTGGTCAAAAATAGGGACACCTGGGACATTTTTTTGTATAAAACTGGGACAACTCACTGGTTTTGGGTGAATCTGCTGCGACAGGGGACACAGGACTCAAAACTGGGACTGTCCCGGGTAAACAGGGATGTTTGGTCACAGTGTACTAAGCCCGAATCGTCTGCTAAAGTAGGCTGAGTATGTCTGTTGGCGTCGCCATGTTTGTTTTGGTTTGTTTGGGCGCTTCACCTTTGGCTTCCTCACAAACCTCAGTGCTGTGAAAAACCAGGACCAAACATAGTCTAATGTAGGAAAATAATGAAGGAAAAAAAGAATTTGGTGATTGGTCTGCTGAAACGCACAAATAACACGAGAATCCATTTTGCTGTGGAAGGTTATTGTGTTTGGCTCTAATTAAATAATTAAATTCACAGAAAGCAATGATTTATGTGTTTTGGGCTTCTGATTTACATCTATGTATGTGTAACACAGAAAATGAAGTCCCTTTTCAGTTAGGAATGACCGAACAATGACCGAAATAGCGTGATATTGTATTGTCAAAGGTCTCACAATAATATCGTGGAGCATCACAATATATCGAATCCCAAGTCTCTTTGCTTAAATGAATAGTTATGATGCAGAAACTACATAGACCATGATCCTTTGCTCCGTTAACCTCCGCTAACCCTAACTCTAACTCGTCTGTTTCGGTAAAATACAGAAAAACTACTTAAAAATGACCAAAACACAAAGAAACTGTGACTGTTTTCCTTAATGATGCACTCGTTTCACGATTTTATATAAGGCTCTTATATTTACTCTTGCGGCCGTTAAAATGAGAAACGCTGATGTTTTCATTTTGTAAAAGTACCTTGGAGATCCCTGCTGTAAACAATGAAATAAAAATAAAAAATACTGTTGTAAATAAACTGTCAGAAGTGGAAGTGTTTTCACTTGTACATGTTGGCTATTTGAAATGCATAAAACCAGCAAACAACCGAAATCTGGTGATATCGTATCGTCAAAGGTCTCAAAATAATATCATGGACCATCACAATATATACTGAAACTCTTTGCTTAAATGAACAGTTCTGATGCAGAAATAGCTAAAAAAACAGAGGGAACTACATAGACCATGATCCTTTGCTCCGTTTCAGTGCAGACGACATGAAGAAATAACTGTTCTAAGCACTTTTACATCTTCATTCTTTGGATTAAGTTTTGTGAAGAGATTTTTAGAGGAAAAAGTCGCAGATTCAACACAAAATATTGCAATAAATCTGGTTCGGTGAGATGTTAATGGTGAAATTATCGTACAGAGAGATTTGGATTTCGTTCCATCCCTAAGGACAATAAATGTTGTACCAAATGACTGGTCAAAGCATTTTAGAAATGTCTTGTTATTATGTAGAATATCGTAATATCATGAGCTTTCCCACGATATCGCAATAAATATCGTCCTGTGAGGTTCATACGATATCGTGAGACTTGTATATTTTCAGTACTTCTCAGTAGATTCTTTTGTGGCTGGTGTAGTTACTGTACTTCGGGGGCGTGTGCTGTCTGTAAGTTCTGGGCAGCGGGCCCCGGTTTATACTCGGACACGTGCATGCCTCCGGGCCACTTCTGGAGAACGCCAACATTTAAAAAGGAGCGAAGATTTAAAAAAAAAAAAAAAAAAAACTCACTACTTAGTCATTACCGTAGCGTGGAGCGTAAACAGGGCCAGGTTTTTCGCAGATTTGGCTCCGCTGGATGGGTCTTACCTCCCGGGCTGACAGCGGAGAGGGCTTTGGCAGAGCATCACTGGGGGGTGTCAGGGTGAGTGATGGCAGGAAGGAGCTGCGTAAGCCTGTGTGTGAATAACTTACATACATTAGACGCAGGAGACTGGACCGGTCAGAGGAGCAGGGTGGGAGGGGGTCAGGGGGGCAGGGTGGGAGGGGGTAAGAGGGGTGGGGTATGGGGGGGGGGGGTCTGAGGAGTGGGGAAAGGGGGGTGAGGGCCATAGTTTAAATGCTTCAGTCGGCCGGGAGTGTGAGTCTGTGGAAGTGACCAAAATGTGATTATTTTTCCTTATTTTCGTCTCTTATATTTACTCTATTTCTTGCAGCCGCTAAAAGGAGTAGCTCTCCTGCGGTTTCTTTTTGTTAAAGTAGGTTGAAGACCCTGGCTGTAAACAGTGAAATAATAAAAAAAAATGCTGTTGTAAATAAACTGGTGGAAGTGGAAGCGTTTTCCGTTGTACGTGTTGGCTATTTGAAATCTTAAAAGCGTAATACCAGCAAAAAACATCATTTTTGGAACCGAAATCTGGTGATGTCGTATCGTCAGAGGTCTCACAATAATATCGTGGAGCATCACAATATATCGAATCCCAAGTGTCTTTGCTTAAATGAACAGTTCTGATGCAGTGTCCGTCTGTGGGAGTGGGAGTCTGTTGAAGTGGGCGTCTGTGGGAGTGTGCGTCTGTGGGAGTGTGTCTGTGGGAGTGTGTCTGTGGAAGTGCGTCTGTGGGAGTGTGCGTCTGTGGGAGTGTGCGTCTGTGGGAGTGCATCTGTGGGAGTGTGCGTCTGTGGGAGTGTGTGTCTGTTGAAGTGCGTCTGTTGAAGTGTGCGTCTGTTGAAGTGTGTGTCTGTTGAAATGCGTCTGTTGAAGTGTGCGTCTGTGGGAGTGTGTGTCTGTTGAAGTGCGTCTGTTGAAGTGCGTCTGTGGGAGTGTGCGTCTGTTGAAGTGCGTCTGTGGGAGTGTGCATCTGTTGAAGTGTGTCTGTGGGAGTGTGCGTCTGTTGAAGTGCATCTGTTGAAGTGCGTCTGTGGGAGTGTGCGTCTGTGGGAGTGTGTGTCTGTTGAAGTGCATCTGTTGAAGTGCGTCTGTGGGAGTGTGCATCTGTTGAAGTGCGTCTGTTGAAGTGCGTCTGTGGAAGTGAGTCTGTGGGAGTGTGTGTCTGTTGAAGTGCATCTGTTGAAGTGCGTCTTTGGGAGTGTGCATCTGTTGAAGTGCGTCTGTGGGAGTGTGCGTCTGTGGAAGTGCGTCTGTGGGAGTGTGCGTCTGTTGAAGTGTGCGTCTGTGGGAGTGTGTCTGCGGGAGTGTGTCTGTGGGAGTGTGTCTGTGGGAGTGTGCGTCTGTTGAAGTGCGTCTGTGGGAGTGTGCGTCTGTGGAAGTGTGCGTCTGTGGGAGTGTGCGTCTGTGGGAGTGTGCGTCTGTGGGAGTGTGCGTCTGTGGGAGTGTGCGTCTGTGGGAGTGTGCGTCTGTGGAAGTGCGTCTGTGGGAGTGTGCGTCTGTTGAAGTGCGTCTGTGGGAGTGTGCGTCTGTGGGAGTGTGCGTCTGTGGGAGTGTGCGTCTGTGGGAGTGTGCGTCTGTGGGAGTGTGCGTCTGTGGAAGTGTGCGTCTGTGGGAGTGTGCGTCTGGGGAAGTGTGTACAAAACACAACAGGTCTGGCCTCACTGTGGGTGTGGAGCATAGCCGTGTATATGAGTGGACAAAGCTAAATCGTCAGCCAAACAGGAAGTGCTCCACGAGGCTCTTCCAGCTCCTTCTGTCCCTGGTTCCCATTGAGTTACATTGGGCTCTTGTCGCCCCTTTTCTCTGTAACGGCAGCTACAACTCACGCCTCACAGCAAGAAGGTTTCAGCTTCAATCCCTGGGTTTCCTCTGGGCACTCTGGTTTCCCCCATCAACCCAAACAGACATGCACCGTAGGTATGAAAGTGGTGTGTGTGTGTGAGTGATGGTGGTGTTCAGATTGACCGATGGCACCGATTGGCTTCAGTCAGTCTGTCCCAGGGCAGCTGTGGCTACAACAGCAGTTTACACCACTGGGTCTGGAGTGAATGAAGAACGCTCTGTAAAGCGTCTACGCAAACGCCATATAAAATAAACACTTACTGCTGCTGTGGCCTCGTCATTTTGATCTTAAAATGCTCGTATTAACCCACTCTACGTGATCTTTTTTTTTTTTTTTTTGCCATCTGCCAAAAAATTCTCTTCATAACATGGAGTTTGGCGGCAGATTTGCTCCTGTAACGTTTGCATCGCGAGCCTCATTTGAGCAGAGCTGAACGCTGTGGTGATGTCACACTCGTTTAGTCCACTTCTTTTATACGGGGCTGTGGTGTGGAGCAGGGATCGTTTTGTGCACTAATAATGCAGCGTTTGTCTAAAGCTGTGACCAGATGTATTTTTGTACTGATCATTTTGGCAAAGAGTTTTGAGTTAATTCAAAGATTTGTCCATGCCATTTTTTGCAGATAAAAAAAAAAAGTAAAAGAAACAGAATAACTACATATTTTGTCGATTGTTCATTTTGACAACAACAACAATTATAATTAAATTCTGGGCTTTGCAAACAAACTCTTTTTTTTTTTTTTTTTTGCAGATTTAAAATTTTTACAAACTTAAAATTATTTAATCAAGAATTAGTCAAATGGAGCTCCTAAGTGACCACTACGAGGTTTTGTGAAGTAAAGTAGATTTTTCTATAGACTTAAAAAGTTTAATAATAAATACAGCCGCAAGCGGTGATGATCGGCCCTCGCGTGAGCCTAAGCCTACGCTGCACCCCGCAAACGACATGCCCCACAAACGATGTGCTATGCAAACGACGTGCCCTGCAAACGACGTGCCCTGCAAACGATGTGCTATGCAAACGACGTGCCCTGCAAACGACGTGCCCTACAAACAACGTGCCCTACAAACGACGTGCCCTGCAAACGACGTGCCCTACAAACGACGTGCCCTACAAACTTCGTGCCCTACAAATGACGTGCCCTGCAAGCGGCGTGCCCTGCAAAACGAGGTGCCCCGCAAACGACATGCCCTACAAACAACTTGCCCTACAAACGACGTGCCCTGCAAACGACGTGCCCTACAAACGACGTGCCCCACAAACGACGTGCCCTACAAACGATGTGCTATGCAAACGACGTGCCCTACAAACGACGTGCCCTACAAACGACGTGCCCTACAAACGACGTGCCCTGCAAACGACGTGCCCTGCAAACGACGTGCCCTACAAACGACGTGCCCTACAAACGACGTGCCCTGCAAACGACGTGCCCTACAAACGACGTGCCCTACAAACGACGTGCCCTACAAACGACGTGCCCTACAAACGACGTGCCCTGCAAACGACGTGCCATGCAAACGACGTGCCCTACAAACGACGTGCCCTACAAACGACGTGCCCTACAGACGACGTGCCCCGCAAACGACGTGCACTACAAACGATGTGCCATCCAAACGACGTGCCCTACAAACGACGTGCCCTACAAACGACGTGCCCTGCAAACGACGTGCCCTGCAAACGACGTGCCCTACAAACGACGTGCCCTACAAACGACGTGCCCTACAAACGACGTGCCCTACAAACGACGTGCCCTACAAACGACGTGCCCTACAAACGACGTGCCCTACAAACGACGTGCCCTGCAAACGACGTGCCATGCAAACGATGTGCCCTACAAACGACGTGCCATGCAAACGATGTGCCCTACAAACGACGTGCCATGCAAACGACGTGCCCTACAAACGACGTGCCATGCAAACGATGTGCCCTACAAACGACGTGCCATGCAAACGACGTGCCCCGCAAACGACGTGCCCTACAAACGAAGTGCCATCCAAACGACGTGCCCTACAAACGACGTGGCCTACAAACGACGTGCCCTCCAAACGACGTGCCCTCCAAACGACGTGCCCTGCAAACGACGTGCCCTGCAAACGACGTGCCCCGCAAACGACGTGCCCTACAAACGACGTGCCCTACAGACGACGTGCCCCGCAAACGACGTGGCCTACAGACGACGTGCCCTACAGACGACGTGCCCTACAAACGACGTGCCATGCAAACGACGTGCCCTACAAACGACGTGCCCTGCAAACGACGTGCCCTACAAACGATCTGCCCTACAAACGACGTGCCCTACAAACGACGTGCCCTACACATCACCGTGCAAACGCCGCACCCGGCAAATGCAATGCCTTACACCAACCCTAATAACCGTAAACCCCAACCACACTTTTCATATGCTTTATAGTGTATTATATTCAGGCCGAGATCACGTATCAGTGATTCAAATTTCCCAGGCCAACACATCCTCCATCAGAAAAATTACACAGTGCACCTTTAAATGATTTTTGAGGAGTCTTTGCGTCGGACCGTCAGACGGATCTGGGAGCTGTGGATAACTTTTGACGTTCCGCTCCTGGAGATGATGTGGACCAAATTTGAGGCCGTTCGGGTGACGCCCGCGGAGGAGTGCGTTTCAGCTTCTCAAACTTTAATCCAAGAGCACAATACTTAAATCACACCTCCAGATGAGCCCCTCCGATCACTTCCTGTTTCTGCCTTCATGCTCGGGACCCTGGCCGTGACGTCACTACAAAACATCACTCCCGGCAATAAAATATTCATCTTATTTTTCCCAGTTCTTTTACAGGCGCAGGGACATGATCATGTTGTGTAATGTTTTTCTATAGTTTTCAATATTTATGGTGGAATAATTAACTTGGGTTTAAAGGTAGAAAACCCATATTAAAGTGTTAATTGGTTTGGGGGAGGAGCCTTGGGGTATAAAAGAGCCACTCCTGGACCTTTATATGGAAGGTAACTAATGCTACAGATTATGAAGCATATTTCTACTGTTATGTATATGTATTGTTAATATGTTTTCTTTTGTTGTTTCACTGTTCAACACAATTATGCATTAAAACATCAAAAAACATCCTTCTGTTTACGCCACCGTCACTTCCCGAGTAGAACCCCGTGACAACTCTTATTTAACATTATCTTAACACATACAAACTACTCTAATGTTTAACTTTCTTGCGTGATTATTTTGCTGTAACTGTGTGTTCTGTACACATCTGGGGAACACCTTGAGAAGAGTCTTAAAGCTGATTCTGGTAAATAATTTAAAATAGACAATAAATAGGACAGATTTGCTTTGTAAAAATATAACAAATGAGATGTGCACTTATATTTGCAGGTTTGTATATATATTTTTCATGGAGTGATTATATTCACAAGACCTAGTTTGATTTATACCAATTTTTTATTCTACCGGGACTACGTTAAAGTGAAAGTGACAAATAGCGGAGCTTTGACCTGTTTATTTGTGCGTCGGAGAGCGAATAACACGTGAGAGAAATGCAAATGCTCAACAGAAATGTGACGGCGCTTATATATGCATGCCGAACAAAGCGCGTAAAGCCACAAACTGAGACTCAAATGTTGTGGTTTCAATCTCAAAAATCCCAATAACACATCTGGAGAAGCTGGTACGGACTCACATATCTGCTGCAAGTCACTGCGTACTTCGATTTACACTAGACGTGGACTAGGAGAGGCCTTCAACTGCACTGCGTATGACACATGTGTCAAACATGCGGCCCGGGGGCCAGATCCGGCCCTCCAAGACCTTTAATCTGGCCCTCGGCTGATTTTTCTATTAAAATACTTAAAATTTTCAGATTTTTCTGTTAATTTTCTGCACCGTTTAGCATAGCAGCGTCTCCGGCGTTTCTGTACGTTGCGACTCCCACCAGAGCAGCACAAATGAAGACTTTCCTCTTTCCAAACGTTCTTAAAGGACGATCGTTTTGACTGTCGACCGTGACCCTCATCAGCAAAATGTCAAAAAATGAGAAAAGCAGATGCTGAGTTCAGGATTTCCCAAGAAAAATAGTCTAATTCTTATTTGTTGACAGAGGTGAATGGGAAATCTGTGCTCAGTGTGTTTGGAACAAGTGGCGTTGCTCGAGGAATATAATCTTAAACACCACTACGAGACACGGAGAAAAATACAATAACTTGAAGAGAGAACTGAGTTTTCTGATCCGGCCCTTTTGGGATCAAAGTAGGTTGCATACGGCCCCCGGACCAAAATGAGTTTGACACCCCTGGCGTATGATATTCTCTAGTCATGGTGCTTTGTGTTGCATTTTTTTGTGTAAAACCCGCTCTGTAAATAAAGTTTGACTGATTTTTGTGGAGTCGGACCGTAGAGAAAAACCTCCGGTCCGACCACAGCTGCTAATTTGTATCACGTGTCTCTCAAAATGCAGAAGATATCTCAAAAATAATATTCAGAACAAATTATATCACTTCTTACACCTGGGATAAATATGAGTTTGGCGCTTCGATTGTTGATTCTCAAAATAATTGGAAATCAGGGACACAGGACATGACTCCCCATCCAGTCGTCTGTAAAGTTTTGTCAAAGTGTTTAGTTCTGGCTTTTCAAGGAACCACCTACCTGAGCATCAGTGTGAGACAATCACTTCACGCTTACCAGAAGACATTTGGAAACATAATGTGACTTTAACACGATGTATCTTCAGTGTCACTTAAGCCGGGCGTACACTGTGCGATTTTTGGCCCTTTTTGAGATGATTTTTCACTAATGCGACTGTTTTTGGGATCCGGTTTTGGCTTAATCGTGTGTCGTGCTTCTTGCAGTAAACATGGAGTAACGAGAACCGGTTAATCCCTCACGACCAGCTCCCGATCGGCAATCGTAGGTCGCAAGAATATCAAACCTGTTTGAAATCCAGTCGCCTCTCGTGAGGGTTTAACTGCTGAAGTCGTTCGTACAGTGTGAGAACATGAATCGTGAGCTGTGAACTTTTAAACCCTTAAAGTCAGTATCAACATAATGGAAAGCTACAATGATATGTTTTTTAGACAAATTATAATGCACAAATAAACAGGCAATTTCTAAAAGGTAAAAAAAGAGAACACAATGACATCTCGATGAAGAAAACTGGGCCATTTTCTCAGTTTTCCCAGATTTTGTCAGCGTTCCAATCGCCAACAGAACGCAAAGGAAGTTGTCATCGCATGTTTCCAAATGTCTTCTGGTTTCACATCACAAACCAGGAAGACATTTGAAAAGATGCAATGATAACTTACGGTGGGCTCTGTTCACGGTTGTAAGTCTGACAAAATGTAGGAAAAATGAGAAAATAGCCCGGTTTTCTTCATCTCCGTGTCGTTGTAGCGTTCCGTTATGTTCGGCTCATCAACAATTCATTTCTCCACTGACGCACGACTCCGAGCGCACTGGGAACATGCGATTAGAAGAGACGAGGATGATTCCAAACTGCACATACGTCCGCAGGCTTCATTATACCAACGATCACGTTTACTTCAGTGGGTTTGATCACAGTCGGCTGACGAACCCAGTGTCGGGAACTACACCGGAAGTCGTCATCGCAGGTTTCCAAACGTCCTCCTGGTTTGTGACGTAAAGAGAGGCTCACGACAAATACAAACGCCACAAGCTACAACGGAAGTGGCCACGAGACTCTATTTTCCGACGTGGGGGATCGAGCGGGAAGTGAATGGGAAAAGTTGAAGGAGAAGAATGTGAAAAGTAAAGGAACGGAGAAGTGAAAGAAGCTGGAAACGTAAGTAAAAGTGATTTATCGTTTTGTGGCCAAGATCGATGTCACTGTCTGACCGTCGTAAATAATTTCCCGCTCGATCCTCCTCGCTTGGTCTGTTGGAAAATAGAGTCCCGGCTTTTTTTTTGTTGTTGTGTTGTGGCGTCTGTATTTCTCGTGAGCCGCCCCGGTTTCCGAACTATTGCACTTCGTAGCATCTCTGAAAATCAAATGCTCACCGTAAATGCGATGTCACTTATGTTTCTCTGTGTGGTTGTATGTAGGAAAGGCATTTTTATTATTTAGGAATCATAACTGCAAGATTTTAGACCTGCATGTTGTCCATATAAACTTTGATCAAACAAAACACAAGACCAGAGTTGATTTTATACTGTATTCAGATTTCTGAGACTTTTTAACCAATGAATAAATAAGCGTGTCACTTTTGGTTCAAAAGTTCATTGTGTCAGAATATTTACATTATAAATTAAATTAAACAAATAGACATTAACATATATTTTGGACTTTTGGAACAGACGTGAGGTCCAGAGAAACACGTACGAAAAGACGAGGCCAAATCGTGTGTGGGAAAAACAGGAACTTTATGTTCTGACGAGGGCGGCGTCGTTGCATAATCCAGACTTTCTTCAAAAACTTTTGCCCAAGTAAATTTTTGATTTGAATTTTGTGAGCAAGGAAAGAGGAAAAGGAAATGCTCTAATGTCGTGGGGATGTAACGATTCTCTCTATACCATATTTTCACGATATGCGATTTATGTAGGCCAACGAAACTGTGAATATGCTGCTTTTCTCTCATCGTAATCCAAATATTTAAGATTTAAAAGTGCTTCATAACTGTTATTTCAGCATGTGGACTGTACTGAAACAACACAAAGGATCATGGTCTATGTAGTTCCCTCTGTTTTTTTAGCTATTTCCTCACCATAACAATGAATTTAAGGAAATAAACGTGCAAATCGATATATTGTGGTGGATATTTTTGTGAGACTTTTGACGATACGATATCACGATGTTTCGGTTATTGTTACATCCCAAGTGTATACGATGAAATGTGGAGTTTCTGGAATTTTCCGCTTCCTATTTTATACACATTTTTCAGGACGGCCATTCCAATTTTGTTTTAAACTGTTAATTGCTGTGGTCACAATATTTTTTATTATTCCTATATCCAAAAATAGTCTGCTGTACACTACAAGATTTGTTGTTGTTGTTTTTGTTTCTATTTAGAGCTATCACCTTAAAAGTTCTTGTCTAGTTTTCTTACATGAATGTAAAAAATGTTTTAAAAATCCAATTATTTGGATCACATGAATCTGAAAAATGGATGGTTTCAGGATTAAACTTAATTTTTTTTCCCATTTTGGACAAAAATCACAGAGGGGAATCTTCTAAATTACTTTTTTTTTCTTTTTCTTGCATTTTAATACAGATTGGACAATTTTTATTTGTTGTTTTGCAAGTCCAAACTGTCCAAGAACATGAAATTATGAAAATTAGTTTTGCCTGTAGCGTTTGTGATCAAGAAGTGAAATGCAACAACAAAATGTCATCAATTCGTAAATAGTTTCGACCTCCCCGGATCTCAGAATATTTCCTGTTTTTACCACTGACAAAATCTCCGAAATCGGCCCATTCCAAAAAAATAAAATAATTTAACCCCACCATTTGGACACGTAACAAGCGCACGGACAAATAAATACAAAAACACTGACCATGAGCACAGTGACACTGGGCTCCGCAGACCTGTCACACATTAGACTGGGGCCTTTGGGGTGAGGGCCACTGGAGCGGAGCTTTTCTCACCCACGTTTGGGAATCCTGTCCCGCACAGATTAACTCGCCAATGGTGCGCGACGCCGTTGGGACACAAATTGTGGCTTGAATATTAACCCGAGGGGAAAGAGTCCAAGAAGGTAAAATAACACACTTTTTTCTTACGTGAACCCTGCAAAAAAACGAAAATCTACTCGAAAATCTTGAATTAAGAGCGATGATTTGAGTTGTTTCGACTGCAATACGGAACTTTTCTGGGAGAAGATCTGAAACTGCTCGTCTCCATAGTGATGTTAGTTGATTCCACAGTATGACATTAGGCTTATTTATTAAACCACAGCTCAAAATCCCTTGAAAAATCGGAGTTACCTTTCTACAGACCTGGCTTGTGACTTTGTGGTGTAGCCTGCTTGTTTCCATGGAGCTTTAATGCCTTATTGTGGAACATACCAGCCAAAAACAATGGCATTTCTATGAAGACGGGCAGGTGGTTGACCATACACCACAAAAGTTCAATAATGCGCCTTTAGTCCAAAAAATTTGCAGAATGTGAGATTTTTTTTTTCTTTATATTTTAGATTAAATAAATCATATTTTAGGAGAAAAGTGCATTAAAAATTGTCATTACCTTGAAAATAAATCGTTCAAAACTACTCAAATCATGACTTTTACTTTAAATTCAAGATGTTTTTTTCTTTTTGTAGACATTTCAATAGTTTGCAGTGAAGCAGTCTTTATTCCCAATGTCGTATCCATGTATTTGGCCACTTACGAATGGTCCGATGGCGCGAAAACTTTGGAATTGCCAAGACTTTTAACAATTCGTCTCTTAAACTGTCACATTTTGGGTCAGCTCCCGTTGGTGATAATGACTGAGGTCGCTTTGTGTGCTTGCATCTGCTCCGCCTGCATCCGTACGTGCGTGGCCACGTCGTAGGGCACCCCCGCGCACCCTGCCAGCCCGGGGTAGCTCCTGAGGTTCTCCGGGTCGTAGAAGTGCTCCAGCGAGTACCCGGTGAGAGCGTACGCCGCCTGCCTGTCCATGGGCTGCCTCTCCTGGGCCGGGTAGAGGGTGGGGCTGCCCTGCGCCGGAGGTGCCGAGTGCGGGGAGAGCTCCGTGCTGTGGATGTAGTCTTTGGTGGTGAGCGGCAGTCCCGTTCTGGGTATTCCGTCCGAGCTGGGGCTGCTGAGGCGGGACAGGGAGGCCGGGCTCGGGGTGCTCTCGTCCGGGTCGGGCAGTTTGAGGCGCTCCTGGAGGTGGTGCAGTCTGTCGGAGGGGGGGAGGTCCATGCTGGGAGCGCCCGGGCCCCGGCACACCACGCTGGGCATGTTGAGGGCGCCGTGGTGGGCGAGGCTGGACGTGCTGTAACAGGGGCTGTGGGATTTGGAGGTGATGCCGGGGACGTCCACCGGGGGTGCTTTGTGGTGCTGCTGCTGGAGGCGAGTTTCTTCTTCCTTGATCATCTGCTGCGTGGCGCGGATCAGCGTCTCCATCTTGCTGGGCTCGCGGGGGCTGGTGCGGAAGTGGTCGCCGTGGTAACGCTCACCGGAGTCACTCGTGGATCCGCCGCCGTCGGGAGAGCTCACGACGCTGTCCTCGTCCCAGTGACTGCGGCCTGTCGGGAAACAGTCAAACATGAATATTTCTGGTGTTTCTTTATCTGAAAACACTATTGCTACGTTTACATGAGAGCTTTAAAAATAATTTAAATCTGAATACCATGTAAACACTTAATTCCTAATGAAAATGATTATTCGGAGTTAAACTTAATTCCAAAGTAAGTGGGTGGTTTATTCTGATTTTAAAGCCAAATTAATTTCTTCCTGGATCATGTAAACGTTTCTTCTTCTTCAAAATAATCCCGGTGGTTGGTGCTCGTTGGCTCGTCCTTCTGATCCGGCTCCTCCAGTCGTCTCTTGGGACTTTCCTCCACGTCTCTTTGGATTTGTGAGCGGGATGTGGGAGTGGGCTGAGGTGTGGCAGCCTCAGACTCAGTTTGTCTTCTTCCTCCTTCTCCCACACTCTTCCCTTCTCCTCCTCAGCTCACAGACGGAAAGCGTGAGGAGAGAATTCTCCAGCCGCTCCTTCATTATCATGCGGAAAAAGTTTGGATCGTGTTTGTGCAGCACTTTGGAAACTGTTTTGTTTATGAAATGTGCTATAGAAATAAAGTGGGTCGATATTGTGTTTTGTAAGAACGCACGTTTCCCTCGCAAATCTGAATAACGGTTTCATTTATTCCATCCCGTTTCCGCAAATCGTTCTTCTGTTAAAAATATTTGAAGCCATCGACCTGTAAATGGACAAGCAGACAGTCCTCCCCCTAATGAGGAGCAAACTGCGTGAGCATTGTATGGTAATTTCATCGCATCCGGCTAGTGTCCTGGCTCGCATATGCGCATTCTGAGCTGTCAAACGATCTCTCTATAGTCTCCCATTATACCATTGTCACGGGCTCGCAGACTCCGCTGCTTTCACGCCTCATTGTGTTTATCTTGTTACCATCTTTTGACGACTCCACAAAGCTTTACTAACATCCAGCGGACACATGTGGGCCGTTAGCCGTAGCAGCGCCGTGGGGGATGCTTCACTCTTTTAGGATGTGAAAAGTGAAATAACTTGGCTTTCAATCGGAGGCAATTTTTGGAACAGATGGCAGCAATCAGCGCACTGGCACGGGACGCCGTAAACAACTTAGCATGCTCGCATAATAACATTTGGGAAAGAGCTACCAGGACGAGCGTCAGGGATGTTTCTTTTGCGATTTGCGGCAATACTGTAAGACACGGCATTGAGGAAATTTAAGGTTTTGAATTCACATGAATACCTCAAATTTCTCTGATCCGGCCAAGATTTTAAAACTTACCGTCAGGTTATTCATCTTGTTTTCTGATGTATTATCGACTTGTAGTTCAGAGACTGCTTCATTCTAGTCTAGAGGTCATTTATTTTAAGGTAACGTCAGTGCAGCAAAACAATTTCACTACTTTTAAGTCATTTTTTGATAGATTTAAGTGTTTATATCTTCAGCTTTTTTGCAGTGAAGGACAGGGGGTGTAACTAACTGATCTACGACCATTTTTGAAAGAAAAGTCTAAACAGAAAATGTCCACAAATGTTTAATCTCCTCGTGTTTTGACAGGGGCAGGGTGCACACATTTGCCGCCTAATTCAGAACAGTGAGTCACAAACGTGTTTCAGAATGAACTGCTCGCGCTGCTGAATCATGACAAAGACACACAGTCTCTGATTGGGTAAAGTTCTACGTCTCTGGCCATTGCTTTCTTATGGTTTTTATCTGACTAAATGCTTTTTGTGTAAATGTACAGGATGTTTGGTCTTAAATGTTCGTCTTAACCCGCTCTACAGGATCCTGAATTTTTTATTTTGCGGTTTTGTTCTTGAATCAAGATCTGAACGTAAATAACGGACCAATCAGACGCCTTCATTCCCCCAGGTTGCTTCCGCTCCTCGATAGCAACAGGTTTGATTGACAGCTCGTGTGTTTCATTGCCCCGTCCCACTCCCCGGTGAGTAGGGCGGCACATTTAACGACCTCAGTCCTGATTGGATCTTGTGGTTGCTATGATACTCCCGGTTGGATTTCCAAATATGGAGCTCCTGTAACAGTTTTTTTATACAGTCTATGTGTGGAACATTCTAGGCAAAGCGACAATGTCTCCATGGTGACGAACTGGTGACCAACCCTCTAACACAAAAGTTACATAGTGCATCTTTAATACCACACTGTGCAAAAGGCAAAGCAATAACCATGGAGACAAGATGGTGCGATACCCTAATCCAGGGGTGTCCAAACTTTTTTCATCAAGGGCCACAGATTAAAACACAAACCAGCGTGAGGGCCGATCGAGGGCCATAGACTGATGGTCAAAACAGTGAGTAATTCAAATCTGTGCATTTATAACAGGTTTGAATGACCCTCCAGACCTTTGTTCATCTTAGACCCTCAAAAGGACACACTACACTTGCTCGATCAAGGTAGATTTCAGAAACATGCAGTAAAAATACTACTTACGGTAGTTTGGCCCAATTCACCTGGAAGCCTGAGGACCAAAACCACTGATCTGAGGGCCACATTCGACCCTCGGGCCATAGTTTGGACATGCCTGCCCTAATCTAACACAGCGAGATTCTCCAATATTTGTGAGTTCACAAAATCACAAACTCACCGTATTCACTGCCAAAAAGCTTGGCCAAATTTTAAGATATCAACACTTAAATCGATCAGAAAATGACTTGAAAGCAGTGAAATTATCTGTCCACGCAGCAAATTATCTTAAAATAACCAACCTCTAGACTAGAATGAAGCAGTCTCAGAAGTAGTAAATCAATAATAAATGTGAAAACAAGACGAATAACCTGAAATATGTTTTCAAATCTTGGCCAGATCAGAGAAAGTTGCCGTGTTGGGCGGACGCACCGATCACAGAGCAGCGCTGAAGTTTGTGCAGAAGCCAAAGATGAACTATTCTGGACAAGACTATTTAGTTTGTGAAAAACAGTAGGTAAGAGCTTTGGGCATTTGTGGACAGGGAAGATGTCTGAGCTTTTCACTCAATTGGTTGTAGGTTTGATTTTTCAGCTTGTTCCGCTGTTGTGACGCTTTAACCAGAACAAGAACAGAACCAGAACAGAAAAGAACTATGCAGTGCACCTTGAAATGGGTATTTTTGCCTTTTATTCCTATTGTTCAAATGTAAAATATCAGCTAATTATTGAGCGTTTGTGTCTTGTTGGCTCCTCACCGTGTATGGCTCCGTGGTACGACGTAATCTCGTATCCCTCGCTGCTCTCCGAGGCTTTGGGCAGGGTCAGCACCGATCGCGTGGCGTCCCACCACATCTCGCGTCCTGACTGGGGGGTCCCCAGGAAGTACCGCCCACTGTGGCACCTGACTCGCTCGCAGGCGGAGGGGTGGGCGTGGCTTAGCTCCTCCTCCGTCAGGCCCAGGCCGTAGTACAGGGGTGCGGAGTCCGGGTAGAGTCTGTACGCACAGGACGAATCAGACGCCTCGCCGGGGTCCATCAGCTGAGGGGAGGCGGAGTCTGTTTGAGGGCTGCCTCCCCATTGGCTGTCCTGGTCCGACTCGGAGCGCTCGGGGTTAAACGCTGAAAACTGCTGTAAAGTAAAAACACAAAAGAGCTACTTTAAACTTTCTGGAGTGGTTAGAAATAAATTATTATAAAGCAAATTCGCACAACTTGATGAGGTGCTTCGACAGGCAGAGAAATAATACAACTCAATAAAGGGGGAAAAAAAGTAAAATCTGGTTTTGTACATTTAACAAATATGTGACTGTTCTAATACCTTCATTTTCTTTGAAATTTTAAATTAGAAATGATTCCTATTTCACTGTAAATATACTTTAGGATTTATTTGCATACACATGTGAAGAATGTATTAGAAAATGTTACTATAACCAGCCAAAAATATCTTTAAAGGTGCAGTATATGTATTTAATATGATTCACTTAGGTTCAGGAGCAGGACCACGCCTCAGCCGCCCTCGCCTCCTCCCCAGTGAATCACAGCTCACTTCTACCACACCTCAATTTCCCAGAAGCCTATTTGTAGCATCATATCCTAGCAACCCAGTCTGTCCCGAATAAATCAACTCTTCCTCCGACAACAATCATCTCTTCCTCACGCAAACGGGCAAGATCATTGCCAGGTTCTGGTTCACTAAGATTTCTGAAAAGCTTCGCTCTTCCAGCATGTCTCCCCAGTCATTCTCCATTCACTCCTTCTGCATCGGCACTGCCAAGTCCACAGCCAAGGCTGGGTTATCTGACCAGAAAATAAAGATTCTCGGTCGCTGGGCATCTAGCACCTACCTTATGTCTTGGGCCCTCTAAATTTTTGGGGGTCCCGTTCCTGCTGGACCATGTGAAGATTGAGACTGGACCCCCACCCTGAGTCTCAGCCCAGCCGACATGTTATTGATGTGGTCCTTGCTAGTGAAATAACTCTTATTGTGAGGGGTCAGCCACATTGCTATCTCTGAGATGTTGTTGCTTTGCCAGGAAAGTTCCACAGTGCAGCATTTAACTTATCTATCTCCATGGTGATGTGACCAGACCAACAAACAGTTCAGATTTGTGGAAAAATAATTTGAAAATGGTCAATATATTGATAAGTGTAATGCAATACTATGAAAAATCTTGGGCATGGTAAATAGTCGGGGTATAACGATATCCAAGTCTCACGATACGATATCGTTACAGTTTGAACCTCACGGTACGATATTTATCGCGGTATCGTGGGAAAGCTCACGATATTACGATATTTTACAGAATAACAAGACTGACATTATGAAACGCTTTGACCAGTCATTTGGTACATTTATTGTCATTAGGGATGGAACGAAATCCAAATCTCTCTGTACGATATTTTCACCATAAACATCTCACCGTATCATATTTTCTGCAATAAAAAACTGTGACTCTGCTCCTTTTTCCTCTAAAAATGCTTCACAAGACTTAATCCAAAGAATGAAGATGTAAAAGTGCTTAGAACAGTTATTTCTTCATGTCGTCTGCACTGAAACGGAGCAAAGGATCATGGTCTATGTAGTTCCATCTGGTTTTTTTAGCTACTTCTGCATCAAAACTATTCATTTAAGCAGAGAGACTTGGGATTCGATATATTGTGATGCTCCACGATATTATTGTGAGACCTTTGACGATACGATATCGCCGTATTTCAGTTATTGTTACATGATGTATCTAAAGTAGTGAAAACAATAGATTTATAGTGAAGTGAATTTCAGCCCCAGAGCTTTACCTGTGGGTAGGGGGAGACGCGGGCCTTGGACTTGCCCTGGTTCAGTCGGGGTTTGGAGCTCTTGCGGTCTTCGCTGTGGGGGTCGGAGGCGTAGGGGAAGGCTGGTTTAGTGGGACTCATCTGGTCCAGAGAGAGCTGCATGCCCTTGTACTCCGTGTCCCTGCAAAGAATACGAGAGACAACACAGACACATAAAGGCCACTTCTTTATGGAGAAAGTGACTCGCTGCATCAAATGAGTCTAAGTAGAAGACATATTTACGGAAGCGTTTACGGAAGTCGCCTAAACATGGGCGATAGCATTAGCCATTTTAAAGTTGCTGTTGTACCGGAGCCAGAACGTGTACATTTGATTATTTGTTTTAAGGAGGAGATTGAGAAGGACAAGGTTTTTGGCCCTGGAATTTTGTGAGGCAGCGGCAGTAAAATTCTCTTGCGTTGTCGTCCACCGTGGTTATGGCTTTCTCCCAGTTTCCGCCTACTTCAGCGCAGAATAGTGAGTTTGTCGCTTGTTGGTGTAGGTCAGATGAATGTGATCTGGCTGTTCGGACTGAAGCCGCAGCTCAAAGGATCGGATATGTATCGGTTTTAGGAGCACATATCCAAGTTCCCTCGGTCGCATTTGAAAAAAAAAACAGATGTGTCGTCCAGACGGTCAATAAAAGATCAGATACAGGTCACATAGGGGCGAAAAAAATCAGATTTGGGTCACTTCAGGCTGCGGTCTGCACGTAGCCTAAGTTATAGAAGACATTTTATGAGTTTGTCTGCTGTCTACGACACCGGACTCCACTGCCGTGTTATCTAAAACACGTCTGCAGACTTCTACACCTGTCTCTTTACTTTACGCTGCCACAAATGTCCTCACATCACAACCACAGAGTGCCTCTCTGCCGGACCATGTAAAGACCAGTAAAGACCCTAAATAAGTAGTAAAAGTTCATACAGTCGTCCCTCACTATAACGCGGTTCACCTTTCGCAGCCTTTTTTGAGCAATTTCGCATGTTTTTCTTTTTTACATCATATCAACGAGCAACGTAATCGAAGGTGGCATGTCTGTTTATAAGAATCTTCTCGCCCAGAACTACTCGGAAAAAGGCACCTGCACCAAATCCCCTCAGTTTAGATGGCGGAGCCTGTCTGAGAAAAGTATATAAAGTGTGTGGTGAGGGGTTTTACAGCCTTAAAACAGCCGACTACTTCGCGGATTTCGCCTATTTTGGGTTATTTTTAGAACGTAACCCCCCCGTTCTATTGTAAAACAAGATCAGAGCAATGAATACAGTAGAATAAACATTACTCAGCATGCATGAATCGCTCTAAAGACAACTTAGTAGATTAATAACAAAGGAAAAATGCTGTCTTCTACCTGCAGGTTAAGGCTCTGGCAACACAGGTTCAGTTGTGATTTTAGAACCTTTTTTAACTATAAATCTATATATTGCACTAATAAATGATCAACTGTCATGTTTTCCAAATTCACCCAACTCAAATATAATAAAATCCACCTTTCAAAGCCTTCACCCCACCTCCCCGTGAGCCACAATATTCAATTTTGACTATATGCACAACCGACACGGCTGCTGTTTTGGCATTTGCTCTTTCTGTTCTTACCCTGAACCATGTCAAATGTTGTGCAACCATGTGCAAATACCCTCCTGCCCCTCCCTCTCCGCCCTCTCCTCAGTCCGTACCCGCCCTCCTCCGGCTCTTCCCACCTTTTTGGCCCGGCGGTGACCCCGTACGCGGCCCGCTCCCGGTTTAATTCAGCACTTAACACGCGTGCTCTTTATGTAGCGCTCTCGGGGGGGAGCTGGTGTTTGGATAGCTGCTGCCGTGGCGAGAGATGGCGGTGTTTGCCTGGTGCGGGGGCAGGTGCGGGGCAGGTACAGGAGCGGAGGAGCTGTAATGGGTTAGCCGCTGTGTACACTACGGGAGGGGCAAACGCGACGGGTCAAAGTCACCGCGCCGGGCGATGATTGATGAGCGAGGCACGGGGTGAAACAGGATCAATTATTGGTTTTGAGAGGTTGTTTTTGGATCACGGTCACTGGACCGACTCTTTACTTTGCAGAGACGTCATTTCAGGAGTGCGCCACGTGCATCTCTATGGCGGAATGTTCAGCAGTCGCCATGGAGACGTGACGCGCACATTGGCAGACGCTCGAAAAAGTTTTAAAATAGTCTGAAAACTGAAGATTTGGATTTAAAGGGCACATTTTTTAGGAGCATGTGATCGGTCTGAGCATTCGTGGAGTTTGATTTTCGACAAAAATATGAAGGTGACTCACTGAAAAACTGACTTCTGATTGAATTTTATGTGTAATAATGTTAACGAAGGCAGAAAAAAAGACCACAAACTAAAAAAATAATAAAAATCCTTACATGCTTCATCCTTATTTTGCTTATTTTAATGCGATTATAAACGATAAACTTCTGTGCCTTCGACCATAAACGGAAAAACAAAACTGGTATCTTTAAAAAAAAATTAAGATAAGACCTTAGAAAAAATGACTGTATTTCTGTTCAAGGGGTTAAAAAGTCTGTAGAAGCATTTAAAAAAAAAGATTATAAAGCTTTTTGAAAGATATAGAGCTCTGGAGTTTTGTTTGTTTTAATTGATATTTTGTCTCTTAAATTTACAGTAAGTCGTAAGTGAAATTATAAATACAAACTTGCTGTTCATACGTTGCTTTTCTTTCTTAAAATTCAGTTTTTGTTTAATAAGGTTTGGCGCTAGACGTACTTTTACTTCCTTATTTGGTGGTTTTTGGTATGTTCTAATGTAGTTTCCTCATCGCAAACAGACCTGGAGTTGTGTTTTGTTTCATTCGTTCTTCTCCCAGACTGAAAACACTCCTGTTCCACACACCTCCACTGAATCATTTGGATAGTTCCAGTCCTGGAATTGCCGATCTCTACTGAACTAAAGGTAAAAGGAGCTTGAAAAATACCGCTTCATGACATCACAACGTGGAACAGAGCGTTTTGAGCTTTGGAGATGTGGACAGACTAATAATAAAGAGTTACTCAAACGTGTGAATGAAACAAAACACAACTCCAGCTCTGTTTTTGAGGAAGGAACAGCATTATAACGTGAATTAAAGCTCAATTTTGCTTAATATCGGACCTTTAATAAAGACGAAATGGGAAAAGTGCATCATATTTACATTTCAGTGGAAGTGCAGAACGTGGAAACAACATTTCTCTTCTGAAAATGGAGTAATATTTGTTAGAATTTGACTTGGACTTGGCTTTGGTAAAACATTCATGATATTTACTAGTTCATAGATGATATCTGGACTCTTTAGCCTTTCTGCGGCTCCTCTCCTGTGTGTTTTCATCTCCTGTGTCCAGCGTCTCACATAATGGACCCGAGGACGTGGTGATTACTGCAGGACTTCAGATGACACGTCTGTATTGATGGAATATCGATCCGTGATTGGTCAGTCCAAACATGTCCGCGATCGATACACATAACATTGTGATTGTGTAGAATAACAAAATCATTCTAACGGACCGGAGGAGATTTAAAGGGCCGAGACTCGATTTCGAGCTTTGAGTGAAAAACACGTTGTAGAATCAACTGTCGGCACCGCCCACTCCTCTGGACGCTGAATCCTGACAGATAAACCACACTTTACTAAAAAAAGAGAGAACAGATAGATGGAAAATGGAAAATACAACATACAATTCTGCCCTACAAACGCCAAAAGCCTTCCCTCTCCAGAGTGGGAAGCTGAGAAAAATGACTTCAACAGTTCTGCCTTTTGTTTACATGTTTTTCCCCCAGTCCAGCTCCGTTTCTGTCTGTTCTGGTTTTCTTTTTGCTCCCTCCACATTTCCCTGACACTTGTCTCTCATCCCCTAATGATCCAACACTGCAAAAAAGGATTTTCTAGCATAGTTAAACTGACTTGAATTAAGCAGATTCATCTTAAAAGATCCATTTTTATATTTCTTTACTTAATAAGATGAGTTTTTTGTTACTTGTTTCAAGATATTCCCTCCTGATTTATCTTATCTCGATATTACAACTTATTCTAAGCACTTTTTATATTAACTCAGTCCAGGTTAAGCCTCTTTAACTTCCTTCTCAAACCAATAAGGTGAAAAATCTTGCCATAAATACTTGAAACTCGTGTTTTCTGCTTAGAACAAGATTCGTATTTCGTCTTGTTTTAAGAAAACTTGGTAAGTGAAAATTTCTTACTGCACTGGCAGAAAATTTCACTTAAAATAGGGCATTTTTACCTCAAAATTTGTATTTTTTCTTATTTTTGATGGGCCTTTTTTGCAGGGTAGTCTATTCTCCTGCAGCTCATTCAGTCTGTGCTGGATTGTTGATCCATTCTCAAACTCTGCATCAGAAAGTTTGTATGTGAAATCTGTTGTTTGCCTTTTGAGCAATTCTGATTTAATCCCTGATTAAAGTCCCAGTTTCTTAGTTTTTTCCTGGTCCTTTTTCTTATTGAAGTATTTCCCAGCTTTGGAAAATACTTTAGTTCACATTATAAATCATATATTCCTTTGTTGTTTCTCTACCTGATTTGCCAGTTAAGCTTTACCTATTGTAGGGCATTTTCTGTACTGAAATAGGACGTTATTTGTGTTGCATTTGAGTCCTGTGGACCTGGATGATAACAACTAGTTGCACTAGTTGCAATAATGAGGAAATATTTGTATTGAGCTCAACATTGCAAAACACAGTAACTTCTCAGTTACTGCTTTTTGCCAAAGGCAGAGTAGAGTCACTGCCAAATAAGGCTCAAAGGTCAATTTTGAGCTCATTATTTTTCACGATATTTATTCACATGATAAAGGAGGCCTCAAATACCCCCAAAATGACATTAACTCACTAAACATGATGTTGAAACATGAATTGTTAAAAGCCAAACTTTCAATTTTGAGAGTAATTTTCTAGAAACTATAAGTACTATAGTTGTAAGAAGTTTGTAATGTTGTTGTTTAGTTCCACTGTTTTTGTCATTGATTTTGTGGAAAAACACACAATTCTGAAAATATTAAAATCGTCCAAAAAACAGATTCCCAGACTCCATTCTGAAAGTAATTTCTTTTTGCTAAGGGCCCCTGATATTTCTCAAAGTATTTTAGCAAAATGTGTCCATAAATACTGTGTTAGCAGGGGCTGACGTCAAAATAAGTCCACTGCACTCCAAAAACTAAAACCTCGTCAAGTTAAGATGACTTGAATTAAGAAAGTTTTATCAGGATTTGAGAAAAAAATTAATTTGACAAGTAAAATTATCTTCCAGTGGAACAAGACTTTTTGTACTTAAAAAATGAAAAAACATCTCGCAATGCTTAAAATAAGAAAAAAAAACAACTCTTTGAACTTAAAATAAGAAACAAAATCTACTGTTGCTTTTAATTAAGAAAAACCCTTATTCCACTGGCAGATCATTTTACTTGTCAAGTTGAATCAGCTCAAATAAAGTAAAATGTTCTTAATTTAAGTCATTTTAACTTTCCTACATATTGCGATTTGCAGTGTTGGAAAACCACACGATTCTGAAAATATTAAAATAGTCCAAACCCAGGCTCCAGACTCCATTCAGCCATTTCTTTTTCGTTAAAGGCCTGTACCTGATTTTCCCCCATGTATTTGAGCAGAATGTAGACATATATACTGTATGAGCAGCTCTTGACGTCACAATAAGTCAGCAGTGTTCTGTTTGCATCTAATTATGAAGCGTTCTATTGATCGATCATCAGGAGGCTCACATTAACATACTAGTCGTTGGCTTTATGCAGTGTTGAACGTGTTCATTCTGGTGTCTGTTTAACTTCATCGACAGGGTGCCAGATTTTCTTTAGGGTTCCAGGCGAAAACCCGGCTGAACACGCCGTAAAGAGCTCTTCATATTTAGCGGGAAAAAAAACATCTGGAAACAACCTGAGCCGCCAACGTCATCCAAACAGAACACAACCAGAGAGCAGCAGCGACTGTAGCAGCAGCAACGAGGAATCATCGTGTGAACATTTAAAAGAGCTTCAGGACAAGGTCAGTGAGGAAGGGAAAAACCTCATATTTATGTTAAAAATGTGATCTGAAGATTATGGGTGCGCACCGCCTTGAGTCTGACGATACGATACATATCACGATATGCATGTCATGATTCAATATATCCCGATATATCCCAATACAAAAACAATGGGTGATATATTGCGATTTATCAATAAGTTACTTCTAATAATATCGTCAGCTTACACCTTCATGAGAACCAAACCGTATGAAATATAATTGATTACCTTAAATCAAGAGAACAGTGAGTGCAACTAATGAATTTTTTTTAAAACAATCGATTCAGATGCATTTTGAATCGATTCGAGAATTGTGCAATGAAGTATCACGATATATCACCGAATCCATTCTTTTCTTACAGCCCTAATGAAGATGAAATCTCACACGTGTCATTGCTAAACTGATAAAATAATCGCTGTCCGTGGTTCTACACGGGCTTTGGCAAAGATATTGAAAAATAATCACTCGCAGCAACGTATTGAAACACAAAGACCTATGAACTGAGTCATTTTTTTGGAACTATGAACGAACTATTCACTATAAACAATTATGAACTATGAAAGAACGAGTTTATTTTGAAATTTTGTGAACTGAGCTTTGAACTGGTTCCCAACACTGGCTTTACGTCACGGCAAAACCTCCGCTCTGGTCTCTGAGAGTTGTAAAAAGCTCTCATAAACTCATCAGGGTGAGTAATTAGGACTCTCAGAATACATAAGGTAAGTGAGGAATAACTTGGAGGAATAAAAATGCTCTAGCTCTGTTTTTTCACGTTTTTTTAAGGCAGTAAAAACCAGATACCGCGCCTTTTGCTCCATTCTACCAGTAACACTCACAAAACAGAAAGTGAGTCTGACCCAGAAGGCCCAAATCCCGTGTTTTTCACGTTGCTTCGGTGCGGCGATGGTCGGCGTGTAATGGCGCTGTGAGACATGCACAGGGGCCTTAATGCAGTGTCCGTGTTTTCCTCTTAAGTGCATTGGACGCCGATCGATGACCCTCCCCAGATGTATGCGCCGTCACACCCTCACCCCGCTTCCACCCCCGCCCCCGCCTCCCCCTCGCCAACCCCACCCGCCCTCCGATCAAGCCCGGGCCGAGCGGCAAATCCGGCCCGCGCCAGATAGCTTATCGATCGCCGGTTCGATCCCGCGCTTTGCCACGGGCGCCGTGTTTGTCCAAGGCGGTCTCCGAAGGGCCGAGTGTGCTTTGGTCTCTCATAACACGGGGAGGGGAGGGTGTGTGGAGGAGGAAGGAGGAGGAGGAGGAGGAGGAAGGAGGAAGGAGGGAGCGCTTGTGAGGAAAGGAATCAGGGAAGGATCAGAGGAGAGTGTAATAGGACTTGGTTTAATCTAGTCAAATTCAGGCCGGCGCTTTGGCAAACACCGCGGCAAAGCTCGGGACTACAGTGCGAGTGTAATTGTGGAGATATGGGATTTGGGTCACTTCCAGACGCGGGGAAATACGGCGGGGGCACGTCGAAAAGGTTCAAACGCCACGGAAAAAATATAAACCATACCATTCTAGAAGCAGGTGACTTATTTATTTTTTATTTCAAACTAAAAGATCACCATTTCGCAGGTCAATCATTTTGGCAATTCTTGTTGAAATAACCTCAAATTGTCACCGAATGTATAGAAACAGATACTATAACGTAGCAAACCAAGTAAATAAGGTGTATTCGAATAATTTGACATTTTATTCTGCAAACACAAACTGAAACTTGCATAAAAATGACTTGGAAAGCCCATAAAGTCCTTAAAAAGTTACTTCAACTCAAAATTAGTCAATTTCCAGGAAACTTTATGCAGCTCGAGCAACATTTAAACATCTCTTTCTTCCAAATTTCTTCCTAAATCATCTTTTGGAGGCTAAAACCCAATGCAGGGATCTAATCGAAGTTATATGAAACTTTATTTTTTACCCTGCTGTGATGGACCACCCAACTCCAGGTGTGTTTGTGATGAGGAAACAATAAATCAGATCAGAAAATAGCAGAATCTGGGCCTTTTAAGCTATTTCTTCTCTTCATAAACAAAGAAGAAGTGTCCGTTTCAGCTACAATTTAAAGACACACTGCATAATCAGACCAGAGTGTGTAAAGGAGCGGCGGACAGAGGACTCACGTGAGGACGTAGTTGACGCTGACGATGCAGTGAGGTCTGGACGAGCGGCTGTTGTGGACGATGGTGGCGTAGCTCTGCACCCACACCCACCCGCCCTGTTTGGCCAGGAAACGGTAGTACTTAGTGGTTACCTGACCCTTCACCAGCACTGAGAGGAGAGGACAGAAGAGAGGAGAAAAGAGAGGACACAGGAGGGACATTGAGACTTAAGGATTACATTATGTGAGTGTTTGGTGAACATATTTAACACAGCAAAAAAAGCTTGGCCGAAATTTAAGATCTAAACACTTAAAACTATCAGAAAATGACTTAAAAGAGGTGAAATGATCCGTCCATGGAGCAAGATAACTTTACTTGACAACTTATCTTAAAATAAACGACCTCTAGACTAGAATGAAGCAATTTCAGAACTCGTAAGTCGATCATAAATCTGAAAACAAGATGAATGACCTGATAAAAGATTTAAAATCGTGTCCAGATCAGAGAAATTTGTAGTGAAGAAGGTAGCATTTGACATTTACGGCCTCAGTTTTCTTTCCAGGGCCTAAACTGTGAGTAGAAAGAACATCTTGTGCGGTTTGTGGGTGTGTTGTGTGCGATTAAACATTCTGGAGTGTGTGTTTTACTTCTGCTACAAACCAAAGGTGTGTGACTGCTCCTGTGGGCTGTGTGTTGTAGTAAAGCATTTGCCCTATTTTTGAACATTTTCACACAGCGTTTGGATCAGGGAGCGTCTGATGGGACCCGAGAAAACTCCTAACAGTAGATTAGCTGACAAAAATGCCTCTTTTTGCATATCGTATCACCTCAGAAATCGCACTGGGGTTTTGCTCCGCTCTTCGCGCGCTTTGCAAACACCTGAGAAATGAGGCCCTCGGTTGTTTTTGCGTCTTGTAAGTGATTTCCCTCAGGTGGCATATTTATTTATTTAGGCTGAGAAGATTAGGTAGATAACAAATGAATACTTGCACACAAAAAGGTGTCATTTTTATGGTTACGGGGCCCACCAGCGATTTGGATACTGGAATTGCTTTGCCCGGAATGTTCCAAAGTACAAGACTGAACTAATATCTTAAATTTTTTAAACCACAACTATATTTATTGCTGTAAAATATAGATACTTTAGTGATCGATGGGGAAATTCAGGTGTCCATGTAGCTCACATTCACACATTTCATCACACTAAAAACAGTAAAAAAAAGGCAATAAACCGTCACTAAAATTTTGTGCAAGACATGCAAAGTCTGTGTGCATAAAGTGCTGGTTCTGCATGGTTATGATCGGTTATAGAGCCTGTTGGCCGTGGGGTTTCTTAAACCTTTCAGTCTCACACCGGAGTGAGAAGAGCCACTGTAAAGCCAGGACACTGTGGAGGGGGTGAGAGCAAGTGTTCATTATGGCCTCAAACTGATGTAACAACAACGTAAATCTGGTGATATCGTATCATCAAAGGTCTCACATTAATATTGTGGACCATCACAATATATCGAAACCCAAGTCTCTTTGCTTAAATGAACAGTTCTGATGCAGAAATAGCTAACAATAAAATAAAATAGAAGGAACTACATAGACCATGATCCTTTGCTCCATTTCAGTGCAGACGACATGAAGAAATAACTGTTCTAAGCACCTTTACA
This sequence comes from Odontamblyopus rebecca, assembly GCA_030686955.1. NCBI lineage: Eukaryota > Metazoa > Chordata > Actinopteri > Gobiiformes > Gobiidae > Odontamblyopus > Odontamblyopus rebecca. Next base: position 5,167,121 of record CM060673.1, read on the forward strand.
TCTTCATTCTTTGGATTAAGTCTTGTGAAGCATTTTTAGAGGAAAAAGAAGCAGATTCACAGTCAAAATATTGCAATAAATATCGTACTGTGACATACATATCGTGAACATATCGTACAGAGAGATTTGGATTTCGTTCCAACCCTAATGACAATAAATGTTGTACCAAATGACTGGTCAAAGCATTTTAGAATGTCAGTCTTGTTATTATGTAGAATATCATAATATCGTATAATATCGTGAGCTTTCCCACGATATTAGGACTGGGTATCTATTCAAATTCTATTCGATTCCGATTCTCAAGATTCAGAATCGATCATCACGATTCAATTCGATCTGATCGGAACTGGATTGGGGTCAGTGTTATTAGAACCGTTTCTAAGCTGTTCCCTGAGCTGCTCCAGTGGTTCCTGAGGTTGGTTGTGTTTCTGCTGTACTTCACCTCCATTTGTCTTCGCAAATCGCTTTGTCTTTATCGTTTCTGAAACTGAAATGGTTCCAGATGGAGCTTTGAGTGTTTCTAGCGTCTTCAAAGTGTCCGACTCCATGTTCATAGTTTTGATATAGTCAGACTGAATTCAGTGACGCAACGAGTGGGAAAATGTATTAACAATTGAATCGATCTTTGGACGTACAAATCGATCTTAAGGAATTGGCATGCAGATCAATTCAGAATTGGAACATCGATTTTTTCAACACAGCCCTACATGTTATCTCAATAAATATCGTACCGTGACGATATCGTATCGTGAGACTTGGATATCGTTACACCCCTGACGCATTCTCACTGTAAATTCTGTGCTTTTTCTTGGCCTGGTGACAACATAGATCAGTTTCTTGCTATTAAGAGGAACGTTCCAGACAAAGCGATAACATCTCCTCGAAGACAAACAGGTGACGGGCCTTCCACCAGAAAACGTTACACAGTGCAGCTTTAATTTGAGCAATATTACTGTCGTATTTGTGTGTTTCTGTGGTCAGCGTCAGCGTCACGTTGAGCCCATCCGCTCCGTGACGGCGACGTGTCCTTTCTCCAGACGGCGGATCATGTTCTGTGTCATATTTGTGTCTTCCCGACGCTGGGGTGTGTGCTCTGGAGAAGGTCACATGCCTTTGGAGCGTACGGGTGGAGGTGCGACGGTGTCTGGACTCACACAGGTGGTGGGCACAGCGCAGGTGGAAGGTGTCGCAGCTGTGCACGTGGTGGTACAGCGTCTTCTCGATCAGGTCCTGAGGCTCGTACCCCGTCAGCTCGGCCACTCTGGAGAAAACCACAGGAGGAGGTCAGTGTGAGGAGGAAACGTGGGCTTTAACTGGACATAATGGGACTATTTACAGGCTGATGTTTGCCTAGAACGGCTCATAATGTTTAGTAGCATCTGAAGGATAAGTAACAGTAGCACAATCCAGCTCTTGTGTAATAAGTTAACTGCGTTTTAAAGAAATAAGTGACATTTTCCATCCCTACACACTGGTTAACGTCCTGTAAATCAATCATGACGAAAGCACTTTTAGACTAGTGCCAAAACAGCTGCACAGCATTTTGATTATAGTCATATCATTATAATAATTACACTAGTGAATCCTGGGGGAAAAAAAAAAAATCCAGGTTATTCGACCCAGGAAGTCGTGGTTAATGTCTCTGGGAAGTGGAACTAAAAGAATTTAGGAGTCAGAACTAAACCCCAGCACCTGCAGCCAAACATGAACCAGAGCTAGTGCAGCCTGTGCAGTACAGGGAGGGAAGCAGCAGTAGTTCAGCTGTAGTAGTATCAATCAATCAAACAGCAGTAGTAGTAGTAGTAGTAGTAGCATAACGTAGTAGTAACAGTTGTAGCTGTTGTAATAACAATGGTAAATAACAATAACAATATTGTTGTAATGTTGTTGTAATAATTGTTGTTGTAATAATAACATAATTGGTAATTAACAATAACAACAACTGTTGTTATGTTGCTGTATAACAATTGCTGTAATATTGTATATAATAATAATAATAAGTTGTTGTTGTTAACAATAACAATAATAATAATTTGTAATAATATATGTATGTCAATAATGTTGGTAATAATTATGTCAATAACAATATGTCATTGTTGTCAATATAATAATATGGTTGTAATATATATATTATTGTTGTTGTAACAATAATATATTGTAATATATTGTCATTGTTATTGTTATTATATGTATTATGTTGTTATATTATATACATATATCAACAACAACAATATATTATAACAATATATAATAGTAGTAATAATAATAGTAGTTACATAGTAATAATATTGTTAATAATATAATCAATATGTTGTTGTCATAATAATAATATATTATAATATAGTAATAGCATTATAATATAGTAATATTTGGTTGTAGCAATAACATATTATAGTGTTATATTGTATAAGTAGTAATAGCAGTAGTAGTAGTAGCAGTAGCAGTAGCAGTAGCAGTAGCAGTAGTAGTAGTAGTAGCAGTAGTAGTAGTAGTAGCAGTAGTAGTAGTAGTAGTAGCAGCAGCAGTAGCAGTAGTAGTAGTAGTAGTAGTAGTAGCAGTAGTAGTAGCAGTAGCAGTAGCAGTAGCAGTAGTAGTAGCAGTAGTAGCAGTAGTAGTAGCAGCAGTAGCAGTAGCAGTAGTAGCAGTAGTAGTAGTAGTAGCAGTGGTAGCAGTAGCAGTAGCAGTAGTAGTAGCAGTAGTAGCAGTAGTAGTAGTAGCAGTAGTAGTAGTAGTAGTAGTAGCTGCAGTAATGTTCGAGTTCACTGGCGACTCTCGGCTCTTCCGTCTGTTTTGGTTTAAAGTTCACTCATCAAACAACAACAGCCCGAGAGGGACAAAAACCAAAGTCCAAACTGGAGCTTTTTGAACTCCTCAGACCTTCCACGGCCACAACTGTTTAACCAGCTGCTGCCGCGTCCCGCATTAGAACACGATGTTACACGGTGTCCCTTTAAAGAAGCTCCGGGCGCCTACAGTTTATAATCCCGCCTGAACCTGTGTCCCCGGAGCCTGAACCTGCAGATCCAGACACATCCAAGTTTATCTCATTCCCAATTTACGGAAGCTCAGAACCTCCAGAATCCTCTCCCCGAGCTGCAAAGGCTGCACTAGCACTGGCTCAGGACTGGCTGGAGTCGCTGGGGTTTATTTCAGATCAGAGAGAGGCATTTTAGGTTTGAACCGACTGGATTTCAGCTCGTTCTGTTTCAGCTGGTTAATCGCCTTGAGAAACGAAAACTCCACATTATGACAGAAAGAACTTGGTTATCGTGTTTTTGTCGTTAAAAATAAATCAGCTTTCGAATCGTTCTCAGTAAAACACAGAGAAAAAGCTTGTCCAGAATTTAAGATACAGTATAAACAGTGAAATCTATCAGAAAGTGACGTAAAAGAAGTAAAATGGTCTTGACAGATCTTAAAATTTATTGCAGCATTGTGGTTTATTCCTGTTTTAGTCCTGGTTTTAGTCCTGGTTTAGTCCGGGTTTTAGTCCTGGTTTAGTCCTGGTTTAGCCCTAGTTTTAATCCTGGTTTAGTCCTAGTTTTAGTCCCAGTCTTAGTCCTGGTTTTAGTCTTAGTTCTAGTGTCAGTTTCATCTTCGTTTTAGTCCTGGTTTAGCCCTAGTTTTAGTCCTGGTTTAGTGCTGCTTTTAGCCCTAGTTTTAGTCCTGGTTTAGTGCTGCTTTTAGTCCTAGTTTTAGTCCTGGTTTAGTCCTGTTTTAGTCCTAGTTTTAGTCCTGGTTTAGCCCTAGTTTTAATCCTGGTTTAGTCCTAGTTTTAGTCCTGGTTTAGTCCTAGTTTTAGTCCTGGTTTAGCCCTAGTTTTAGTCCTGGTTTAGCCCTAGTTTTAATCCTGGTTTAGTCCTAGTTTTAGTCCTGGTTTAGTCCTAGTTTTAGTCCTGGTTTAGTCGTGGTTTTAGTCCTCGTTTAGTCCTAGTTTTTGTCCTAGTTTTAGTCCTGGTTTAGTCCTGTTTTAGTCCTAGTTTTAGTCCTGGTTTAGTCCTGTTTTAGTCCTAGTTTTAGTCCTGGTTTAGTCCTGTTTTAGTCCTAGTTTTAGTCCTGGTTTAGTCCTAGTTTTAGTCCTGGTTCAGTCCTGGTTTAGTCCGGGTTTAATCCTGGTTTAGTCCGGGTTTAGCGGTTTTAGGTTTATTCCAGTTCTTGGTTATTTTCATGTCTTAAATCTAGATTAGACCGGGTTTACACCGGCTGTAGTCCTGATTGTCTCGGGTTTACACTTGTCTTGGTCTTTGTCAGACGTTTCGAACACCAGAATAAAGCCCATTACGGAACCTGTGGGCGCCGCTCGCTCACCTGGAGTCGAGGAAGATGAGCTTCATGTCCAGGCTGGCCCTGAACATGAACATGTTGCTGTGGAGCTTGATCTCGGTGACGGCGGAGGGCGGCAGCGAGTGACCCACGGCCACCAGCCCCACGTTCTGAAAACAGCCCTCGAACGGAGACATGTCCAGGCTGTACTGGCGGATCTTCAGGTACCCGGAGCAGTGGATCACCTGCCAACAGGAGCACGCAAGAAAACCCGGGTCACACACACATCCTGAACATGTCCAGGCGGAACGTTCAGCTGCAGCGACTTTTACACGGCTTTTGTGGAAGATCAAGACACTGAACGTTGGTCCGAACATCATTAAATCACAAATTCTACCAAAGAATTCTGACATGTTCATCCAGTTGTGATTCTAGCGGTTTATTCTGGCTCTGCTCACGCTTACGTCACAAACCCGGAAGACGTTTGGAAACCTGCGACGACGGCGACTTCCCGTGTAGTTCCCGACACTGGGCTCGACCGACTGTGAACGTGATCGTTGGTAAAATGAAGCCTCCAGACTAGAGTTGGGCGGTAACACAGTGTCCTGCGGTATCAAAAAGTGGCAGCGGTATCAGTTTCATCACCATCATTAAAAAAAATCTGCATCAGGAGCTAAACCCACAGCAGGACTTTCTCCCCTCCGCTCTCTCTCCTCTTCAAACGTGGTTCCGCTCGGAGATTTCCATCCACACGCAGCGAGGAGGAAGAAAAAAACCCGATTGACGCTTCGTGTGCGACGTTGAGCCCAAAAGTTTGTGACGGAGACGTTTTATTGAAGCCGAGAGTCGAGAGGGGACGAGGCTGAAGAGAAGAAAGTTCCCGCTCAAGGGCGAAGTCAGACTTTCACGGAGGAGACGGTAAAGAACAATTTATGGTTCTGCATCAAAACGACCGCCGTGCACCTCCCAAACTTTCTAATGATGCCTCAAAACGCCGCAGACGATAAGGGCTGTGATTGGTCCTCTCCACCGCTCTACATTTCCTCTGCTCATTCCAGACTTTGAGTAATAATGTGTTAATGCAGCTTTGATACATTTGTTTACATTTTACAGAAACCAAACTTCAAATCACATGGCTCATTTGCATACAGCTCATTTGCATACAGTATAAGCGCTGATAAAAACAGCTCGTGCTCTGATGCTGATGCGATCGAACGCGCCGCAAAGTTTGGTTTGATCAGAACTTGTGCCTCATCTTCAAATATAAAGCTGCGACTCTGTTTCTGAACGGTTTAGGTGCAGCTACAAAATAATTCTTAGTTAGTCACGGTAATAGCGTAAACCCCGGGAAAATGCTGAGACGGTTTAACGGGATCAAAATTAGGATACCGCCCAAGCCGACTGCAGACGTATGTGCTGTTTAGAATCACCTCGTCTCTTCTAATCGCATGTTCCCAGTTTGCTCGGAGACGATGAAAACTGAGGTACGGTTGGAATTGTTGATGAGCCGAACATAACGAAACGCTACAACGACACGGAGATGAAGAAAACTGGGTCGTTTCCTCGTTTTTCCTACATTTTGTCAGAACCGTGAACAGAGCCTGTCAGAAGCTGTCATTGCATCTTTCCAAACGTCCTTCTGGTTTGGCAAAAGGAGAAATTCAGTTAGTCGACTGGACAAAAGTTTATTTAGTCGAATATGTTCGCAGCTCATCCAAGCGGCTTCATTAGTTCTGAACGTCGTGAATGTGAACGTGATTGAATTTCTCTTTTTTGCCATGGATTCTACCTGCACGACTGAGGGATTTTTACACCCGTCTTCCTGGTTTGTGACGTCAGCGTGAATAGAGCCTCTTCTCACACAGTCCTGGAGCACATGGCCACTTTTAATCTGGTTTCACTGTGAGTTTTGGATGATAAAATAAATATATGACAGTGTAGGAATAGTCTACAATACTGTAACCATGTAGTGTTTGATGGTTCTTGGTTCTCCATATTCATACTGGAGATAAAACATGAATAACGATAAGCGCCCTCAGGTAACATGGAGCGTAAACCACTTCTTGTGCAAAGTTCATATGAAAGACAAAGATTTTAATGATCATAACAGTGAAAATGTCAAATGTGTCGCATAAACGAGTTTCTTTCCTCTGAACAAGCAACAAAACTGTAGCTGTAACAAAATAATTTAGTAAAATACACAAAAAAATACTCTTGGCAATATATCGATACAGCAGCCCATGATATTGATACTGTATCATTACATTAAACGATACAATATGTCGATATTTCAATATTTTTGTGCAATTTTCCTGGTGAACAGAGGAGGTAGAGCGTTTCACTGGGTCACAAACGGGTCAAAAAGTAGCAGTTCAGGTTCTCTACGAGTAACGTGAAATCTAAAGGAGAAACTGCCCTCACTGGAAAATGTAAACATGGGCGAGGTCCAAACCCGAGGCACCGACTGAACATATGAAAAGTCCTTTACTGCATCGAGGGACGTCAACGCATTTCAACTAGACGGTCTTCGTCAGGGCGTAAGTTTGAAACAGGACCCACGGGTGTCCTGAAGTACAACGATATCACATGACAACGTCACATGAAAAACACGCAGGAAAGTTTGGCCAACTGTGAGGAAAGTGTAGACCAGGGGTGTCAAACTCATTTTGGTCCGGGGGCCGTATGCAGCCTACTTTGATCCCAAAAGGGCCGGATCAGAAAACTCAGTTCTCTCTTCAGGTTATTGTATTTTTCTCCGTGTCTCGTAGTGGTGTTTAAGATTATATTCCTCGAGCAACGCCACTTGTTCCAAACACACTGAGCACAGATTTCCCATTCACCTCTGTCAACAAATAAGAATTACACTATTTTTCTTGGGAAATCCTGAACTCAGCATCTGCTTTTCTCATTTTTTGACATTTTGCTGATGAGGGTCACGGTCGACAGTCAAAACGATCGTCCTTTAAGAGCGTTTGGAAAGAGGAAAGTCTTCATTTGTGCTGCTCTGGTGGGAGTCGCAACGCACAGAAACGCCGGAGACGCTGCTATGCTAAACGGTGCAGAAAATTAACAGAAAAATCAGAAAATTTTAAGTATTTTAATAGAAAAATCAGCCGAGGGCCAGATTAAAGGTCTTGGAGGGCCGGATCTGGCCCCCGGGCCGCATGTTTGACACATGTGGTGTAGACGATGGACTGCACTTTTTCTATTTAAAATTGTAGCCGAGTCTTGAATGAAGAACCTCACGTTTGGTTTTACTTTAAAGCTGCACTGCGTTCCTTTTCTGTGGGAGACTGGGAATGTCTCTCACTGTACAAAAAAAGGCCACGTGAAACAGTGTTCTTTTTGTCCACTCATATCTTCCTGTCGTTTTTAGTTCATGTGATATTTTGTAGATAATAATAATACATTTTATTTACTAGACGCCTCTCTGGACTCTCAGGGTCGCCTCACAACAGCATAAACAAACGAAATATGATTAAAACATACAGTTAAAAGCCACAGTCAAAGTGGAACAGTATTATATGAGTATGTGTCTGTGACGTGCAGTTATCCACAGGAGGGGCCCACAGGAGGGGCCCACACTCTGCGGCGCTTTGTTGTGATGACGTTTACGGCCACGTCAGCTCCCAAAAGGCCGCCGCATTCTTGTTTCTTTTAATAAGTCGTTTTAGATCGATATTGTGATTTAAAACGTCCAAATTCGAACAAAATGATCCACACGTGTCCGAGATTATAACTGTATAAAAGACTCAAGCACAATGTGTCTTCTTCAGGGTGTTTTTGAGTAAGAAAAACGCTGTAAAAACGCGTGTTACATTTAATGCCAGTCTGTGGAACATTCAGTCAAAGCAGAATGAGCGGGTGACGTACTCTCCCGCAGAAAAAGTAGTAACGCAGTGCAGCTTTAAAGTAATCATTCAAGACGCAGTTACAATTATAAATAACAAATAAGTAATAATAAAAATAGATAATAAATAAATAAATAAATAAATAAATAAATAAATAAATAAATAAATAAATAAATAAATAAATGAGAATTTATCTATAAATGGAACTGTCTAAATCCGGATGAAATATGGACAAATAAAAAAAAAAAACTCTAAATAGCCTACATATGTCAATTAATAAAACAGCATTGGTTAAACTGAAAAATATGAAAATTAAAAATGAAATTAATAAAACAAAGTTATTATTTTATTAGATAATATTGCGTATACGAATATCAACAGATAATTTACTTGGATCGTTAAAATAAACATTGCACTTAAATATTTCCTTCACACTCGTTGTCTTCGCAAACCTCAATCCGCACTGCGCACGCATCTTGTTTAGCTTGTCTTTCTATAGGCTTAGCGCTAATCCCACTTTAACAAATCGGCAAATAGCGAAAATAGAAGAGCTAAACCCTTCCACGATTGTCGCTGTTCTTTCCCCCCCCTTTTGTCACCCCGTTTGCGCGTAAAATCCAAATCCGACGCCGCGTTTTTGTTTTACGCACTGGGGCTTTACGCACCTTGTATCCCCCGCTGGTCAGGCCCGCGTTCCTTTTGGCCAAGACGCACTTCATCCTCAGAAAGAAGGATCGCTCCACTTCGTATTCTGCAAGAGGACAAGAGTTTAGGCTCATGAGGTCGTGACGCGCGGGGAAATACGGGGTTTTAATAGCGCAAATGATTCGCATCTATGCCCGGGTTTATTGTGTATTATGAAACGAAGCTCTCTCGTTGTGAAACGCGAGAAGGAAATAAAAAAAAAAAAATCCGGGCATGAACTGGAGAGCACTTGTATCGGAACATGTTATGCGTAAAGGCGCACAGCTGCAGGCATTAGCGCTGCGATTTGATATGCACTGCAAGAACTCATGTCTAAATCAGATGAATGCTGCACAAAACACTTCGAGTTTTAATTTTGTTTCCAATTTCATATATATTTTTACTCATTTAATCGTTTCATGGATGCGGGTTTTCATACATTTCAAAACGGTAAAGGCCATTCCGTGTAAAACATTGCAGTTAAAGGAGGACAACGTCTCTTTTCCATCATTTTCCAGTGGATAGTCCGCTACCTGCTTCTTAAAATTGATCTATCTCACTAAAGACGAGCAGGTGGCACAGGTAGGCTAGTTACAGGTTAGATCTGTGAAGAGGCGAACCACTCAAAATGAAATGTATGTTTTTCAAGCTATTTTTGAGCAAGTAAAAAAGCTGCAATCGTAATAAAACACTTAAAACCATATTGTTGAACATCGCAGGCGAAGTATTTAGCATTTCTATGTATATAAGCAGGTAGCGGACCCCAAATGTTAGTCCACCTTTAAAAGTTCAGCTCTATGGGCCTACATTTAATTATTATTTTTGATAAGATTGTAATTTTGGATAAATTACAGTGCTGAAAGCAGTAGCTATATTCCGTAACCCATTTCGATTAATTTTTTTTAAATTTATCTTATAATTTTTATTATATTTTATTTTATGTTTCTATTATTTTTTATTTTATTTCTGTATTTTTGTATTTTTTTTGTATATATATAATTTTTTTTTTTTAATTATTATATTATTATGCTATAGGGCTACGTGACTCACCCTGGAGGAAGTGCGTGTGGTAGGGCTGGTGCGGCGTGAGCACAGCGGTCATCTCGTCGTGGTCAGCGGGGTGCACGTACTCGTAAATGCTGTTTCCGGTCAGCTCTACCTGCAAACGAGAGCTCGGGTCAGAGCGCATCACAACGCACGTAAGCGTAGCGTAATAACGTGGCTGTTATCGGGCAGGTAATGAGACAATGTTGACACGCGAACCTGAGACAATCCCAAATGCACCGACGCCGTCTCCGAGATGTACATGATTTTGCCGTCAGGGGCCACGACGAAAATGAAACCGTCCAACGTCTGAAAGAAAGAATTATTTTGGAGTTGTTAATAAAAATGTAGCTTTCGGCATTTCTTTTATCACAGGATTTCCCCGGGCCAAATGTGCGTAAGAAGAACTATAGAATTGTATCCAGAATTCTGCTAGAAATCTGGACCTTGAACTGTGACTAAACCTGGACTAAACCAGGTCCAAAACGAAGATAAATGTGGACGCACCTCACGACTATACACCACAATTACCACATCAAAATTGCTTCTAAATTGGAGCTAAATCCGGAGCTAAACCTGGACTAGAAAAGGGCCAAACCAAATCTACATGATATGACTCAAATAGGTTCAAATCGAGGACTAAACCAGGATCAAAGTCTAACCAGGACTGAACAAAATGTGAACACATTGTGAAAAGACACAGAACACTATTAGTAAATGTTTTGGAAGCAAAAACTTCTATATTTCAATGTTTTACCTGTGAAAATTGAGAAACTAATTAGAAACAAAAACGTCTACTCAAAACGTGTAAAGGCGTTACCATTTTGACGCGTAATTGCGCATACGTACCTGCAGCAAGTGCGAACCCAGCTCTCGCCCGATGTTATCCAAAGACCGGGACCGACTCGTGTGACCCCAGGCCTCGCCCAAACCTTCACAAGACACGACCATCAAAACATGGCGTCATAAAGACAAAAGCGTAATGTTGCCTAATCTCGCATTTCCGTGATCTGGTTTTACGCACGGCACAGTATGGCTGGGATGTGTCAGAATTATTGTATTTTTTTATTGCAGAGCTACATGTGTTGATATAATTTTAAAGTTTTTTTTATTTTTATTTTCGCAGCTTATTTCAATCGATCTACTATTGTGTTGTATTATTAGGTTTTAGCTCCCTGATATATGGTGCCATTTTGAGGACGACTGATCATTCCAAATATAGATCTTATTTGTTAATTATTATAAAATCGTCTTACGTTTTAACTGCATGTTTGTTGTTGTTGTTTTATTATCCACGTATTTTATTATCGCTGTGAGATAATTTATGCGTGTAAGAAAATGTTAAAACACATGGTTAAGACCGTTTCCCGTGTGCGCTAAGGACCGAGACCGTGCGTAAAGTTCGCCCCTTGTTCTCCGTAAATCCTACGTGGCGCGCACGGTGGAAAACTCTTGAACTGCACGTGTCTACGAGGTGCGAGGACCTGTCCGAGCGCATCTGAACAGCTGCGCTTTGGACACGGCTCCGTGGCACCGCGCGCAGCACCGTATGGAAGCAATTACGCACGAACAACAATTACGCACAGATATAAAGGTTTGTGTAGCCAATTTAAAACCAATGTCTCAATACAGCATGCTTTACATTGCAAGTATTATTATTATTATTATTGTAGTAGTAGTACTTCTACTAGTACTAGTACTAGTAGTAGTAGTAGTAGTAGTAGTAGTAGTAGTAGTAGTAGTACCAGTAGTAGTAGCAGCAGAGTAATTTAGTCAAAAATTACATGCTATTCAATCATTTTAATGCCAATTTTATAGTATATTTTTTGCTGCAATTATTGTGTAGTTAAAATATACGCCTATCTCTCTCACACACATATGTACAGCTACATTCTCAAAAAAATAGCCTATTTTTTCCTTCCATTTTCGACAGACATCAATTTTATCAAGCAGGAATCATATTTTGATCACATTCAAATATATATGGCTTCTGAAATGCTTCTATATAAAAACGTCTGATGATTCCTTCAAATGGCACTTATCTGTTTTGCAAATGAACTCTTTGTACTACCCCCCTGCGTGTATCATAGCAACATATTTAGCTTTTAATACCCTCATAAAACACGATACGCCGCTTTTTATTTTACGAAATGCGATATTCGGCTATCACGTTATCCCCCCCATTCCAAATATACTCGGCTCTGGTTACGCGGGGCATCTTTTATAGCGTTCCCCGGGCCTTGTGTGTCCCCGATATCAGAGCCGCGCGTGCGTGTGCCTGTGCGCGTACGTGCGAGTGTGCGCGCGCGCGGCAGCTTTAGGTGATTAGGAGCCACGCGGGGCCCTGCTTTCTAATTGCCGCGCGCGCTTCCCAGTCACGCGCCGCGCCGGGGAGCCGGTTGGATCAGAAAATGGAGGCGAGAACACGGCTCTTATTGTAAATGAATAATGCATATGATATTACGAGTGCGCGATCGGCGTGTATTGTGGGTTTAAATGGGTTTGCGGCGCGTAAAAAGGGTTCGCCGTGTTTAAGTTGAAATGTCGTTTGTTAGTGGAGGTGCTATGCACGACAAAAGCCGATAGAAAAAGCAGATATAAGAGAAATGATTGCACCACTAAAATTACGCATAATATTATAAAACGTACCGTAAGGTGATATGCATTCAATTGGTGCACCGGCCTATTTAATTATGTAAGTTATTATGTTTTTGTTTCGTATGGTTAAAAATGCGCACGATCTAAAATAAATGTTCAAAATGGTTGTTTGAATTTACTGTAATTTTACTGTTTCTCTCTCTTTAAAAAAAATAAAATATGATGATTATTTATGTTTTGATTTGTCTGTATTGTGATTTTAATGTATTTCTTACTCTGTAAAGCACTTAAATTACTTTGTGTACGAATTGTGCTATGCAAATAAACTTGCCTTGCCTAAATTATTATTATTATTATTATTTTCTCGTATTTTTCTTTTTCAAAGTGTATGGTTGAATTGATTGCAAACCAATTTTTCATTTGCATTTTTTCTCGTTCAAATTAGAATTTACAGTTGGCTAATTTTGTATTTTCTTTTTTCTTTTTAATGTTTTTTGTCGTTTTGCTGATTTGCAGATTTAGATAAATACAACAGACGCTTCCCTAATCCTCAACTCAATAATCAATAGGAAACAAAAACACTGAGGACACAAAAAAAAAATCCACTGGAATAATTCCTTTGCATCGTGCGTAAAACCCGTGCGTAAAACCAAACCACCCGCGCGTCTTTGGCTCACCCTGGGGGAACACGATGCGCATCTTCAGGTAGCTGGTGGTCAGTCGGATGATGGAGGCCTTGTCCAGCTGCGACGTGATGGCGGACGGCAGCGGCAGCATTTTGGCCAGCTCGTAAAACTCGCTGTTCTCCTTCTCGCGTCTAGTCCTCGCGGCCGTTTTGGACTTCTCCTTCATCGTAGCGAACTATTTGTTTTCTTTTCAATTCACCAAAGTAATTATCCCGAGGTTATTCCGTGGTTTAAAGGGGCCGTTCGGGTGCCTCCGGTGCGCTCTGGCTCCGCGTCATAATCGTGGTCCTCTCCAAATCCAAAAATAATGCGCACGGCGTTATTCCTACAGCGGTCAGTGACAGGTCAGCTGGGCGTTTGGAGATGTCCGCAGAGTAAAGAGGAAAGATCCATGACCCTAGCAAAGAAAGCAAATGTGATTACATAAATACATACATTCAACTCAGAGGTGTAGGCCAAGTGCGTTTTCCCCAGGCGCGTATGAATTATTTACGTGTCAGTGAATCGACAAAATGATTTTAAAAGGAGTTAAAACCCCTCCTGTGATTCTTGTAATAAAATGTAATGTTAATTCTAATGTGTGTCACAGCTTACTTTGTTAATGACTGACAAATGACTCAAGCATGCGCCGCAACCGTGAAATATAATAGTTATTTAGGCTACATGCAACTCATTTATGATTCATATTTGACGTAATAATTGAGCAGAATTGCTATTTTAATTCAGAATAACAAAACAGACGTGCATGCCCTGACATATTGGCGGTCAGTGCGTAAGTGCAGTGCAACAAGTCAGTGCGGACGCGTTTGGCACACGTTCCAACAAATTAATCCACCTTTTTTCCCTAAGCAAAGCGCACAAAACCCAGAAGTACCATGAGTCAGTCACACAGCGGGCGCATTACGGCTCGTTCCCCCGCTCTCAGCCCCGTCTCCTCGGCCCGTATCGACGTGGCCTCGGAGGCAGCCTGCTGGGACCGTCACCTGTCCTGATCCGGGGTTGAGCAGTCGTCCCGGGGCGAACAAACTTCCACCTGGAAAACGCGTGCGTAAAAGGAACCCACCGTGCGCTGCATACACCTCTCCAAATTAGACCCGAGCGCGCAACGAGTGGCATCCGTGCCCAACAAGCCTCCTTTCTCCTCCACTAGCTCAATGTCCCCTCTCTGGAGCCGCGCAGGACCCGCCCCCAAGGCGCCACCGGATTGGACGACGTCCTGAGAATAAGAGACGCGATTGGACGAGCGCAGTGGGCGTCAGTTTGGAGGTAGCGGTACGAGCGAAATGACGAGAGGCGCTCGGAGTTGCCAAATCTGCTGCTTTATAGCGACTTCGGGATTTGTTGTTTTTTCTCTGGAAAGTCGCTTGTAAATTTTAAGAGTTGCGGGTTGTGTTTTTGTTGAGCTTCCGACGCGAGAGGCACTTTTCATGTCATAAAATAGGCCTATTTCAGGTCAGTTTTACGATTAAAGACACAGAACAGACTGAAGTACAGACTGTTCACACATCAGAACATTTAAAGGGCCCATATTACACTAGATTTATGTTCTAATGTTTCCTCATCACAAACAGACCTGGAGTTGTGTTTTGTTGCATTCACACATGTTTAACACACAAAACCTGCAGATTTATTTATTTATGTGATTTTCTCAAACTGAAAATACTTCCTCCTTGTGATGTCACTGAGTTGTACAGGAAATGCTCCACTGTGTTTTTAAACGCCCTTTACCATCAGTAGAATCATTTGGATCATTGCAGCTATTGTTTTAGCCTCATTGAAGCTGCTTCAGACACTTTTATTGACAATCCCAACAGTCCAAAAGGCAAAACTAAATTATTCAAAATTAAAAGCAACAACTTAAGGTTATTCTAGGGCACTACAGAGGAAATCAGTTCGAATGAGATAAAAAAAAATGCTGTTAACCTTAAAACTATCACTAAATGACATCACACCGTGGAATAGAGCATTTTGAATTTAGCAGATGTAAACAACCTGAAAATAAAGGATTATTCAAACGTGTGAATGAAACAAAACACATCAGGTAAGATTATGATGAGGTAACAACATTATGTCACTCACAACACTCAGCTGTGTGCGTTATGGGCTCTTTAATATTTGCTTATTTATTTCGCTCAGCTCCGTGGGGTTGGGCTCGTTTAACAGTTTGTTTTTCCAGAGTCTGTGTCGCTTATTTCTGCTCCGTGAGAACCTGGCAACCCCCGGAGCCGCTCTCCCTGTTGTGTTTCTGTCATTAGCGTGGAAATCCTGGCTCAGGTGCTTTCGACGCAGAAATGTGATGAGGAGGCAGAAGGCGCGCGTTCCACAGGCGAATTACGCGCGAACCGCCCGCGACCCGCAGCGTAACAGAAGCGCAGCAGAAGCGGCCCTTCCACGAGCGAGAGAAAGAGCATCCATTTTAACAGCTGGAGCGTGATTTTCACACGCGCCGACAATGACACGACTGGGAGTGAAGAGGCTCCGTGTACTACAGCAACGTGAGAATATTTATGAATGAGCTGATGAGCAAACGCCGAGAGGGAAAGTACATCTGCGGCAGTCGAACACTTCATTACGTAAACAAGTCGAGACACACTTAAAAAGCTGTAGATATTTCATTATACTGGCCTATCAGGATGCTTTTTGGTACCTTTTCTCACCATTATTTCCTGTTATCTGATATCTTGGGCCATCGCAAGTTGATCAACTCTCAGGGCCCCAAAAAAATCCCAATTTAAGAAAAGCTATTGGTGAAATTATGAAATTGTAAATATTAAGATACTGCAAGTGCGTAAATGGTGAAATAACCCTCAAATTTAGCCTGGTGTGTCCTAAGACATCGGGGAAACTAGTGGAAAAATATTCCAGGGCTCGCTGCATTTTTACTGCCAAATATCACCCTCAACATCCCCCAAAAGACAGAAAAAAAAGCCTGTCCACCTATCATCAAAACTGATCATCTTCAAGCATTTTATTACATGTATCAGTGCCTCAAATGTGCTTCCAAATGGGACTGAGAATATTTTTTCACGTTTTAAAAGAGCTGATTCATGTACTGCTACGTGATATGAAGTGAATTGCATTAAATTTTAATCTGCAGTGTTTAATTCGCAGGCGGACGAGGGTCAGGCTGCGAGATAAGACGAGTTTCAGACGCCTCACCCCATTCTGCAGGCCAATCAGGTTTAATACGGCTGTGAGTGCGGCTATTGGATACTATTAAAATGCAGATGTGTGTTGTAATGCACCGTGAGTTCAAATCACAAACAAAAATGATCCGGTTCAACATTTATGTGTTTACTTTTGAGATATAAAGTGCCATAATCAAAAGGGAAAACAGCCTCTTGTCTCCATCACGTTCTACAATCTAAAAAACCATCTATTATTATTACACCTGAGCTTTTTCTGCACAATAAAAGGGATTTTTTTAATAGAATAAATGATTATTTCAACATAACAATCAGACTTATACATTTAAATCTACGTCACAGCATCATTTGTGTTTAAACTGTTTATCAGCATCACTTTCAAGGGCCCATTTTACGCTATTTTTCATGCTTCAGTGTCGTTTTTTTCTCGTCACAAACAGACCCGGAGTCGCGTTTTGTTTCATTCGCACACGTTTCACAAACAAATCCTGCAGATTCTCCTCGGAAAACACCAAAACAGAAAGTCCTCATGTGGAGAAGAAGAATCGTTTGGATCATTTCGGCCCCGGAATTATTCTAAAAGGAGCCGTTCACTTGAAAACGACGTGAAAACTTCTAAACTGGGACGAGTCAAACCCGTGTGAATGAAACAAAACACAACTCCAGGTCTGTTTTTCAGAAGGAACAACATTAGAACCTGATTTAAAGCTCACAAGAGTCCATTTGGCTTCATACAGAACATTTATTACTGCCACTTTAGACGGTTTGGGCCTGTTGATACTGCGGCGTTTCAGTTTACATCACTACAGTGTACAGAACAGCGACTCAAAAGAGATTTTTGTGGATTTTTGTGGATTTTTTTGTGGATTTTTGTGGATTTTTTTGGATTTTTTTGGATTTTTGTGGATTTTTTGTGGATTTTTGTGGATTTTTGTGGATTTTTTGTGGATTTTTGTGGATTTTTGTGGATTTTTTGTGGATTTTTGTGGATTTTTGTGGATTTTTGTGGATGTATGTGGATTTTTGTGGATTTTTGTGGATTTTTGTGGATTTTTTGTGGATTTTTGTGGAATTTTTGTGGGTTTTTGTGGATTGTTGTGGGTTTATGTGGATTTTTGTGGATTTTTGTGGATTCTTGTGGATTTTTTGTGGATTTTTGTGGATTTTTGTGGATTTTTTGTGGATTTTTGTGGATTTTTGTGGATTTTTTGTGGATTTTTGTGGATGTTTGTGGATGTTTGTGGATATTTGTGGATTTTTGTGGATTTTTGTGGATTTTTGTGGATTTTTTGTGGATTTTTGTGGATTTTTTGTGGATTTTTGCGGATTTTTTGTGGATTTTTGTGGATTTTTTGTGGATTTTTGTGGATTTTTTGTGGATTTTTGTGGATTTTTGTGGATTTTTGTGGATTTTTGTGGATTTTTTTGGATTTTTGTGGATTTTTGTGGATGTTTGTGGATTTTTGTGGATTTTTGTGGATGTTTGTGGATTTTTGTGGATTTTTGTGGATTTTTGTGGATTTTTTGTGGATTTTTGTGGATTTTTGTGGATTTTTGTGGATTTTTGCGGTTGTGCGGTCACATCACAAACAGAAACGCCCATGTTCAGCGTTTCTTCATTTACATTTGGGTCGTGGTATTATTGGAGAGTGTAATGGGATTAACGCACGCTTTAATCTCACTGTGGTCTGGAAATCTGTGTGTTGTGTAGAGGTGTAACGATATCCAAGCCTCACGGTGCGATATTTATTGTGATATCGTGGGGAGGCTCACGATATTACGATATTCTGCAGAATAACAAGACTGAGATTCTTAAACGCTCTGACCAGTGATTTGGTAAAACATTTATTGTCATTAGGGATGGAACGAAATCCAAATCTCTCTGTACGATATTTTTGCCATAAACATCTCATGGTCTAAACCAGGACTAAACCAGCACTAAACCAGGACTAAACCAGGACTAAACTAAACCAGGACTAAAGCAGGTCTAAACCAGATCTAGGTCTAAACCAGGACTAAACCAGCACTAAACCAGCACTAAACCAGGTCTAAACCAGGACTAAACTAAACCAGCACTAAACCAGCACTAAACCAGGACTAAACTAATCCAGCACTAAACCAGCACTAATCCAGCACTAAACCAGCACTAAACCAGCACTAAACCATGTCTAAACCAGGACTAAACTAAACCAGCACTAAACCAGCACTAAACCAGGACTAAACTAAACCAGCACTAATCCAGCACTAAACCAGGACTAAACCAGGTCTAAACCAGGACTAAACCAGGTCTAAACTGGGTGAAAACTTAACCAGAACTAAAATAAACCAGGTCTAAACCAGGAATAAACCAGGTCTAAACCAGTTTTAAACCAGGACTAACCCAGGCCTAAACCAGGTCTAAAACAGGACTACACCAGGTCTAAACTAGAACTAAACC
Source organism: Odontamblyopus rebecca (assembly GCA_030686955.1). Taxonomy (NCBI): domain Eukaryota; kingdom Metazoa; phylum Chordata; class Actinopteri; order Gobiiformes; family Gobiidae; genus Odontamblyopus; species Odontamblyopus rebecca. Next base: position 5,185,830 of record CM060673.1, read on the forward strand.
AGATCTAAACCAGGAATAAACCAGGTCTAAACCAGAACTAAACCAGATCTAAACCAGGAATAAACCAGGTCTAAACCAGAACTAAACCAGGTCAAAACTAGAACTAAACCAGGCCTAAATCAGGACTAAACCAGACCCAAACTTTGGACCATAAGGACTAAATTAAACCATATAAAGACCCGTGATAAGGTCCAAACTGACTAAACGGAGTCTAAACCACTTAACCAGGATTAAACTATTTGCTCAGTTTCTCTTGGTGCATCTTTATTTAGTTCAATTATGTTTTTTTTTTTTTGCTTTTAAAATGTATTTTATTTATATAATTTTATTGTATTTTTTTTAAATTTGTATTTATTTGTTTTATTATTGAAACATCCAAAGGTGCTAACCGCTACATCCAGGAGCGCGGGGAGTCCAGGGGCGCTCCGTGCTCCTGGTCCCCGCTCCAGAGCCTTTATCTGTGGATCCGTTTCCCCGGCGCGAGTCCGAGGAGCCGTCCCTGTGCATGGAGCTGGTTCATTATGAGCCAGACCAGAGCTGGAACAGGAACCAGGGAGAGGAGAGGGAGGGAAAATCTGACATACTGACAGCTGGTGTGGTGGGGTTTTTTTAAGTCCTGGTTTAGTCCTGATTTAGGCTCATTTTTTTCCCTTCTTTTAATGATATCCTGAACTTTTAAGTACATCTATTTCATTTATAAATTTATTTTATCCTCATGGTCCCAATTTTTTAACCGGTTTAGTCCTGGATTGGTTCTGGTTTAGTCCTGGTTTAGTTCTGGTTTGGTCTTGGTTTAGTCCTGGTTCAGTCCTGGTTTAGTTCTGGTTTGGTCTTGGTTTAGATCGGGTTTAGTCCTGGTTTAGGGCCATTTTTTTTAACTTCTTTTAACCATATCCTGAACTTTTAAATCTATTTCATTTAATGGATTTGTTTAGTTGTCTAGTCCCAATTTTTGAACTGGTTTAGTTCTGGTTTAATCCTTGTTTAGACCTGGTTTAGACCTGATTTAGTCCTGGTTTAGACTTCATTTAGTCATAACATGAATATTTTATAAAGTTGATCTAATATAGTTTTGTGTAGACCTTAGCCAAAGTTGATCCCAACTTTGGGGCTTGTTTAGTCCTAGTTTAGTCCTGGTTTAGACTTCGTTTAGTCCTAGTTTATTCCTGGTTTAGACTTCGTTTAGTGCGTCTCTGTTCTGTTTCACTCCGTACTCATCCCCACTGGACGATCTTTTAGCCCTCAGAAATGTTCCCAAGTCTGGCTCTGGTTTAGTCTTGGTTTAGACCTGGTTTAGTCCTGGTGGGTTTGGTGAAGAACTTGTTTAGTCCTGGCTGAGGTCAGCTCTGCTTTGGTCCTGGTTTAATCCTCATCGAGCCTTTTTTTTAAAAATTATTCTTTTAATTATTTAGACGTGTTTAGTCCTATTGAGGTTCCTTGAATCGGCTCTGATTTTGTTATTCCAGGTTTTGTCCGGGTTTAATCTGTGTTTACTTCTGGATTAGTCCAGTCCTAGTCCATGTTCAGTCCTGGATTAGTCCTGATTCTGTGGTCGTCGAATCCTGGTTCAGCCTTGGTTTATTCCATGTGTAATGCTAGACCAGTCCAGTACTAGTCCTGGTTTAGTCCTGGTTTAGTCCTGGTTTAGTCCTCCCTTCTTCCCTTTTGGTGGGGGGCCTGTGGGTGAGCTCATTACCCGCATAATGAGGTCTTGATCCGGGTCCCTCTGCCTGGCACAGCTCGCCCGCCGGGTGCCACCAAACCCGCCCCCAAACCCCTCACCAAACCAGGCTCCTGTCATTCACTCATTTGTACAGAGGAAAAACAACACATGGGCAATTAGACAATGAAAAACACCTAAAGCCAGTGTGAACCAGGACTAAACCAGGACTAAACCAGGACTAAACCAGGACTGAACCAGGACTAAACCAGATCTAAACCAGGGACTAAACCAGGACTAAACCAGGTCTAAACCAGGACTAAACCAGATCTAAACCAGGACTAGACCAGGTCTAAACCAGATCTAAACCAGGTGTAAACTAGAACTAAGCCAGAACTAAACCAGGTCTAAACTAGGTCTAAACCAGATCTAAACCAGGTGTAAACTAGAACTAAACCAGGTCTAAAACAGAACTAAACCAGGTCTAAACCAGAAATAAACCAGGTCTAAACCAGAACTAAACCAGATCTAAACCAGGACTAAACCAGATCTAAACCAGGTCTAAACCAGATCTAAAAGAGGTCTAAACCAGGATTAAACCAGGACTAAACCAGGTCTAAGCCAGGTCTAAACCAGGTCTAAACCAGATCTAAACCAGGATTAAACCAGAACTAAGACAGGTCTAAACCTGATCTAAACCAAGACTAAACCAGAACTAAACCAGGTCTAAACCAGGTCTAAACCAGGATTAAACCAGGTCTAACCCAGGTCTAAACCCGGTCTAAACCAGGACTAAACCAGGACTAAACCAGGACTAAACCAGGTCTAAACCAGAACTAAGCCAGGTCTAAACCAGGAAAAAACCAGGTCTAACCCAGGTCTAAACCAGGTCTAACCCAGGTCTAAACCCGGTCTAAACCAGGACTAAACCAGATCTAAACCAGGACTAAACCAGACCCAAATGACCTAAGTACTAAACAAAACCACAGACTCACATGTAAAAGGTCCAGGTTTTCGGTAACAGGAGAACAGGCGCAAACCCGGGAACTGAACCTGTGATCTTCTGGCTGTGAGGTAAGAGCATTAACAGTAATAACATTATCGCTCCCGTCACATTTGTTTTTGCCGCGACTCCGCAGCAGCCGCAGGTGTGGAGGTGTGAAGTTGAGATGTTAATGGTTCACCGGGGACTACAAATGACCCGTGGACTACAAAAATGGCCTCTGACCCGAGTGTAAGAAATCAGCTCAGTGACAAAGACGGAGGATGAGCTCCACTTCAAAGCCCCGAAGAGAAATAACCCCGACTTTAGACCTGCTGTAGTCCTGCGTGAGACCTGGGGTAGACCTGGTTTAGACCTGGTTTAGACCTGGGTTAGACCTGGTTTAGACCTGGGTTAAACCTGGGTTAGACCTGGTGTAGTTCTGGGTTAGACCTGGGTTAGACCTGGTTTAGTCCTGGGTTAGACCTGGTTTAGACCTGGGTTAGACCTGGTGTAGACCTGGGTTAGACCTGGTTTAGTCCTGGGTTAGACCTGGGTTAGACCTGGTTTAGTCCTGGGTTAGACCTGGTTTAGACCTGGGTTAGACCTGGTGTAGACCTGGGTTAGACCTGGTTTAGTCCTGTGTTAGTCCTGGTACAGACTGGGTTTAGACCTAGGTTAGACCTGGTTTAGACCTGGGTTAGACCTGGTTTAGTCCTGGGTTAGACCTGGTTTAGACCTGGGTTAGACCTGGTGTAGACCTGGGTTAGACCTGGTTTAGTCCTGTGTTAGTCCTGGTACAGACTGGGTTTAGACCTAGGTTAGTCCTGGTTATGATCTGGTTTAGTTCTGGTTTAGACCTGGTTTAGTCCAGATTTAGACCTGTTTTAGTTCTGGTTTAGACCTGGTTTAGTTCTGGTTTAGACCTGGTTTAGTTCTGGTTTAGACCTGGTTTAGTCCAGATTTAGGCCTGTTTTAGTTCTGGTTTAGACCTGGTTTAGTCCAGATTTAGACCTGTTTTAGTTCTGGTTTAGACCTGGTTTAGTCCAGATTTAGACCTGTTTTAGTTCTGGTTTAGACCTGGTTTAGTCCAGATTTAGACCTGTTTTAGTTCTGGTTTAGACCTGGTTTAGTCCAGATTTAGACCTGTTTTAGTTCTGGTTTAGACCTGGTTTAGTCCAGATTTAGACCTGTTTTAGTTCTGGTTTAGACCTGGTTTAGTCCAGATTTAGACCTGTTTTAGTTCTGGTTTAGACCTGGTTTAGTCCAGATTTAGACCTGTTTTAGTTCTGGTTTAGACCTGGTTTAGTCCAGATTTAGACCTGTTTTAGTTCTGGTTTAGACCTGGTTTAGTCCAGATTTAGACCTGCTTCAGACCTGGTTTAATATGGATCATCTCTGGTCATAATTTAGTCATTTAGATTTAGTTTAGGCCTATTACTTCATATAGTATTTTAAACCTGGTTTAGTCCAGTTTCAGTCCTGTTTTATTCCTGATCCAGTCCTGCTTTAGTCCTGATCCAGTCCTGCTTTAGTCCTGATATAGTCCTGATATAGTCCTGATATAGTCCTCGTCTAGACTCTGGTCTCTGAGGGGGGTTCTCTGTGAAATGTGCATGTTCTCTCTGTCTCTGGGAAAATGGCCCTTGGGAAAAAGTGAATTCTCTCCTCTGCTCCATGCGCTCTGCTTTCTCCGATCCATCTCCCTGTAGTCCGGTCCTCCAGCCCACATAGTCCTGACCAAGTCCAGCTCAGACCTGGAGATGGTCCACAGGTGTTGCCCTGAGGCGTCCAGATCCAAATCCAGACCGATATCTCTCTGTATTTTCCACAAATATACGTCCAGGGAGCTCACTGGTCACCATCATTTACAAATAAAATCACATTTCTCTCTCCTCAGATGAACAAACTCACTGATTCTGCAGAAATCCAAAATGTTTTTCAATCCACTGAGATATTTAAAAGCTTTTTACCTTTATTTTCTCTGATATACACAGACGATGCATGGCCCTGATTGGCTAATCCACCTGTCAATCACTACAGTAGTTTCACAAAATAAAATATTCATGTTATGACTAAATGGAGTCTAACCCAGGACTAAACCAGGTCTAACACAGGTCTAAACCAGGTCTAACCCAGGTCTAAACCAGGCCTAACCAGGTCTAAACCAGGTCTAACCCAGGCCTAAACCAGGTCTAACCCAGGACTAAACCAGGTCTAACCCAGGACTAAACCAGGTCTAAACCAGGCCTAACCAGGTCTAAACCAGGTCTAACCCAGGCCTAAACCAGGTCTAACCCAGGCCTAAACCAGGTCTAACCCAGGCCTAAACCAGGACTAAACCAGGCCTAAACCAGGTCTAAACCAGGACTAAACCAGGTCTAACCCAGGCCTAAACCAGGTCTAAACCAGGCCTAAACCAGGTCTAAACCAGGCCTAAACCAGGTCTAACCCAGGCCTAACCAGGTCTAAACCACGTCTAACCCAGGCCTAACCAGGTCTAAACCAGGTCTAAACCAGGTCTAAACCAGGCCTAAACCAGGTCTAAACCAGGTCTAACCCAGGCCTAACCAGGTCTAAACCACGTCTAACCCAGGCCTAACCAGGTCTAAACCAGGTCTAAACCAGGTCTAAACCAGGTCTAAACCAGGACTAAACAGACCATGTATGTCCCTGATTGGCTAATAGTCATGTGGTAATACAGGATGTGCTCCATTGTTCTTTTAAAACTCCACCCACCTTCACTAGAATCACTAAAGGTAAAAAAAAAATAGCTGCTAACCTGAAAACTGCTGAAAGCCGCCACATGGTCTTTAAAATCTCCGATCGCAAAGACGGCAGTGGGATATAAAGGATCTAAAGCTGTGAGGCTGTGATGGCATCAGCTGTTTCCTGTCTGCAGTAAAACCAGTCGCTCTGAGACTCTGAAGTGTTCAAAGATCAGACTCTGCACTTCTAGTCAAAACTGTGTTAGTATTATTGGTGAAATGTGGTGCGATACTTTAGAGACAGGGTTTTTAAAGCGGAAAAGAGACAATGAAGTCCACAGGAAGTAGAGTCACTGTCGCTGATCTGCAGCTTCACCTCGATCCGTGCGCTGTGTGGATGGAAACAGACACACGTGAGGAACTATCTCGACTTTTTACTTTTAAAGAACGACTCAAACTGGGTTAACAGCGCCGTTTTGTGGACTGGGGTCATTATTTGCGGAGGACAGTTCCTGTGGATATTGTGGAGGAGACGCTGCAGTTTAAATTTACCACTTTACGAGAGGTGAGGAATAAAACCTTCTCATTATTCTCACTACTTCCTTGCGTCTCTGTGTCCGTCGCTCCTCTGCTCCTGATGCTCTGTTTTATCTCCTAATACTGTAGCGTTGATGCTGATGTTTGGTGGTTAAGATCTGACACTGACACCACAAACATGAGGAGCGCAGCAGCTTCAAAATCGCACACGAAGACCAAATGTCGGGTCACGGGGAGAAGAAATCGCAGCTAAAATCAGGTAAATTCTCCTGTAGCGTGCGGCGGCCTTTAGTCAGACAGAGAGACAAATAACAAACACGTGTGAGTGAAACAAAAACGCAACTCCAGGAATGTTTTTAAGGTAACAACATTCTAATATTGTGGTTTTAAAGCTATGGAGGACCTTTAAATGTAGTGATGAACATGACTGAACATGGGAGAAAGAACGGGGGCCGTGTTCGGCGCAGATAAATTGCATGTCTTCCAGCGCTCCGTCCAATTTCCTGTTTACGCGAGACCATGTCCAATGTCATTACTCGTCCTTGCCTCCGTCCTCCCCCGGAATAACCTTCCCGGCGCTTCCTCCGAGCGGATCTTTTGTCCTCACGCTGGGACGAATATGGGAGCGGGCGCCCTGCGGAGAGGAGCCATTTTGGAAACGGCAAAATCACCGAAAGGGAGAACCGGGGACGGCGGAGGTGAGAGGGAGGAGGCGCAGAGCTCGACCCCCCGGAGAGAGGGCCTGTGCCGGGCTTTAGGACGGCGAGCTGCGGGGGGGGGAAAGCTCCGGAACAATCACCCGAGTACGAGCGCATATGTGCAGGACAAGGATACACACAATACAGTACACGGTCTCACTGGTAAACTGTACAAACGGTAAAGATACGAAAGCTTTAGTTTAGTTTGTAGGACACACCGCAAGGACACAACAACAGCAGCACGGAATAGATACAGCTGGATTCTAACCGCCATAAAGCTTTAGTGCTGCATTTTTAGTTGTTTATGATAATTAAAGGTTATAAAACGGGGCACTGTTCAGTTGTCGGTATGTTCCATTAAATGTCGCTTTTCTTCACTTGCAGGTGTATCAATTGCTAAAAAAAAGAATTAAAAAACATGCATTCTTACTTGAAGGGGCGCCACTCACAGACAGATTAAACTCTATTTGCACGTCCTCCGTGGAAATAGGTGAGAGTAATGCCGTAACGTGGGACATTCTAGGCAAAGCAAGAGCATCTTCATCAGAGCTGGGTATCGTCCAGCTCCGGGGCCACGTACGGCCCTTTGGTTGACTCTGATCGGCCTGTTCAAGCTCATTTGGAATTAGGAAATAAACATTTTCTTTGTAATGTTACCTCATGCACGGACTAAAGCTGCATCGCTTTTAATTTAGAGGTGTTTTTTAATGACATTTTTTATAAGGCGACCTCACTTTTTCATAATATAAACTCTTGCCAGTCTTACCAACGCGTCAAAACAAGAAATGCAATTAATATTATGCAGAATTGAGTTAAACATTTTGGCCTGGCCCTCCACAATATTTTCTGTTTCTCATGTGGGCCCAGGGAAAAAATAATTGCCCTCCTCTGATGTACATGAACGAAGGTGAGAGGTGACCTCACACAGACTGATCTGTGTAACTCTGAACAGGCTGAAGTTCGTCTGTTTGTTTTGGTTCATTTGGGCGCTTTGCCTTTAGTTTCCTCAAAAGCCTCAATGCTGCGATATGATTGGTCCACCAGTTAGCGGGCGGGTTTATCACACCAAGATGGATTCTCACAATGTACTCACAATCATATGTACTCACAGCTTCATCCACTAGGCTGTTAGGATGCTGAACTCTCTCCCCTCTCTGACCATCAGGCTGCAGGAATCTGTCTCCCCAAAGAAGAAGTTTGAACTTTTCCTTTTATTTTATTATTATTTATTTAGAAGATTGAGAGTGCCTCACAGCAAGAAGGTCTTGCCTGTTCTCCCTATGTCCTTACTCCGGTTTCTCCCACCAACCCAAAACATGCAGCACCCAGATGAACTGAAATCCTTGACCATGACGTGACCCGGTGTCCAGCTGGGCTCAGTCTAAAGGACGATGTGGATCCACCCTCCTGTGGGCTCGCCACCCCCAGAGGGGTTCACAGGGTCAGGTGTGCAGAGGACTGGGCGGTGAACTGCTGCCCCTGGGACCCAGCCGGATAAAGCAGAAGAAGATGGATGGATGGCATATGTTCATATGTTTTTCAAGAAAACTCCCGCACACTGTCTCACTCCTAGTTTTTCTTTTATTAATGCAACGTTTCGGTCCCTCAGACCTTCCTCAGGTACGTTGTATTGATAAGAGAAAAACTAGTAGTGAGACAGTTTGCGCCCACTCAGGTGTGCACAGTCTACACAGAAACGAGTGCAGATGTTTATATGGAAATTGACAATAAACTTTTTTGAATTTTGAAAAAAAGAGTCCATGTTGCTGTGTTTGGTTAGGATGGTTAGGTGACAGGCCCTTGACCAAAACTCACATTCAGAAATCATATTTCTCAAGATATATTTAAGCAATAAAAACATCTGTAATGAAATAATACAAGATACGGTGATAATGCCATACTGTGGAACCCAAAGCAGTAACATCTCCATGGAGACAAGCAGACGACCACCACCACAGAACAGTGACACAGTGTCTTTAATCCCTCTGTAATTCTAATTCACTGTGTATTTATGAAGCGTTCCCCATGGACTTGAAGGTTGGAGGTTCGATCTCCGCTCTCAGCAGCACAAACTGTTGAGCAAAACGCTGAACCCGTCTTTAACTTGTCTGTGGTAACAAAATGTGATTATCTGATCTTTCCGTGTCTAATGGAAGAGGAGAGGCGTTAGATAAGTGTTGAATTGGCACGTTGTTAGCCAAATAACACTGCTAACGTCAGCTTCCTTTATAAAGCGCGAGTGTAATTTCCCCGCGGCGTGTCTGTGGACGACGGCGGTGAGCAGGATTGAACCGGCAGCCTCACGTCGCGCCTCTCTCGGAGCTGGGAGATTGGAACAGTGGGCACATGTAAACAGCTTCTCCGCTCTGCCTGTGAGACGTTACAGCGCCCCCTGCTGTCTGTGCCGGACACGCTGACCTCACTTTTTAGAGTTTGCTCCTCTGCCTCAGAACGTGGTGATAGTGACTAATATATAATGGTATAAGTGCAGTATGAAAGTGGTTAAGAGCAATAATGTTCCCTCGATTTCAAGAGACCTTTTTCACAACAGCTGGAAAACCATATTGTTATTTCAATTTAAAAAAAAAAAAAAACTCAAGCAGGAGTAAAGGTACGCTGCTAGAAAGTACTCTGAAAAGTCCAATTTCTTTAAAAAAAAAGTTGCCCAAGTACAGTAAATGTAATTAAGTACTACACGCCTCTTCTACTGACAGGTCATCTTTTTACTTTTACTTTTTAGTCGTAGATACTCCACAGGGAAAAAGGTTCGCAGCGTAACATATCTGGTACTTTGGCTCTTGGCGTTTATTTCATAGTGGCTCAGTATTTGCATGAGCAGCTCGTCCCATTTACATCCTATTTGAATCCAGAAAGGTCTGTCACCGGACCACGGAGCATGAAAACCAAAAATAATCCAACCGCAGACGCTCAATTGTGTCTTTTCTACAGTCTCATAACATTCAGAGCGAAATATATCACTTCTTTTCACTTCAAAATTTGGTTGATTCTGTAAAAATCCACGTTTTTTCAGTTCGTTAGGTTGTTTTTTCGACCTTTTTTACCTTTAAAGCAGCTTGTTTTTGATGTAAACAGAGCGTGCGTCTCTCTGACTGGTTCATCCGCCTGTACGTCAAATCAGGGAGACAGGATCCAAATGTGGTTCTGGCTCATCGTGTCATTATCGCCCAGAAATCTCTTGAAACCTGTAACTTGGCCGGGTGGTGCTGTCTTCTTGTCTCCATGAAGAAAGATGGAAAAAGTACACAAACAGGTAAAATGACACCAAAAAAGTAACACATACATCTTTAAAAACATGCCTACCACATAACGCAGACCTTTAAATACTTGCCCCTGAGTATTTGTGACCGTGGCCCTCGCGGTCAGGGGCCCATCTGCCCGGGGAGCGTTTGCTAATTAACTCGGTGCCATTTCCTCTGTGCTGGAGAGCCGCCGCCTCCACCGCAACTTCATCAAAATGCTAATTCTCCACAAATTAAACTTGTGATTCACATTAGGCAGTTTCCGGAGCTACACTTTACTCTCTGTGTCCTTTTGGGGAGGCGTCTGGGGAGAGGGAGGGAGAGGAGAGAGGCTAAATGTCGAATCAGTGCAACATTCACTGGGAGTGAAGTTTGTGCGAAATAAAAAGAAACAGAAATACGTCATTTGAAGCAAGAGAAGTGAGAAGTTACTAAAGTGAAGCTGCCTTCTGATACTAACAAACTAAAATCATTTTAAATCAGGACTATTGTGCAAAATGGGCTCTTTGGAGCTTCTAACCACGTTATACTGTTGCTTCCCTCACGTGTAGCCTCTAAAAGTTGTTTCTGGAGTGTTGTGTACAGGAAACCGGGGAGGCTCACAACAGAAACAAATGCCGCAACGCAACAAAAAAGTCACAAAAACAACAAAAAAGTCAAGCGAGGAGGATCAAGAGGGAATTTATTTACGACGTGACAGTGAAATTGATCCTGGCCACAAAACAATAAATTAATTTTACTTACGTTTCCAACTTCGTTCACTCCTCCGTTCCTTTATTTTTCACATTCTTCTTCACTTCCCACTTGACCCTCCTTGTCCCCTGCCACTGGGTTAAACCCGTCCAGATCTGGAACATTAATGGTTTCGGGATTTTAAGGTAGTCCTGACCAAGACTAGCTCAAGATCTGGAGATGGGTCCCCATTTGCTGCACCACATGTGATTCTGTCATACTCTCACATGGGGAAAAAGAGACAAACGTTGGACCTGATCGTTTTCATTAGCACTCGGCCCATCGATGATTTATTCATGACTAATATGCGAGCCAGTATAGTCACATTTTCCTTGTGTTTTGGTCATTTTTAAGCAGCTTTTCTGTATTTTACCGAAACAAGTGACAATTTATGCCTCTCTTTACTGTTAGTAGTTATCAAATTTGTCAAAAATAGGGACACGTGGGACATTTCTTGTAATAAACTGGGACAAATCACTGGTTTTGGATAAATCTTCTGGGACAGGGGACACAGGGTTCAGAACTGGGACTGTAAACACCCTAGACTAGACCCAGGAACATAAATTTGTGTTTTAACAATGTTAATTTCAGCTGCCCCCATCTGTATTAAATATTACTGACCTACAGAATGTTGTGATGTCGTCTGAAATCCAGAAATACAGAGAACACACACAATAAAGTGCGCCCTACCTTATTTTAGCCTTCTGGACTGGCCTCCAACTCCCCAATGCCCAAAACTGTGATTCCTGTATGTTATATATTCCACGTATTATTCATTTTTATTTTTTGTAGTCTGAAAAGGAGTCCAGGCTTATCACACCTCCTATTTGAACATGAAAACAAAGCATAATCCACTGTGTTTTACATGAAATGAACCAACCGTGTGCTTAAAATGCTGTAAACGCGTCTCATTCTTACATATGCACAGACAGTGACAGCAATGCCGGCCTAACTCGGTCTTAGACTGGGGTTACGGAGGGATTCACAGGTCCACGGGCTCATGGCTGTTTACAGGTGGTCACCAGGAGCAAACCACTCTGCCGCTAGTGCCATTACGGGATGTCAGTGCGGCTCTTCAGGGGGATTACACAGATCCGTCTGAAATGGAGCTGAATGTGAAATGTGGACAACGGCGTCTCCTGGGCACAGTACGAACACACAGTACAAACACACAGTACTACTGCAGTACTACAGCCCAGGAGCAGTAGTGCAGCCGTTTACTAATGTGACATGAAAACCCATAACTGGTCTAGTCCAATTTAAACAGGTTTTTTTAAAGTGTAAACCCGAGAACGAGTATCGCAAAGATGCCAAAAACACATCTGGAGAAGCCTCTAGAGATGCTGAACCCTGCTGCGTGTAACAGCACAGCACGATTACGTATAAGAGCAGATTAGGAGAGGCATTCAACTGGGAAGTGAGTTCAGCATCCTAACAGCCTGGTGGATGAAGCTGTTTGTGAGTCTGGCTGAACAGATGGGCTCTGTTCACGCACGTTACGTCACTTCGAAACATGCGATGACAACTTCCTCCGGGCTCTGTTCGCAGTAGTAAGTCTGACGAAATCTACGAAAAATGAAAAAATGTCCCGGTGTTTTTTAACTCCGTGCCGTTGTAGCGTTCCGTTATGTTCGGCGAATCAACAATTCCAAAACCATAGCTCAGTTTTCATCATTTCCGCACCGACGCACGACTCCCGAGCGCACTGGGTCCATGCGATTAGAAGAGACGAGGATGATTCCAAACAGCGCATAAGTCTGCAGGCTTCACTTTACCAACGATCACGTTTAATTCAGTGGGTTTGATCAGTCGGTCGGTCAAGCCCAGTGTCGGGAAGTTGTCGTCGCATGTTTCCAAAAGTCTTCCTGGTTTGTGACGTGAGTGTGAATAGAGCCTATTGTGTGCGGGGCGACACGCATCGCTCATAATTGTGATGGATTTGTGGGTGGTGTACATGTCTTGCAGGGAGGGGAGTGGTGGTTCCTCATTTTAGATCAGTGTGTTTAGACGTATGACAATTGGTTTTAGTAATTCTAGCTGTTTTGGTTCTTATGGTAACGTTTTACAAGCACCTGAACGCCTCATAGACCCCCGTACGCACCGGTTGGGTTCTCTGTCCTGCTGTAGACTGGGATGGAGGTCTGAGGTTTTGGGGCAAATACCATTTAAAAGTTGATGTTTAGCACCGGGTCCATATTACAACATTCTGAGCTATGTTCTAAGTAGTAAGTTTCCTCATCACAAACAGACCTGGAGTTGTGTTTTGTTTCATTCACACGTGTTTAACACACAAACGCTGCAGATTTAGGCATATTTATTTCTTCTCTCAAACTGAAAACACCTTGTGATGTCACGTGGTAAAATAGGACGTGCTCCGCTGTGTTTCTAAACTCCACACGCTAGAATCATTTGGATGATTTCAGCCCCGGAATCGCCGATCTCTGCTGAACATCTCGACTGAGCTTTGGACATGTAGACAAACTAATAATAAAGGAGGTAAAGGAGGAGGTTTTTGAGAAGGTAACATTTTAACATGTCTTAAAACCCACCAGAGTTAATAAAGACGTGATGTTCTAGTTTAATTTCTCCAAAAACATCCTCTTGTGACAGCGTCCGTGTTGATTTTCTATTTATATTTACACCTCACCATACAGAGACGCCGTAGTCCTCGTGCGTTTTTGACATTTGGCTCAGTAAACCTCTTCTATATCCAGCGCAGCCACAACACAAATATGTAAATGTCTACATATGTAAGTACACACACGTATGCAAACACGGACCACGCCGCAACTGTGCCTCACGCATTGTGCAAAAGTATACAAACTCCTGCTCAGTGGCCCATATCATCCCTGCCCCGTGTGAGTGTGTGTGTTAAATCAACTGTGGTCATTTTTACTCTGAAATAACATAAAAAATGTACTTATTTCCCTCATGTAGTAGAAGTATTGTGTTTAATGAGTAAGTTCTACTAAAGAATCACCAACACGTCGCTCCTCACAAATCCACAAATATTAAGTAACACCAAAGTCCTTCTAGAAAAGTTCCTGCATTCAACGGATAAGGATTTGGGGCTGGGGCAGCAGGAGGTCAAGTAAGAGCGTTTGTTCACTGATCTGAAGGTTTGGGGGTTCGAATCCCGCTCTCAACATAAAAAAAGCATCATTGGTTGAGCGTTCAGATCCACTGATCCACAGGTTGGCGGCGTGGTTCCAGCTCCCGCAGATGAATGCTGTTGTTGTGTCCTTGGGCAAGACACTCATTCCCCCTTGACCCAGTGTCTGCGTGCACCGGTGTGTGTGAATGTGTGTGTGGTTCATCGTCGCAAAGCACTTTGAGCCTTGAAGGTGGAAAAACGCTGCATAAAACTGTACCATTTATTATACATCAGTAAATACTCGACATATAATATTTACTTCATTATTTCATCACAGCAATGCAATAAACTAGTATCACAACAGCAAAAATTGGCCGCGACGTTGAGTCACGCAACTTCCGGTCAGTGCTTTTCTACGGCAAAATCCCTGTGGTAAAGTGTTGCATATTTTTGAGCAGCTTCATACTGTTAATCTGCCCCAACACCGAATCTTCATCCAACAAGTCGACAAAGAACAGATTCTGTCCATGAAGAATTTATCCACAACGATCGAGGGAAGAAAGACGAAAACTTCAAGGAAACGACGACGACGAGCATCAGTGAAACGAGTGAGCGACACTAACGTTACGGTCCTGAAGAAAACAGAAATAACTTGTTCACTCAGGCTGATTCTAGAATTAAAATAAAAAAATCGATTTTGTGATCTCGATATTTGCACAGACTGAGAGATTTATAATCTTAATTTTAATTGTAATCGCAATTTAAATGGTCGACATTTAATCTGTGAACATCTGTAGCCTTAAAGTGCACAAATCTCCAATATCGACATCACAAAATGTATTATTTTATTTTAATTTATTTATTTTAATTCTAGAAACAGTAGGGAAATGATCTGTCCGTGCAGCAAGATCATGTTACTTGACAAGTTATCTTAAAATAAATGAACTCTAGACCAGAATCAATCCAATTCAGAACTAGTAAATTGCTAATAAATCTGAAAACACGATGAATAACCCGATATAAATTTTGAAATCTTGTCCAGATCAGAGAAATGTGCAGTGTTGGAGCTGTATTTCATTTGAACACACACACACACACTTCCTTTATGATTGGGCTGTCATGAGTGACTGTGATTAAGATTACGATCAGATTCCAGGTACTCGATCTCCAAAAGCATGTAAACCCAGTGTGTGTGTGTGTGCGTGTGTGTGTGTGTGTGTGTGTGTGTGTTTCAGTGGACATTTGCAAAACAGGCCTTCATGCTGGACTTGAGAACATTTGCATAGTTTAAACTGGTGCCTCCTCGGGCTTTTTCTGAGCCTCACAACCAAATGAGCGGCGGACTGTGGCATTTGAATGAGATCACAACAGCAGAGCGGCCGGACTCAGGTGAAGTCTGCACATTTACACGACTCGCGGTGCAGACAAAATGTATACAGACGATGCTGTTGGAGGTTTAAGTGTGATAAAGTCATTTTGAGGTTTTAACCAGGTTATAATGGTGTTACCTCGGACTTAATTTAAACGACTGGAAAATGATCGTGCCTGATGGACTGAGTACAGCTCGAGTGCTTCTTTTGCATGATGATGATCTCTCCTTGCTCGTAATAGGTCAGCAGTGCCGTGTCCGGTTTCTGCTGGAGGCCTGGGAGCTTGAGAGTAGAGATGGGGAAAACTAAAGAAAAATCATGACCGACCACCGAGCCTCATTAACCGGTTAAAAACGGTTAATCGTTCAGTTTAAAATCTATTCTAAATCTAATCGCTACTGAATTAAGAGCCATTTGGACTGGAGCACGTGACAACGCTGAAGATAAAGGTTTTAGTCAAGTGTTAGAAGCTCATTTGAAACATCCCTGTAGTTAATTTCAGAAAATGACCGCTCCAAAGAGACGCCGCTTATAGACTGAGGAGCGTAAGTCTGTCAACGTCACGCATGAAGCATTTATACACAAACACACACGTGAGGCTCAGTTTAACCCAGCGGTCATGACTTTAGTCCACATATTGCACAGAACCGTGCAGTATCTTTACTGTTCCTGTACTACACTTTTCTGGAATAAGATGACTGCTGTTTTTCCTGGGATCTGCAGTAACCACTCCTCCAGTTTGAGGGTTATGGCTCCGAGTGCTCTGATCCCCACGGGCACTACTGATGCCTTCACCTTCCAGGCCTTCTCCAGCTCTTCCTTGAGCCCTGGTATTTCTCTAGTTTCTCGTGTTCCTTTTTCCTGATATTACCGTCGATACCACCACTATGTCCAGTTGCTTCGCCATCTATTTTCTGTCAGTCTGTATCTGGAAGTCCCACAGGATCTTGGCCCATTCTCCACAACCTTTGGAGGCGTTGCCCACCTTGATCCTGGGGTTTCCAGCCCGTACTCTGCACAGATGTTTCTGTACACTACGCCCGCCACTTGGTTATGTCGCTCCATGTACGCTTCCCCTGCCAGCATCTTACACCCTGCAGTTATGTGCTGGACTGTCTCAGGAGCCTCTTTGCACAGCCTACACCTCGGGCCTTGGCTGGTGTGGTAGATCTGGGCCTCTATTGCTCGGGTGCTCAAGGCTCCAGTGCTCCAGGATGAGAGCCTCTGTGTGTCCTTCAGACCAACCCTCTATATTTCTTTATTTATTTATTTATTGTAACCAAACCCATATAGAAAGTCAGTCACAGTCACAGTCATAGTGTATATGCAGGTCTTTTTCCAAACATAAAATGAACATCAATGTAAAAGGTACAGAAAAAAAGGGAAAGAGACAGAACCCTTTACTTCATTTTATTTATTACATTTTTTATTTCATTCTATTATTATATTATTATTACATTTCTTTCTTTTTTTGTTGTTGGTCTGTGTTCTTAAAGCTTTTGCAGCCCTCGTCCCTGCGTCTTCAGTAAAATGCAAAGATACTTTATCACAACACGTCTCATTGCCGTCACTTCAGCTCCTGCAGAGAACGGGCATTTTCTCTGCCCTCCTCCCTCTTGTCCTCTTTTTTTCTCTCTCGCTCCATCTCTTCTATATCTTTCCCTCTCTTTTTCTCTCTCTCTTCCTCTCTCGCTTGCCTATCCTTACCTCTCCGTCTCCACCTCTCCCCCTTTCTCTCTCCATCCCGCTCTCTCCTCTTGTCTCTCCACCCCCTGCTCTCTCCCCCTTTCTCTTCCTCTCTCCCCACTCTTTCTTCTTTCTCCACCTCTCTCTCCACCTCTCCTCCTTTCTCTCAAACTCTCTCTCCCCCCTCACTGTCTCTCCCTCCCTCTGCCTCATCTCTCTCCCACTGCCTCTTCTTTCTCTCCCGCTTTCTCTTCACCTGCCTTCTCTCTCCCCTTCTCTCATCCTCTATCCCCGCTGTCTCTTCTTTCTCCACCTCTTGCTCTCTTCCCCTCCTTCCACCACTCCCCCTCCCTCTCTCCATCCCGCTCTCTTCTTCTCTCTCCACCTCTCCCACTGTCTCTTCATTTTCCACCTCTCTCCATTTCTTCAGCCTCCGTCTTTCCAACTGTCTTATCTTCCTCCACCTCTCTTTCTCTCTCTACCTCTCCCCCTTTCTCTTCACACCCTTCTCTCTGTCCCACTGTCTCTTCTTTCTCCCCGCTTTCTCTCTCCCCCCTCTTCCTCTCCCTCCACCTCTCTCCCCCTCTTTCTCGACGCCCTCTTCTTTCCCAGTGCCTCCCTCTCTCTCCCACTGTCTCTTCTTTTTCTTCAGCCTCCCTCTTTCCCACTGTCTTTTCTTTCTCCACCTTTCTCTCCACCTCTCTTTCTCTCTGTCTACCTCCCGTCTTTCCCACTGTCTCTTCTTCTTTCTTCAGCCTCCCTCTTTCCCACTGTCTTTTCTTTCTCCACCTTTCTCTCCACCTCTCTTTCTCTCTGTCTACCTCCTGTCTTTCCCACTGTCTCTTCTTTTTCTTCAGCCTCCCTCTTTCCCACTGTCTTTTCTTTCTCCACCTTTCTCTCCCCCACTCTTTCTCTCTGTCTACCTCCCGTCTTTCCCACAGTCTCGTCTTCTTTCTTCAGCCTCCCTCTTTCCCACTGTCTTTTCTTTCTCCACCTTTCTCTCCACCTCTCTTTCTCTCTGTCTACCTCCCGTCTTTCCCACTGTCTCTTCTTCTTTCTTCAGCCTCCCTCTTTCCCACTGTCTTTTCTTTCTCCACCTCTCTTTCTCCACCTCCCCTCTTTCGCACTGTCTCTCTTACCCCTCCCTCTCTCTCCCACGGTCTCTTCTTTCTCCCCCTCTCTCCTCCTCCCCCCTCTCTCTTTTGCCACGCTTGACCCCGTGCAGTCGGATCATTAACGCCCCAGACTCGGGTGCAGAGGTCCCGTGGGTGTCGTGTCGGGGTCAGCGGCCTGTGGAGGGGCTAAACTCGCACCATCGCTCTCCCCGGGTCGGACAGGGCCTGCGGTGGGGGGCGCGGGGCGAGCGGAGAGCCTGGTAAACGTCGTGCGGTGGGCTCGTAAAAGGCGGAGTGGGCTCTGGTTTCACACTGCACAGGTGGAAGAGGAGACGGACACGGGGATGATGGAGCTGCAGTGGATCCGGTTTGGATTTCTGCAGAGGAACGTTAAACTCGGACGATTAAAGGAGACCCGGAGGGAGCCAAAACACCCGCCCTGGGGCAGAGTGACGGAAGCGCCAATCAGCACCGACAGCACCACTCGCGTACACTCCACTTTCACATGTTTGGGTTGATAGGAAACTGGAGAAAACCCATCCAGACACGGGGAGAACATGCAAACCACACAGAAAGCCCCGAGGCAACCCAGGGATCGAACCTGGAACCTTCTTGCTGTGAGGCGTGAGCGCCACCGTATAGCAGCGGCCCCCTAGCCAGGCTGCCACCACCTTCTGCCTCCGCTCAATGTCATTTCAGAAACACTCGGCGGTTTGCAAGAACCTCGGAAGTTGTAGTCGGCGCTCCGGCCAATCAGCTGTGAGCTGTGAAGCCACGAGGCCAAACTCCAGCACCTCTGGGTCCTTTTGTGTCCAGTACAACAGGAAACAAAACAGTCAAGACGGACGTAGATGAAGCCGGACATTTTGTGTCGGCAACGATTCCCGGCATTGAGGATTTAAAGCCGGAACAAAGAGAATTTGGTGAATTTTATCAAAGGGAAAGATGTTATTGTCCTTCTTCCTGCAGGATTTGCTCTTGTACTGGCGATTATTTGGACACCACTGAGCATTCCGGTGCATTACAGACGTCAACACCAAATAGCAGCGATTGGTTAAATCAAGAAAGTGCCCGCCTACTGTCGAACGAATGAATCCTAATGCTGCGAGGTCAGACGGTTTCCACGAAGTGAAACTGGGCTAGAGGTCCCCAACCCCCGCACAGAAAGAATAAATAACTTACATTATTTCCGTTAATTTACTCACTCTTGACTCACTCCAGATGTTTGTCTCGGTGTGTGATACTTTAACGCTAATATTAAACCCACAAGCTGCAAAATGAGTAAAAAACAGACGCCTTTGGAAATGTTTATTATTATATTTACAAAATACCACAGTTTTTGCGTTGGTCGTATCATTTCATTTTGTCGTATTTATCCTCTACACCTTAAAGGCCGATCCGTGAAAATACTGTCTCACACTAAACTGGTCCATGGTGCAAAAAAGGTCAGGGTCCGCTGTACTATTAGACTTATAATGTCCACATGTAAACCAGGTAGAGGACACTCACAGTGCACCTTTAAACTGTAGATAAAGGTGCTCAAAAAAACAAAAAACACACAATTCTTTACATCTGATGCTCTGTAAAAGCCCATGTTCTTGCTTGTTGTGTTGGTGCTTGGGGCCCAGGTCTGTGTCGAGGCTTCAGCTCGTGGAGGAGGAGGAGGAGGAGGAGGCCCTGAAGAGGCAGAGCACAGCCCAGCGCCTGGTGCATTATTCAGCTGTGAGCAGGAGCGCGCTGTGGGGGGCTCTGGAAGTCAGACGCACTAACCAGGACAGAGGGAGGACAGGCACGCACAAGGCCACACACACACAACCATGGACACACACAACCACTGACACACACACACAACCACGGACACACACACAACCACAGACACACAGGTCTGACTCAGGGCTGAAGGATTAATCACAATCGAATCGAAATCACAACTGAAAAGGACGAAATTAGCGAAGCTTTCCTCCACAAACATCAAACATCTGTTTTATTGTGCACAAAAATGACTGATCCTGTAGCACAACATGCTCTGAAATGTCTTGTATTCTCTTCCCACTTCATATTTCAGGGTTTTTTTGTTAATTCTTGTCCAAAAAATGGCAATAAATATACAACTAAGCCCCGATGAAGCCCAGTTATGGTTGAAACACGTTGGCTTCGGCCGTCTAAATAAAGGCCTTTTAACTTTACTTTTCATTGTGAATTTTACTTTTCTTTTGGAGTGCCTGGATTTCGTTTGTGTTTAAAGGTTTGCCCCTTTTTTCCAAGAGCGCCCTCTGCGTCTCACTGACTGGAAGCAAACAGTCATATTTAAGTTTTTTTTCTGTTTAATATACATGGTGTCCCAAAAATTTTGACATCATTTTGCAGGCCAGTAATTTTGGCAATTCTTGTTGAAATAACCTCAAATTTTCAGAAAATGTATAGAAACAGATCAAGATTTTCTATTTAAAGTGGAACTCCAGCACGTTTGAAGCTAAAGTCTGTTTCTAGAGGTGGTGGAATTCTGTCAGAAGCCAAAAAACGGCACAGATCAGCGCGTGCAAGGCGAGAAACTAGTGTAGTGATGGGGGCAAGTTCTTCACTTCCACGTAAAACGCCAATTTGCTTCACACTGAAGAAGCTTAACGCCACTTTCTAACCCTTTTTACTCTGGAGCTAAAGTCTCAGTCGAACCCGAGACTTTTCTCATTAAAGCTGAAGCTCTGGATCAAGAACAGTCAACAGTGCGAGTGACCAGATTTGTCTCAAATGGCACATCCCATTCTCTTATTGTTTTTTAGACTGTGTATTTGACAAATTTCACTGTTTTTCTATTTGTTGTACATTTGTAAAAGCCAAACCAGGGACGGGGGCTGCAAATGAGCCTTATGCACATTAAATCTTTTACCTATTTGGTGGCGTTTGGTGTTTTTAGTACAGTCCCTGACAAATAAACTAATAAATAAATAAAATAGGCCCAATGACTGCTTTTGATTGGTGTTACTTGAAATAAACTTTAAATTAAATATTGGAAATCGAGGTTGAAATCTGTTTTTTTTGTTTGACACTAAAACGGAATAAAGAAATAACTGTTTTCCCATTTTATTGTTTTTCGTTCTTAATTGAAGTTCAAAAGAGCAAATGGTACACAGCCCCAAAAGGTTGAAGTTTTATTAATTTTTAAACATTTTTACGCTGATTAATTGGCACATTATAAAGGCGTACTTGATCATATCTGCAAACACACTGACACTTCGTATACGTTACACTCCCAGGCCTGTTTATCCGACCGCACGGCCCGTTTCCTCGTCCGCCTCAGGATTTATCGTCGCTCAGCAGATTTATACGTTATGTTCGCGCTCGTAAACCGCTCCGCGCGCCAATTAGCCTGGCGCGCGTCGCATGGTTAGCTTCTGTTAGCTTCTGTTAGCCTGGCCTCGCGTCGGGAGCATCTCATTTGGGCTCGGGAGCGTCGGGAATGTGCCGGAGAGGGGGGATTTATTGCGGCGGCTCCGGGTGATGGAGAGCCCGGGTGCATGTGCGGAGAGCGCGCAGAGCGGGTCCCGGCGCCGCGGGAGTCGTTAGCCGCTGTCGGGAGGAGGCGAGGCGCGTCCTAAAGGCCCGCGGAGCGTAAATACTGACCAGAGACAGATGTGAGCCGGACAGGGAAGAGGAGCGACTGAGTGATGGGCTGGAGGAGGAGAGGAGAGGAGGAGGAGGAGGAGAGGAGGAGGAGAGGAGTGAAGGAGGAGGAGGAGGAGAGGAGAGGAGGAGGAGGAGGAGGAGAGGAGGGAGAGAGAAGAGGAGGGAGAGAGAAGAGGAGGGAGAGAGGAGAGGAGGGAGTGAAAGAGGGAGGGAGAGAAGGTGAGAAGGGAGGGAGGGGAGAAAGGAGAAGGTGGAGGAAGAGAGAGAAGGAGAGGAGGGGAGAAGGGGGAGGAGAGGAAGAGAGAAGGAAGGAGAGAGGAGGCGAGAAGAGAAGGAGGGAAGGAGAGAGAAGAGGAGGAGGGAGAGAGAAATAGAGGAGGGAGAGAGGAGGAGAGGAAAGGGAGGAGGGAGAGAAAGAAGGAAGAGAAGGAGCTAAAAGCTCAGTCGAACCTGAGAGGAGGGAGGAGTGGAGTGAAGGAGGGAGAGAAGGAGAGAGAGAGAGAGGAGGAGGAGAGAAGGAGGAGCAGATGAGGGGGAGGAGGAGAGGAAGGAGAGAGAAACAAGAAGGGAAAGGAGAGAAGAAGAGGGCAGGAGCAGGTAAGGAGGGAGATCACGGAGGTGATGTGGCCTCTAATGGAATGAAGGTTGTTTATTTGTCGTTTATTTGCCTTGTATCTCTGTGTTGCAACACTGGAATCATTAGACACACGCAGTTTTCCCTCCAGTCCTTGTATTTGCAGAGGTGCTGGTGCTGGGCTAGTGCAGGTCAATGGCCACAGTCGTCCTGCCACTAAAAACAGTCTGACCCACTCCACAGACCCGAGGAAAAACTGTTAGAACTGCAGAACGTCGGCAGCGGCGACAGAAAATAGTCCCTCAACATGCGACGATTCAGGCGACGCGAGGTTAGTTTGATTTAGACCACATCACCTCCGTGCTGTCCCTCCTTTCCTCCTCTCTCCTTTCCCTTCTCCTTTCTCTCTCCTTCCCCTCATCTGTTCCTCCTTCTCTCTCCCTCCTCCTCTCCTCTCTCTCTCCTTTCCACCACTCTCCCTCCTCTGCTCCTCCCCTCCTCCTTCTCTCTTCTCTCCCTCCTTTCCTCCTCTCTCCTTTCCCTTCTCCTTTCTCTCTCCTTCCCCTCATCTGTTCCTCCTTCTCTCTCCCTCCTCCTCTCCTCTCTCTCTCCTTTCCACCACTCTCCCTCCTCTGCTCCTCCCCTCCTCCAACCTTTTTCCCTCCTCTCCTCCTGTCCTCCTCCTTCTCTCTCCCTCTCCTCCCCTCCTTTCTCCCTCATTCTCTCCTCTCTCCCTCCTCGTCTCTCCCTCCTTCTCTCCTCATCCTCTCTCCTTCTCTCCTCTCTCCCTCCTTCTCTCCTCATCTTCTTTCATTCTCTCCTCTCTCCCTCCTCCTCTCCTCATCCTCTCTCCTTCTCTCCTCTCTCCCTCCTCGTCTCTCCATCCTTCTCTCCCTCTCCCTCCTCCTCTCCTCATCCTCTCTCCTTCTCTCCCTCTCCCTCCTCCTCTCCTCATCCTCTCTCCTTCTCTTCTCTCTCTCTCCTCGTCTCTCCTTCTCTCCTCTCTCCCTCCTCCTCTCCTCATCCTCTCTCCTTCTCTCCCCTCTCCCTCCTCCTCTCCTCGTCCTCTCTCCTTCTCTCCTCTCTCCCTCCTCCCTTTTCTCCTCTCCCTCTCCTCTCTCACTCGTCACCTCTTCTCTCCCTCCTCCTCGTCCTCTCCTTCTCTCCCCTCTCCCTCCTCCTCTCCTCGTCCTCTCTCCTTCTCTCCTCTCTCCCTCCTCCTCTCCTCGTCCTCTCTCCTTCTCTCCTTCTCTCCTCTCTCCTCCTCCTCTCCTCATTCTCACTCCTTCTCTCCCTCCTCCTCTCCTCGTCCTCTCTCCATCTCTCCTTCTCTCCCACCTCCACTCCTCGTCCTCTCTCCTCTCCCTCTCTCCCTCCTCCTCTCCTCATCCTCTCTCCTTCTCTCCCCTCTCCCTCCTCCTCTCCTCGTCCTCTCTCCTTCTCTCCTTCTCTCCTCTCTCCTCCTCCTCTCCTCATTCTCACTCCTTCTCTCCCTCCTCCTCTCCTCGTCCTCTCTCCTTCTCTCCTTCTCTCCCTCCTCCTCTCCTCGTCCTGGCAGCACACTTATGTCCGTTGACCTGCACGAGCCTCGCACCAGCACCTCTGCAAATACAAGGACTGGAGGGAAGATTTAAAACAGAGTCTCCACACGTCTCCGACACTCACGAGGAAATGAGGCCCTGTGTCCAAAAAACCCCAAACTGTCCCTTTAAAGCTCACGAGAGTCCATTTTGTGCAATTCAGCCCCTTTAAGCAGCTTTACTCAACCATATTAGCTCAATAACGGGCCGTGCCACGCTCGGCAGGTTGGCTAAACGTGTCTTCCATTTCCATTCAAATCAGCCTGACGCTAACTGCTTCCACATGGGCCTTCAGCACCTCTTTCTTCTCAAACGCCGCCGCTTCAGCTCATTGTAATGTCGTATTTATGGCGTAGCAACGACGGCAGCAGCACCGCCACATGAGGCCGGCTCCGGACTGAATGCAAATGGGAACCCCACCCCCACCCCCTCCTCCAACCCTCTGGAACATTTACATTGCATGAGGAGGCCGTCGCTTTCTGTTGTTGCCGCGGAGACCGGTCCCTGGGGCTGATTTAGAGCTGGTCATTTCCATTGTGCCCACGGGCCAAACACTCCCAGATGAGCATTTACATGGCAGTTAACAGGTGGGCGGCGGAGTAATGGCTGCGGGTGGGAGCAGCGGGGCGCGTGTGGGCCGGAGGACCAAAGAATGACGGGATAATTACACCTTTACATTTGATTCTGAAGAAAAAGTGTTTCATTCTGAAGAAAAATAGTTTAATTCAGACTAAAAATAGTTGAATTCAGACTAAAAATAGTTGAATTTCAGATAAAAATAGTTTAATTCTGAATAAAAATAGTTTAATTCAGACTAAAAATATTTGAATTCAGACTAAAAATAGATTAATTTGGACTAAAAATAGATTAATTCAGAATAAAAAGAGTTTAATTTGGAATAAAAATAGTTTAATTCAGACTAAAAATATTTGAATTCAGACTAAAAATAGATTAATTTCGGACTAAAAATAGATTAATTCAGAATAAAAAGAGTTTAATTTGGAATAAAAATAGTTTAATTCAGCCTAAAAATAGTTTAATTCCAAATAAAAGTAGTTTAATTCTGAATAAAAATAGTTGAATTCCAAATAAAAATGGTTTAATTCCAAATAAAAGTAGTTTAATTCAGACTAAAAATAGTTGAATTTAGACTAAAAATAGTTTAATTGTGAATAAAAATAATTTAATTCCAAATAAAAATAGTTTATTTCAAAATAAAAATAGTTTAATTCAGGCAAAAAATAGTTTAATTCTGAATAAATATTAATTCCGCTTTAAAAAGATCGTGTAAACACTTAATTCCTAATGAAAATGATGATTCAGAATTAAACTTCCAAAGTAAATCAGTGGGTTTATTCCGATTTTAAAGCCAAATTCATTTCTTCCTCGATCGTGTAAATATTTCTTCTTCTTCAAAATAATCCCGGTGGTTGGTGCTCGTTGGCTCGTCCTTCGATCCGGCTCCTCCAGTCGTCTCTCAGGACTTTCCTCCACGTCTCTTTGGATTTGTGAGCGGGATGTGGGAGTGGGCTGAGGTGTGGCAGCCTCAGACTCAGTTTGTCTTCTTCCTCCTTCTCCCACACTCTTCCCTTCTCCTCCTCAGCTCACAGACGTAAAGCGTGAGGACAGAATTCAAAAAGTTTGGATCGTGTTTGTGTTGGCGGCGAAACGACAAACCGAGATGACAGAAAAGCCGGGAGCAGCTGAAGTGTGGGTTTTCTTCCCAAAGACGGAAATACGTTTGTGTCGCTGTCCAATCAGCACCTTCCCCACCCCCAGACACTGAGCCGGATTAAATAAAGACGATTTAACGTGTTTTCCATGGAAACCTCAATTCAGAATTATTATTTCCACGTAAACTTGAAGGAGAATAGTTTAATTCCAAACTATTGAATTCAGAACATCAAGTTGCCTGATTTGCCAGGCGCTCACACAAAATATTCACATTTTTGGTTATTAAGATGTCCAGCAGTCACTTTACCCATTACAAATGTATTTATTTACTGTAAGATACTGGAGCCACTTTAAAGACATAACGTTATTTATAGCACTGTACAAACTGTAGCCACTGTATTCAGTCTTAAGACGGCAATCTACTGTATATATAACTTTATAATCCTTATCTTTATAGATCTTTATAGAGTTTGTCTATTTTTAAGTCATTCTGCACTTCTATTGCTGCTACTGTTTTCTTGCCGCCCTCTTAACTGTGCGTTGCAACACTGAAATTTCCCCATTGTGGGACAAATAAAGGATATTTTATCTTATCTTATTTGTCAACAAGGACTATTTTGTTGTTCCAAATGGTCCATTTCTTCATGAATAACAATGAAACTGTTCATTTGAAGCAAGTTTTGGATGAACTATGAAGTTATTTATGTAATAATAATGTCTAATACATTTGTTAAGCCCTGTAACTTTCCGTAAAGCTCCCAAGAATCCATTTTGCGTAATACAGGTCCTTTAAATGTACACATACGAGTGTCGGGTCTTTAAAACTACAATCTTATTTGAGCTCCAGTCAAATGATGTGAGGTTTTGTGGGCGAATCCGTCCGCACAGATGTGAACCCTCTCTGCGCTCTGACAGCCATGCAAATGTGAGCGCGCCGGGAATGTGCGGCAGGTGTCCACGGCAACAGGCCCCGCCCCCACCGCTCGGAAACGCGACGTCATCCTCCTCATCGGGAATTCTGAGGACGGAGGAGAGAGGAGGAGAAAAGGGGAGGTCAGGAGAGACGGAAATGTACCATGGGACACTACAAAAAGGTAAAAGATTAAAAGGAGCTGGTCCGAAACCTTTTACTCTGCACATTTCTCTGATTTTAAAACTCATATCGGGTTATTCGTCTTGTTTTCAGATTTATTATCGACTCGCTCGTTCTGAGACTTGCTTCATTCTCGTCTAGAGGGAGTTTATTTTAACAGAACTTGTCCACGCAGCAAGATAATTCCACTACTTTTAAGTCATTTTCCGATAGATTTAATTGTTTATATCTTGAGCTTTTTTGCCGTCCACTCTTCACGGGGATGTTCAACAAGTAATTCAGCAATAAAAAAAGTATCTGTAAGTGAATAAATGGTAAATAAATGTTAATAACAAGAATTCCAGGCAAAGTAATAATATTTTCACGAAACAAACGGAAAGTCCACCAGAAAAGTAATAATTCAGAGACATTTTTGACTCAGATGGACCCGATCACTTTACTTACTTTACTCTATGGAAAGTCACTTTTTACGTTACTCGTTACTTTAGGAACTTTTTGGTGGTAAACTCCATCTAAGGTTAAATACAGCACGAGACCGATAGTCGGGAAGTACCGTCAGGGAAAGTGTAAAAGACCTTTGAAGCGAGAGTTCAAGTGGAACACCTCAATTTACACGTGCCACTTTTTATTATCGCTATTCTGACACGTCTTTTTTTTTCTTTTTGACAGCTGTGATAGTCTAACCAGGCGCGTCTCTCACTGTTCTTTATTCTGATGTAAGACAGACATCCTTAGGTCTAAACCAGGGGTCTCCAGCCTGTAACGCTCCACCAAAGGATTCCTGAATTATACATATTGCTGAATAAGTCAAATTTAATTGATTAAATGCCTATTACCATTGTACACGTGTCATTTTGATGCCAAACGTCGTACACTAATACATGGACAATAGTTTATGTTTTATAGATATCTAACTGTACCTTTTTTTCTCGCTCTGGACCACAGTGCACACAATATCTGAAGAAGGCTTTTGTGCCGAAATGTAATTTAAAATAAACGAAAGCGTTTGGACATCGGTCGTCTCAGTGCGCGATGCAAATGTTTCACCTTTATGTTGCTGTTCTTTGCATTTGCACCTCTACAAGAACTGGGATGTGTGTTTTCTGTTACATTTCATCTAACTGTACCTCATCTGAGCAGATCTGTGATCACTGATGTTACGCTTTTATGTAAACGTCAGTGTTGTATGTCATGATTGTGTCTTATCGTGCTGTTTCTACCATGTTTGTCGTGTGAATTGTCATTGACAGTTTGTTTATTGTGTGAAGTTGTCTTCTGTTGCTTCGATCTCTCTGACCTGCAGGGACTTCAGATGTAAAGTGGGGCTATTTCTGGCTTATTTCCAAGTACAGTTGTGCTCATAAGTTTCCATCCCCTGGCAGAATTGATGATTTCTTGGTCCAGAAGCTGCACATGGGACGTACTTGGATATTCCAACATGATAATGATCCAAAACACAAAGGCAAGTGGAGCTGTCACTGGCTCCAGCAGAATAAAGTGAAGGTTCTGGAGTGTTCGTCTCTTCTGACCTCAGTATCACTGAGCCTCTGGGCAGATTCAAGCTGCAGTTCAGACAAGAGCCCAAGAATTTACAGGAACTGGAGCCTTTGGCCCAGAAGAATGAGCAGCTTTACCATCCGAGGAAATAACACATCCACAACTATCACAAAAGACTCCAAGTGTCACTGGGTCATTTGTGTAGTTTCTGTTGTCACTATGATTTAAAAAGAGGAAACACAGTTGTTTGATAATAAACGGCTTCACCCAAAGCACTGACCATGAGTGAAAGAAAAGTTTTTGTGTTTTCATTCATATTCTCTGAAAGATGGACAAGAAATCAGTCAAATTCTGTCAGGGGATGTAAACTTATGAGCACAACTGTATATGTTCGTGAATATGCGTTGTCCCTCTTAAATAAATAAAACTATAGCTCTTTTCTTTACGGGCAAAGGGTGGAGTTAAATTTGCCAGCTGGACAAGAGTTTTCGGTAGAAGACGTTTCGCCGCTCATCCAAGCTGCAAGTGGGGTTAGTTTCAGAGTAATGTGGGGGATCTAACTCCTCCCTCTTGCAGGCAGATATAAGTCAGTGTCCTCCAGCATTCTGACCAGAACCGGAAAGAAAGAAGCAGCTTGGATGAGCGGCGAAACGTCTTCTACCGAAAACTCTTGTCCAGTTGACGATTTTAACTCTACCCTTTGCTATAGATTCTACCTGGACGACTGAGGGATTCTGCACACGTCTTTTATTTACTCAATTTCTTATGACTGCTAAGATTTTAGTTTTGTAAAAGTAGCTCAGTGGAGGAAAACGGTTGGAACCCCCTGGCCTAAACATTTGCCCAGAGCCCTGTTTCCCCACTTCTATCAGCCTAATATCTCCCTTTTACGTCCTAAAACGGCATTGCAGGCGAAGTTTCATATCTGTTCTGTAGCGGTGCAATGCGCAGCCGAGCTTGACCAGCAGCCACTGAGACGAAACTGAAAATTTGGGGACAAGAAATA
The DNA here is from genome assembly GCA_030686955.1 of Odontamblyopus rebecca. Taxonomy (NCBI): domain Eukaryota; kingdom Metazoa; phylum Chordata; class Actinopteri; order Gobiiformes; family Gobiidae; genus Odontamblyopus; species Odontamblyopus rebecca. The sequence goes on from CM060673.1 coordinate 5,214,720, forward strand.
TGGGAGCGTATAAGTGTAATAGGCTCACATTAATATTATTCATGTCGGAAAAGCGGAATGTTTGAAAAATGTAAAGTGTCGCTACTCTGAAATTTTAAAAAAGTAGGAAGAAATGTTTATGCCACTGCTCCGACAATTAAGACAGCGTGTAACCCAAAGTTATGTATTCCGGCACGATCTGAACCCGTGACGTTATGATTACGGGGTGATTGCTTAGCGGCTGTGTAACCGCGGCCCGTTGTGCCTTACGAGCCTTAAACAGAGCTGTGTGTTTGGGTTTCGGCACGACCGCCGCCGCATTCGCACGTCGACGGTTGTATTTTCGGACCGAACGGCTGCGCTCTCTGTTGTGAAAGGAATTGAATGTAAATACCGCGTGTTCTTCTGACAGCGGAGAGACAAACACGTTCAGGAAAGCCAGCAGGTTACGGCGCTCCCTCCGCGGCCCCGGCGTTCGCGTTGGCATTAGCGCGTCGCCCGATCTGCAGCTTCCACCCCGGAGAGGAGCGTTCTGCGGTCCTGAAATGTCTCCAAAAATAGCAAGTACTTATTAGCCGTGTTTGAGTCCGACCAAGAGGCAATCTTCTCCGGAGCGCGGAGTGCAATCTCACAAAATAGAATTCATGTGTTTACGGTCTGCAGGCCGGACGCCAATGTGAAAAGTGGAGAATTACGTAGAGGCAAGACAATTTTGTGGACGTTACAACAAGCAATTTCCATACCGAGATTTTTGTTTCCTTCCTCAACTCTCCGAATCTCCTCACATCTTGAAGGCGCTGTACTGTGGAAAAACAAAGCTAGTTCAGTTCTTCTTATTCATGCATTCTGAGTAGAGTGACCAGACGTCCCTGTTTACCCGGGACAGTCCCAGTTTTGAGCCCTGTGTCCCCTGTCCCAGCAGATTTATCCAAAAGCATTCATTTGTCCCAGTTTTATCCAAGAAATGTTCCTGTTTTTGACCAATCTGATCCCTGCCAACAGTAAAAAAGAGGCATAAACTGTCACTCGTTGAGGTAAAATACAGAAAAGCTGCTTAAAAATAACCAAAACACAAAGAAAATGTGACTATTAGGCCTACACACTTGATTCACAATTTTATTATTACAAACCACCACAAAAAACCGAGGCGTCCCCAGTTTTCATTCTGAAAATCTGCTCACCCTAATTCTGAGCGTCCAAAATACTCACCGTGATGAGTTCATAAGCACTTTTCACAACATTAAGAGACCAGAGCGGAGTTTCTTCATCACGTAGAGACTAGCATGCAAACCATACACTAACTAATTATTTTTGACTTAAAGAGATGGACACATTTTACTCAAACACATCGGAAATATCATTAGATCATCTTTAGATCTTTCTATTGAGTTTATTTGAAGCCCAAAACATGCACAAAAAGTAAAATTCCTCCAGTTGGCGTCCTGAGCAAGACAAGCTCAACATCTGGAGGTCCCACTGCCCCTTATAGGTTGGACCGGTGGCGTTAGAGGACGGGTCAACTCCGATTCAATCCACTTAATTTATTTATTTTAACACATTTTATAACAAATACAGTTTCCATTGAGCTGCACAGACACATCAACTGACTATTAAATGGACTTTTCGGGACTTTTAATCACGTTATAGTTGTTTCCCTTCACCATTTACTCACCCAAAGCGGTTCGCGCAATCTTTAAACACTTATTTTCAAGACGTAATTTTGCCGCTCAACCCTCGTTTTTCGCCCAAATGTTTCCCGTTGCCCAGTACTTTTCTTTTTCTTAATCGGTGATGAACAAAGGATTCGGCAGCGTCGCTTAGTCAATAAAAAAAACAATACAAATTAAAAAATGGTCTGATCTAGTGTGACGTGCAGCTATTGTTTCTTTTAATAAGATGTTTTAGATCAATATTGTGATTTAACATGTGCAAATGAATGGGTGTCACTGATTACAACAAGCGCTATACGTCTGCTTTCATTTATTTTTGTCGTCCGATATCACTGTCCACTCACAAAGTCCCCACAATCAATCAAAAAAAAGAAAAAAGAAAGAAAATCATACCGTCTATTCAGAGATGTGACTTGTAATTAATACCACAATGATCAAATAAACAGAAAATGAGTGGGATGAATCCAGAGTTTGGACTTTCCCTCCAGTCCAGGCTCCGCTGGGTCACCACAGACGTTCAGACACTGTAGGGCGACACACACATTACACACTCACCCCTGGGAGGAGAAAGTGGCTGGTAGTGAGCTGCTGCTGACAGATGCATGATGGGTCGTGAGCTGTGGACAAATGCACGATGGATAATGTGCTGTGGAGAGATGCATTGTGGGTAATGACGTGCAGAGCGTGGAGGTGTTTAGAATGAGCAGTCGTCTCCTCTGCGTGAACGGGCTCTGAGTCACCAGCACCTCTCACCGTGGGATTATCATGGACACTACAGCCAGGCAATGGTGTTACAAGGGTCCCCAGGGGCCCGGGCAGATTCACAAAGGAATTTATTACCAACACTATTATCCTCAGGCCTCTTCACAACAATAACACGGCCTCCACGGTCGGAGGGCACAACTGCGTCTCATCTCTGGGCCTGGGTTGGACCTGGACGGGCGGGAAATGGGAACATCACCGGCCACAGTGGAGCAGCAGCGGCTCTAGTGCAAACTGTTGTGTCCTTTGGCAAGACACTTTGTTCACATAGCCTAATATGAATGTGGTGTGAGTGTGTCTGTGTGTGTGTGAATGTTGGAGGTGCTCTGAGAGGCTAATGGCCCAGATTAGCTTCACTTCTCACTACAAAAAAGGATTTTCTAGCATAGTTAAACTGATTTGAATTAAGCAGATTCATCTTAAAGGATCAATTTTAAGGTTTTTTTACTTAATAAGATGAGATTTTTTTTGACTTGTTTCAAGATATTCCTCCTGATTTATCTTATCTCGATATTACAACTTATTCTAAGCACTTTTTATATTAACTCAGTCCAGGTTAAGCCTCTTTAACTTCCTTCTCCAACCTATAAGGTGAAAAATCTTGCCATAAATACTTGAAACTCGTGTTTTCTACTTAGGATAAGATTCGTATTTCATCTTGTTTTAAGAAAACTTATGTTAGTTAAGTGAAAATTTCTTAGTGCACTGGCAGATAATTTCACTTAAAATAGGGCATTTTTACCTCAAAATTTGTTTTTTTCCCCCTTATTTTTTGATAGGCCTTTTTTGCAGTGCTGTCAGTCTGTCCCAGGGCAGCTGTGGCTACAATAATATCTTATCAGCACTGAGTGATGAGTGGATGAAGAATGCTCTGCAAAGCGCTTTGACTGCAGCATTAATATTATTTTTATTTATTTATTTTTTAGCTTTCTTCCATTCTCACATGTCACCACTAGATGCTCTCTACGTGTGCTCTGCCCAGTCTCTTTCTTTTGCCCTTTAACCCCCCTTCTCTCTCCCTCCCTCTTTTCTGTCAGGATCATCTTTGGTAGTGTCTAATTGCAGCTCTGGTGACTCTTTCATTGTTGAACATGGCCCAAGTGCCCGGCTCAAGTGTCTGGCCCAAGTGCCCGGCATGTGTCGGCGTTCTGCCCTGGATCCATGGCACAGGCCCCGGCCCCTGTCCTGTCCAAACGTGCACCTGGTACACGACTGTCCTGTCACTCCACACTTATTGTGCCATAGATCTTATGGACACATTTAGCTCATACACTGTTCATAGACTGTTCATGGTGCCCTTTTTGTTTCGGTGTGTGCTTAGAGAGGGACTGTTTTACTTCTATGAGGTATTAACTCCTCATATAAAATTTATTTAGATCACCATGTTATAGGGATGAGAACTGGGCAGCAACCTGCCCCCGCGACCCAGCTGGATTAAGCGGGAGAAGATGGATGGATGTTATAGGGATGTAACAGTGATCGAAATATGGTGATATCCTATTGTCAAAGGTCTCACAATAATATCGTGGAGCATCACAATATATCAAATCACAATTAAATGAACAGTTCTGATGCAGAAATAGCTAAAAAAAAAACAGGGAACTACATAGACCATGATCCTTTGCTCCGTTTCAGTGCAGACGACATGAAGAAATAACTGTTCTAAGCACTTTTACATCTTCATTCTTTGGATTAAGTCTGTGAAGCATTTTTAGAGGAAAAAGGAGCAGATTCACAGTCAAAATATTGTAATAAATCTGGTGCTGTGAGATGTTTATGGTGAAAATATCGTATCGAGAGATTTGGATATCGTTCCGTCCCTAATGACAATAAATGTACCAAATAACTGGTCAAAGCATTTCATAATGTTAGTCTTGTTATTATGTAGAATATCGTAATATCATGAGCTTTCCCACGATATCGCAATAAATATGTCATGAAGTTCATATCGTATTGTGAGACTTGGATATCGTTACACCCCGATCATGTTACCTTTCACTGATTTATGAAAAAATTTAATATTTATTTCAGCATGGATCGTGGTCTATGTAGTTCCCTCTCTTTTGTATCTATTTCTGCATCAGAACAATGAATTTAAGCGAAGAGACTTGGGATTCGATATATTGTGATGGTCCACGATATAATTGTGAGACTTTTAATGATACAATATCACCATATTTACGTTATTGTTACATCCCTAATCTGCACAAATGTGACTTTATTGCCTGCAACATCAGGTAGAGCCGCTTTAAGGAATCCTTTTAAATCCTCCGACTGTCGGCTGGTGTTTAGTCAGGCTTTTTCCACCTGCTAAAGATTACTGTTGTTTGTCTCCAAAATATTTTCAAATGTTTTCCAGCATCGCCCTGTTTAGCCCCGGGACCCGTGCCAGCACCAGGGTGGGGCGGCGTGCAGAGGTGTGTGCGGCGTGCAGAGGTGTGTGTACGGTGGTGTGGTGCAGTGTGCAGAGGTGTGTGTAGTAAGTGGGCAGTGTGCAGTGTGCAGAGGTGTGTGCGGCATGTGTAACTCTGTAGAGATGTGTGCAATATGCAGAGGTGTGTGTAGTAAGTGGGCAGTGTGCAGTGTGCAGAGGTGTGTGCGGCATGTGTAACTCTGTAGAGATGTGTGCGATATGGAGAGGTGTGTGCAGCGTGCAGAGGTGTGTGCGGTGTGCAGAGGTGTGTGCGGTGTGCAGAGGTATGTGCGGTGTGGAGAGGTGTGTGTACAGTGTGCAGAGGTGTGTGCAGAGGTGTGTGTGGAGAGGCATGTGTATGGTGTGGTGTGTGCAGCGTGCAAAGGCGTGTGTAGCATGCAGATGTGTGTGCGACGTGCAGAGGTGTGTGTGTGTGTGCGGTGTGCAAAGGTGTGTGCCAGTGTCAGTCTGTGCAGAAGTGTGTGCAGTGGGGAGGGACGTGTGTGTGGTGTGGTGTGTGCGGCGTGCAGAGGTGTGTGTGTGTGTGGAGAGGAGTGTGTACGGTGTGGTGAGGTGTATGCAGTGAGCAGAGATGTGTGTGTTTAAAGAGGTGTGTGTGGGGTACAGAGGTGTGTGTGGCATGCAAACGTGTGTGCAGAAGTGTGTGTGCGCGGTGGGTAGAGGTGTGTGCGTGTAGAGAGGTAAGTGTGGGGCACAGAGGTGTGTGTGGCATCCAGAGGTGTGTGCAGAAGTGTGTGTGTGTGTGTGTGTGGTGTGGAGAGGCCTGTGTACGGTGTGGTAAGGTGTGTGCGGCGTGCAGAGGTGTGTGCGTGTAGAGAATTGTGTGTGGTGTGCAGAGGTGTGTGTGAGTGTGCGTCACTGTGTGAGTGTAGAGAGGTGTGTGCGACAATTCTGACTATATAAAGAGTAGGCAGGCCCAAGTCTTACAAAAACAAAAGAAACATTTATTTTTCCAGACAGTGAATCATGCCAAAGTGGTGTGGGACCCTACAATAAAACCAAAGGCATTTTTTGGAGGCCATTTAAATATCAGAAGTCTTCTTCCAAAATGTGATGAAATTAGGATTCTCCTTCTCGATTCAAATCTTGACTATCTATGTATTAGTGAAACGCATTAGCTACATAGTGGAATTCAACTTCAATGATTGATGTTCCTGGATACAAATGTTATCGAAAGGATAGAGCAACTGGTAGAGGAGGAGGTGTTTTGATTTATTTTAAAGACTGTTTTAATACTAAAGAAATCCAATTAGATGAAACTGTACCAACTGAGAGTCTGTGTATAAGTGTTAATTTATCCCCACGAATGGAGTTTAAAATTCTTGTTCTGTATAAACCCCCATCAAGTTGCCCACAATTTTTTTTATGAATGTGTTTCAAGAATTTTAAAAAGTTTCAAACCAAATAATGAAGTAATAATGCTAGGTGATTTTAATGTAAACTGGATGGTTAAATCTGACAGGAAACAACTAAAAGAAGTTACAGCAAAACATGACTTTACACAACTTATAAAGGCCCAACTCGTATCACTAAAACATCTCAGACAGCTATTGATTTGATTTTCACTAATAAACCAGATAGAGCCTTAAAAACATATAATCTGGTTTGTGGTCTCTCAGATCACAACATGATCCTAATCTCAGGAAACTAACCAAAAAGCGTCTAAATGAGTACAGAAACCAGAAGACAGTGAGGTTAAGGATCCCCAAAAGACCAAACCGCATTTGAAAATGAATTGAAAAATACAGATTGGGATGAAGTGATACAACAAAGTCAAATGAACGACAGTTGTGATTTATTCATGACTAAAATGCAAAAACTTTTGAACAAGTATTTAAAACAATGTAAAAGACCACAAAGAAAAGTGCAGCTTCCATTGGGCGAATGATGCAATACAACAGCTGATGAAAAAGAGAGACCTGCTCTTAAAACCTTTTATACAGAACCAACTACAATACAGATTCACTTTTATTTAAAAAACTGAGGAATCAAGTTGTGAATGAACTGCGTCACTCAAGATCCGACTATTATATCAAAATGTTTACTGAAGCTAGTGGAAATAGTAAGTTAATATGGATGCAAATTAATAATTTAACCAAATTCAATGTTAATAAAAACCACAAATATGAATTAAAAATAGGAGAAGATCATATTTCAGATCCTGCCAAAGTTGCTAATGCATTTAATAATTTTTTCATCCAATCAGTGCAGGATCTTGCCTCCAAATTTGTAGAAGATGAAATTAACAGAAGCCATTTAAATACAACTGACGAAACAAATGAAAATTCTTTTGTTATCACTGAAGTTCATTCAACATCTGTCCTAAAGGCAATTTCCGACTTAAATACTACTCTTTCCAGAGACACATACAATATGGATGTGGCTTTTCTAAAACAATATGCTGAAGTGCTGATCCAGCCCTTGACCCACATTATAAATACATCAATTAGAACTGGAACATTTCCAAATATATGGAAGAAAACACTGGTAAGGCCTATTTTTAAGTCTGGGAATACTGCAGATGTCAACAACTATAGACCAATAAGTTTAGTTCCTGTAATGTCTAAAATACTGGAAAGAATTGTTTCAGAACAATTAATTGACCACTTAGAAACTTTTCACTATTTAAACCCACAACAGTATGGTTTTAGGCAGAACTATTCAACTGAATCTGCCATCTGCTCACTCCTGGAGAATATCGTTCACCCACTTGATAAGGGTAATATGGTGGGTGCAGTGTTTCTGGACTTAAAAAGGCCTTCGATACAGTAAATTATAATCTTCTTCTTTCAAAACTGTCTTCTTTTAATTTTTCAAAGCAAGCACTGATATGGTTTAAATCTTATCTGCATGGTCGAGAACAATGTGTGGTCATTGACAATGTAAAGTCTGCCTCATGTGAAATTAAGACAGGCATTCCCCAGGGTACAATCCTGGGGCCAATCCTTTTGTCTTTATGTGAATGACCTGCCTGAAGTGTGTCCGGAGGTGGGCCTTCAGATGTACGCCGATGACACAGTGGTTTATGTGTCTGGCAAAACCCGGCTGTCATCGGTGCTAAGAATTAACCCAAAGTCTGGAGAAAGTGTCAGATAGTCTAAAAAATCGTGCCTGACACTAAACACAAAGAAAACTAAATCCATATGTTTCTCTATAAGGACACAATCAGAAAACAAACTAAACATCATTATGAACAATGAACTCATAGAACAGGTAGAACAAGAGAAATACCTCGGTGTGACACTAGACGCTCAATTAAATTTTAAAAAGCATGTCAAAAATATATCATCAAAAATGAAAGCAAGCATTAACTGCTTTAAAATTATTAGAGACTGTTTGTCTTTTGAAAGCGCCTGTGTCTTTGTTAATTCAGTTATTCTTTCTCAACTGTCGTACTGCACTACTGTTTGGTCCCAAACCAACCCAACCGCTCTAAAGCCTCTCGAACGACTTTATAACCGTGTTTATAAAATTTTAGACAAAAAGCCAATCAGATTTCATCACTGTCTAATTTTATCCAAATATAAGATATTAAATTTTACAAATTTTTGCAATTTTAGCAATGTAAAGCTTGTATTTAAATGTTTTGAATAGACTTGCACCTGAACCTCTTAGCAGATGTGTTAATAGACTCTCCACAAGGTCCACAAGAGCCACCACACATGGGGACTGCAGAGTTCCCTTTTGTAAGACTTCATTTGCACAGACTGTATTTTCAGTGAAAAGGCGCAAACCTTTGGAACTCTTTACCTGCTCATACAAAAACTATAACCAGACTCTCCACCTTTAAGAAACAGACGAAGTCCTGGTTTATTCACCAGCAGCAGTGTGATCATGTGTAACTGCATGTATGTTTGTGTGTGTTTGTGAGGGGAATGACAGTGCAAGTGTGTTTTATGTGCCTGTGTATAATGTGATATATCTTAGCTTATCCATTTCTTCTATTCTCAGTATTGATAAACCATTATCAATACATTTTATTTTATTTTTACTTACTGAATTCTGTTTAAAAGCCCTCTAGGGACTGGTGTTGCAATTAGCCTTTGGCTAAAACACTGTGGTACCTGCATCAGATGCTAATCTATGTTTGTTGTATCTGTCCCTATCAAATAAACAATAAATAAATAAATAAATAAACATGCAGAGGTGTGTGTGTGGCGTCCAGAGGTGTGCGCAGAAGTGTGTGTGTGTGTGTGTGTGTCTGCGGCGTGCATAGGTGTGTGTGTGGCGTCCAGGGCCGTGTCAGTGTGTTCAGTGTGCCGTGTGCAGAGGTGTGTGTGAAGCTGTGCCATTGTGTGTGTGTAGAGAGGTGTGTGTGGTGTACAGAGGTGTGTGTGTGTGTGTGTGTGCGGCGTACAGGTGTGTGTGCGTGTGTGTGTGTGTGTTCAGTGTGTGCAGAGGCAGCTGTGTAAAGTGTAAACACAAACGTGCTGATTGTTTGTGGATTATGGAGATGTGCCGAGGAGCTGGAGCCTGTGAGCAAACGGCCCCAGAGCCAAACACATGGAGACGGACGGGCCCCTGAACACACACCACTGTACGGCTCGAACAGCACATTTAAGGAACTGTCCTGCAAAAACCTTTAGATATAAACACTTAAATCTATCAGAAAATGACTTAAAAGTAGTGAAATGATCTTGCTGTATGTACAGATCGTTTTACTCGACAAGTTTTCTTCAAATAAACGACCTCTAGACTAGAATGAAGCGTCTCAGAACTAATAAGTCAATAATAAATTTGAAAACAAGATGAATAACCTGATATAAGTTTGAAAATCTTGGCCAAATCAAAGAAATTTGCAGTCTGTGTGTAAGATTTTGGTTTTAAATTCAATAAACATGACCTATTTGTGTCCCCAAATAAGAGGGAAACATGTTCACATCGAATATAACGTTTACTGATAACAACCGTAATACTGATTTCTTCTTCATTACAAAAACAATGGACATGACGGATGAGTTGTTGGTGTTTTGGTTTACGACGGCATCCCTCACTTGAACTAGCTCTTTTAAAAACTGTCCGAGTGGTACTACGGACAGTTCCTTTAAAAAGAAGAAAAATCTGTCTGAAAAAACACTGGATTGACCTTTTGTTTGTCAAATAAAGACGTCACAATATCAAATGTTACAATTATTGTGAGAAGAAAGATCGTAAATACACGATTATGACTCTTTCTCTCAGTCTGTGTCTCAGACTTCCTCAAGTTCAGGGGTCTCCAACTTGTAGTTCGAGAGCTACGAGTCGCTCTCCACCCCCTTCTAAGCAGCTCGCCAAGGGATTTCTGAAAAATAAATATTCTGAATTAAACGTATTGTGCTGAAGAACTAAGATCTGATGAGTTAAATGCTTATTATCGTCGTAAACGCATGTTTTTATTGTTTAACTTTGTGCACTAATAAATGGATAATGGTTTAAGTTTCATAAGCATTTCATAAGGTTCGCTGTGGCTCTTATATTTACTGAATTTCTTCCGACTTCCAAAATTTGTATCTCTCTGGAATTTTAGTTTTGTAAAAGTAGCTCACCAGAGGAAAAAGGTTGGAGACCCCAGCTTTAGTGACCAGTAAATGTGAGGTAAGAATGTACTTTACATTTAGGTGTCCACAGTTATTAAGTCTACAATTAAGACTGTGATGTAACAGCTTAAATATAAACTTCCAGGTGGAAATAGAGGTTTTAGTCCATAAACACTCCCAGTAAAGGTTTAGACACAGCTTCACTTACTGATAGACACGGAAGACGTCACAGATATGAAGCAAGATGAAGAGATTTATGTAGCAAAGGCAAAAAAAGTGGCTTCGGATTCCTCGGTGTGCTCACTCTCTGGTTGACAGCTCTGCAAACTCTTCTCTGAAATGGTTTCCACTTCACAGCTGTGCCGTGCGAGGGTCAGGAAATGACGAAAGTGCAAAGCAGCGATCAAAGCAAAGTGTAAAAATTGTTTAGAAGAATCTGAACTGTTACATGTTTAGAGTTGAGAGTTATTTCAGGTGTTTTTGTTAATTACATTCTACATACTTTACGCCATTCAACACTGAGAATCAACAAGTAGTGTGTAAAAAGTGTATTTCCTTGTCACACAACATTATTTTGACTCATGGAATAAACACAACTTTCGAATCTTAACAAAAATAAATATGAAGAAAGATCTTTTTTTCCTTCTTATGCAGGAAACGTTGGGCCTCATTCATGAAACCTTCTAACAAACAAACTCGTTCTTAAGGCCTTACAAACATTTTTGGCATTTGCTAAACTTTTCCTTAAATGGAAATGTTCTTCCGGAAGAACCAATCCTACGAACAGTCAGGAGAAAGAACAAAAATTCTACTGTTTTAGAATATTATTACTCTGATAATGCGGGAAAAAAATTCAAATTCCTCCATGATCTTAAGTCATATAATTCTTAAATATATAACTCACCCCCCATGACCAGAGCAAACTCTTATGTCTTATGCCCCCTTTTGTAACCAAATACATGTTAATCAGTTGTAAATGTAACTGGGTGTTGGTGAATTTGGCGCAACTGGGGCTGTTTACATGACAACGGTAACGGGTGGAAAACACAAAACACTGTGTCAGACGTTCATATCATTTAGACGGCAAAGGCGTTTTGGGGGGTTGAAACCGCTCCACCCTGTCGTCGCCGTGTAAACAATTGAAAATGGAAAACTACATTTTCGTGGCTGTGGCGTAGAGATTATGTCACGAGCACGAGTCAGATCAGGAAAAAGCAAACGTGGCAGAGCTTCAGTTTGCCCGAGCAGCTGCAAATGCCACAGGACTCGTGTGAGAAACTCCACTGATCACAGAGTCATGCAGAGCCTCGTCCGTCCACATGAAATCTGCGGTGTTATTACACTTTTCCTCTTTCTTTTGAATTGACGCACTGGAGAAGAGGAAGTAGAAGCAGAAGGGCAATACTCAGGCATTCGGTGTTGGTGGTGCTGCCGCCAACGCTCTGGGCGTGTAAACTACATCGGCAAACTGCAGGTTTTGCGTCTCCGTGTGCAGCAGAATTCCCCAAAACACTCGTGCAAACACGGAATAAGTGAGAGAACGAAAACGCACTTTTTGCTTCGGACTGTTTCTGTGTAAATGTTGCCTCAGAAGGAATTTGGCTGCTTAAGAACGTTTTGTGAATCTGAGGAAGAGCTCTCTCAGCACCTTCTTAAAGTGGAAGTTATGGGGAAAAAAGTAAGAAAAAATTCATGAATGAGGCCCATTCAAAGAATACAAATTCAGTTTTATTATGTGTTATTTATATATTTCACCTACTTTTTTTTTCTCTTTTTATGAATGTAGCAAACTGCAAACTTCATCTGGGTGGTTAATACCTTTCTGGACTTGTTGATTCAAAGTTGATGATCCGTCTGTTGTCATAAGTAAGTGGTAAGAGCGTCGTAGCTCGGCATTCGCTCAGCACAAAGCTTTTCCCATAAGAACGACACCGTCAGGGCTTCACCCGTTTCCCTTTCCTCCGTACGAGTCTTTCCTCTGGTCTTTTCTCCTGCACAGCCTCTAAGTCCCTGTGAACGTCCACATGAAAGAGCTCCTCAAATGTGCATGACGCCTTCCCTCACACACACACACACACACACACACACACACACACACACACACACACACACACACCAGGCTCTCCGGACACTCCGCCACAAGAAAAGAAAGAGCTCTTAACGTCCAGGCTTAAGTGGCGCTGCACCCTGTCACCGATACGGGCTGGAGGGGGGCGGTGGAGGCTGGGTGGTCCCGGCGGGGGTGTGAGGGGGTGTGAGGGGGCGTGAGGGGACTGAGGGGCCCTGTTGTACTCCAGGACGGGCCCCTTTGTTCTCTTAACCAGGGAGGAGGGCCCGAGCAGATTAAGGCTTCACAAGTGCGGCCAACCACCAGCGAGGCGCACACACACCGGGGACCAGGGGACGGGGCCCGACCCGGCGGATCAGCGCGCAGATTAAAGGGCCCGTATTAAACTGTTTTCTGATGTGCTGACGTAGTTTCCTCGTCACAAACAGACCCGGGCTTGTGTTTTGTTTCATTCGCACATGTTTAACAATCGTTATTCAAGTCTCACGATACGGTATCGTCACAGTGGAGTGTTTTAAGTCTCACCTCAAGACCCACTTTCACTCTCTGGGTTTTAACACCGCGTGAGTTGTGTGGTTCTCTGTGTCTTTTATTTGACCTTTTGATTATTTTATGTATATTCTCCTCTTATTTGATTTTACTAGTTTTATTGTTTTTACGAGGACTAGTGGAGGCACATAGAGCTTTGTTTTTACTTCTATTGGATATGTTTAATTTATATTGTGCAGCACTTTGGAAACTGTTTTGTTTAAGGACCTCACGGTACGATATTTTTTGCGATATCGTGGGAAAGCTCACGATATGGTGCGGAGGCTCACGGTATCACGATATTCTACATAATAACTAGACTGACATTTTAAAATGCTTTGACCAGTCATTTGGTACATTTATTGTCATTAGGGATGGAACGAAATCCAAATCTCTCTGTACGATATTTTCACCATAAACATCTCACCGTAACAGATTTACTGCAATATTTTGACTGTGAATCTGCGACTTTTTCCTCTAAAAATGCTTCACAAGACTTAATCCAAAGAATGAAGATGTAAAAGTGCTTAGAACAGTTATTTCTTCATGTCGTCTGCACTGAAACGGAGCAAAGGATCATGGTCTATGTAGTTCCCTCTGGTTTTTTTAAGCTATTTCTGCATCAGAACTGTTCATTTAAGCAAAGAGACTTGGGATTCGATATATTGTGATGCTCCACGATATTATTGTGAGACCTTTGACGATACGATATCACCAGATTTCGGTTATTGTTACATCTCTAATGTTTAACACTCAAACCCTGCAGATTTATGAGTTCTTCTCTCAAAAATGTTTAAATGACAAAAGAAAGCAGTGAGAATTTGACACTGAGCAGGTTATAAAGACCAAACAAACATGATTCCTTAAGTCCAAAATCTTAAAATTGTGCGTTTTAGTAAACTTCAAAACACTACAGTTACTTTATAAAGCAAAATATGTTTCGCAATAGAGATGCAAGCCATAATTTATGGAACAAGATGAAAAATATAACCGAAAAAAGTGGGGTTGATTTATGGAACGATCTAAAAAGTTGCCTAAATATAAACTACTTTAAGCTAAGTGTTGAAGGAGGAGGATAGAACAAGGAGGAAAAAAGGAAAATTAAACAATTTATCTGTTGAATAGTAGAAGTAGAAATGTACATAACAAATATTATAAATACATTTACTAAGTTAGTCAAAGCTGTGGGTATCCAGAATGTGAGAGCGGTCGGAGTTTATAAGTTCACTCTTCTTCCTGCTCCTTTTCGAGCGTAATTGTAACACAGCGCAGTCCAATAATAATCTCATGCTGATACCACGATATTTCATGCTGCTCAAATAAATGAAATTGAACTGAACAAATGGTAAACACCTGGAGATGTCGTCTGGTGAAAACAGGAAGTGCTCTGCTGTGTTTTTACACCGCACACAGCTTCACTAGAATCGCCCGGGTGAGTTCAGACCTGCGATTGCCGATCTCTGCGGGATTAAAGACTAAAAAAGTAGCTGTGTAATTTCAACATTTGGCGTTCGGATCTTTAGAGGAGACTGACTAATAATAAAGAGTCACTCAAATGTGTGAATGAAACAAAACACAACTCCAGGTCTGTTTTTGAGGAGGTGACACTGGCCATGTTTATATTATGTTTGTTTTTTTATTCTGAATTAAATAGTTCTGAGTTAAAATCTTCTCCTATGAGTTTACATGGAAATAATAGTTCCGAATTGAGGTTTCCATGGAAAACACATTAAATCATCTTTATTTAATTTCGCTCAACAATTGGACAGAGACACGAACGTATGTCCGTCTTCGGGAAGAAAACCCACACTTCAGCTGCTCCCGGCTTTTCTGTCATCTCGGTTTGTCGTTTCGCCGCCGACACAAACACGACCCGAACTTTTTCCGCGGTCGTTCCGATGATAATGAAGCAGCAGCTGGAGAATTCTCTCCTCACGCTTTACGTCTGTGAGCTGAGGAGGAGAAGGGAAGAGTGTGGGAGAAGGAGGAAGAAGACAAACTGAGTCTGAGGCTGCCACACCTCAGCCCACTCCCACATCCCGCTCACAAATCCAAAGAGACGTGGAGGAAAGTCCCAAGAGACGACTGGAGGAGCCGGATCAGAAGGACGAGCCAACGAGCACCAACCACCGGGATTATTTTGAAGGAGAAGAAACGTTTACATCAGGGGTCACCAACCTTTTTGAAACTGAGAGCTACGTCATGGGCACTGAGTCACACAAAAGGCACCGGTTTGATTCATTCTTCTGAAATAACAAAGTTGCTCAGTTAAACTTAACGTATAATCAATGTACAGCTCTGGGAAAAAAATAAGAGACCACTGCATTTTTGTTTCTGAAATCAGCGTCTCGGCCGTTTTATTCCAGCGTCTGTTGAATTAGACACAAACTCGCCTCATTCTGCTTCACGAGGCTCTGATGAGGAAATCACCTGAACCAAACCTGATTTAAGGAGGAAAAGGAGAAAAACCACTGCTGTGTTCATCATCATTATTTCTGAAGTTTTCCGAAGTTAAAACATTTGTATTGTGTTGTTTTAAAATGAATATGATTTTTTTGGGGGTGTTTGTTTTGCATTTTTTAGGTCTGAAAACATTGCATCTTTTTGGTTATTTTACCCATTTTCTGCAAATAAACGCTCTAAATGACATTATTTTTATTCGTACTTTGGGAGAAATGTTGTCAGTAGTTTATAGAATGAAACGCAAATGTTCATTTTACTCAAATACAAACATATAAGTAGTAAAATCAGAGAAACTGATCATTTTGCAGTGGTCTCAGATTTTTTTCCAGAACTGTATTTTTAAGATATTGTCATTTTTTTTATTTATCGGGTGATTAAAAAGAATGTTTTTTTAGGGACCTGGTATCTGCGGGAATCGTGTTGGTGACCCCAGGTTTACATGATCGAGGAATGAATGAATTCGGCTTTAAAATCAGAATAAACCACCCACTTACTTCAGATTTGGGTTTAATTCCTTAATTTAATCATTTTCATTAGGAATTAAGTGTTCACATGGTGGAATTCATTTCTATTCAGAATTAAAGCTCTCATGTAAACCAATTATAACATGATTTAACCCTCACAAGAGTCACTTTAGGGCTTTTAATGTAGTAACAGAGTCCGGGTTAGTTACAAAACACGACATTCGGCAGCGTCAAAATCAGCCTCTGAGGACACAAACACATTTTACTCACGTTCTCCGGCTGTGACAGTGCGGACACGCCAAAGCCCAGAACCTCCACAATTCAGCCGCTTATTTGACAATCCGCACAGCACTAAATGCGGCGGTAAATACGGCACAAAATACAAAACAGGTGATGCCGATCGAACGCTCACTGAGGCCGTGAGTGCGGAGCCGTGGAATCTCGGTCCCGTGTAATACGTTTCCGCGGACGGAGGTGTAGGTGGTTTCAAAGTGTAGTTACCTCATGGAGAGATCTTTGGTTTCTCGGGGTTTGTTGTCACATGGATCGTTGCAGATGGAAATTGATCAGAAAACAAAATAACCGTGTGACGTGCGAGACAAAAGCTGCATTCATGGGGTTGAAAAAGAAGTTAACGTTATCGTATTCGTAATCGTCCCTTTGCATCGGCGTTGGGGCTGGCTCCAAAAAATCCAGAGACCAGACCAGAGACCAGACCAGGGACCAGACCAGGGACCAGATCAGCCCCGAGACCAGACCAAAGACCAGAGACCAGGGACCGGACCACAGATTAGGCAACACATCACAGACCAGACCAAAGACCAGAGACCAGACTAGAGACCAGACCGCAGACTAGGGACCAGACCAGGGACCAGACCAGACCAGACCGGAGACCAGACTAGAGACCAGACCAGTGACCAGAGACCAGATCAAAGATTAAACCAGAGACCAGTCCAGAGACCAAACCAGAGACCAGACCAGAGACCAGACCAGGAAGAGACCAGATCAAAGATTAAACCAGAGGCCAGACCAGAGACCAGATCAGAGGCCAGACCAGAGACCAGATCAGAGACCAGATCAGAGACCAGACTAGACCACAGACTAGGCCACAGATCAGAGACCAGACTAGAGACCAAGGGATGAACAAGCAAGGAACAAGCAGCAAGACCAAAGACCAGAGACCAAAGACCAAAGACCAAAGACCAAAGACTAGAGACCAGACCAGAGACCAGAGACCAAAGACCAAAGACTAGAGACCAGACCAAAGACCAAAGACCAGAAACTAAAGACCAGAGACCAGAAACTAAAGACCAGAGACCAGAGACCAGAGACCAGAGACCAGAGACCAAAGACCAAAGACCAAAGACCAAAGACTAGAGACCAGACCAGAGACCAGAGACCAAAGACCAAAGACTAGAGACCAGACCAAAGACCAAAGACTAGAGACCAGACCAAAGACCAGAGACCAGAGACCAGAGACCAAGGAGTGGATGAGGTGGTGCTGGGGTAAGAGCTGCGTGGAAAAGCTGGGAAAGACTTTGACTTTTGATATTGTCTTAAAATGTGAAAATGAGAAAACAAAACACTCACACAAAAAACCTCACGCCGTTTGAGCGCGCCGCTGCTCGTCAAAAGCTCTTTTACTCCCTGTTCAAAAGTCCTTCAGACCTGCACAAAAGCGCCCGTGCATTTCAGTCTTCATTTGCACGCCGCCCTCTTGTTTTCAAAAAAGCTCCGGGTTAATTTTGGAACAACACCAAAATCGCAACCAACCTCCTCCAGGCTCCTCCAAATGCGCAGACAAAACCCGGACTACGCCGAGTGGGTGCCAGGTACTTGGGCTAAGTCAGCGGGGGCGTTTGTAGCCATTAGCATGTGAATCAGCATTAGCGCTCTCAAAGTGTGACGTGGGTCAGCGGGTCAACAGTCCTCATCCATCTGCCCCTCTGATGGCATCCCTCCCACGGACCAGACCCAGACCCAGGGATTTGGGACCGGCCTTTGAGTCCAGGCGCTGGTCCGGTCCGAGGAGGGTCCGGACTCGGGGTTAGGATGGGGGGGGGGGGGGGGCGTAATCCGGACTTGGTGCTCCTCCTCTTGTCTGTTTCTGAGCTGATCGTGTGAGGGGACGAGGGGCAGACGGATGTGCGTTCCATCAAATGTCAGAAGGAAAAAGAGAGATAAAAACAACTTAAAATAAAAAGGCCTAAAGAGGAGAAAGAAAGCAACATTAATCGTGAATAAAAATCTAATATTTGGGTCAAAAGGAGCTTACACTGCAAAAATATCCCTCCTTAAATCTAGAAAAATCCGCTTGTTTTAACTTAAAATGCTCGAGAAACAAGTGAAACGATCTGCCAATGCAGGAAGTGAAATTTACTTATCAAGAAATCTTAAAATAAGAAAATATATATAGAACTTCACAAACCTCAAAATAAGATAAATCACTTCTTTAATTCTAAGCAATAATCTTATATTTAAGTGTTAAGTGACCTAAAATAAAGCATAAAGCACTAATTCTAACAATAAATTAAGATGAAAAATCTTAAAACTAGAATATAAAGCTGTTATTTACTGTTTTATTCTTGATTTTAATGAATGAATCTTCTTTTTCTTCTCTTTCCTTTTGGCTGTTGTGCTATACACATACATTTCATTTGATTTTGTTTCTTAAAGCTGTGAAAAATTTAAAAAAAAAACTCTTTGTGGTGTGAAATATGGTCAGTGAGGAATGACTTTGCACCACTGCAGATAATTTAAAATGAGCTGGTTAAAAAAACAGCACTTTTGAACGTTTTTTTAGTCCCTTGTGACAGTTTTTTCCTTTGCTTGTCCCTGATTGGCTAATCCACCTGTCAATCACGCCCGTCTTCACCGGTGACCAGACTCACATCTTTGTAAAGTGTTGGAGAAGAATAAAGCGGAGTTAACATTGTTTCAAATATTGACTCATTTGCACGTGAACCTCATTTCCACTGTGGACAAGATTTCCTACGTTTTGGCAAACAGACCTTAAGAGAGAAAATAAAAATACAATAAAAACAGAATTCTCAAGTTAAACGTAATGTTGTTCAAATGTAATTCGTTTTGTTCAGAAGATGATTTTGTCTGATTGCTTTTTTAAACGTTTTACCCCTTGAAAAAGCAAACGACAAATTCCTTGCTGTGAAAAAGCAATATAATAGTTCCACACAGACACAGGGAGAACATGTGTTGGTGCGTCCACACATACACCAGAGAGAACGTGCAAACTCCACACAGACACATAGAGAACAAGAAAACTCCACACAGAAACAGGAAGACCGTGAAAAAGACCATCCAGACAAAGGGAGAACATGCACACTCTGCACAGACACCAGGAGAACATGAAAAGACCATCCAGACAAAGGGAGAACATGCAAACTCCAGATGAAAACTCCACACAGACATAGGGAGAACATGTAAACTCCACACAGGGAGAACATGTAACCTCCATACAGGCACCAGATAAAACATGAAATGTCCACACAGACACAGGGAGAACATGTAAAGTCCAGACAAAGACATGGAGAGAACATGTAAACTCCACAAAGACACAGTGAGAACATGTAGACTCCACACAGACACAGGCAGAACATGAAAACTCCAAACAGACACAGGGAGAACATGCAAACTCCACACAGACACAGGCAGAACATGCAAACTCCACACAGACACAAAGGAGAACAGGCAAAGTCCACATAGACACCAGGCAGAACATGAAAAGCCCACACAGACACAGGGAGAACATGCAAACTCCACACAGACACCAAGGAGAACATGCAAACTCCACATAGACACCAGGCAGAAAATGAAAAGCCCACACAGACACAGGGAGAACATGCAAACTCCACACAGACACCAAGGAGAACATGCAAACCCCACATAGGCACCAGGCAGAAAATGAAAAGCCCACACAGACACAGGGAGAACATGCAAACTCCACACAGACACAGGGAGAACATGCAAACTCCACACAGACACAGGGAGAACATGCAAACTCCACACAGACACAGGGAGAACATGCAAACTCCACACAGACACAGGGGGTTATTAGTGTAATTTAAACAGGCTTTTGTAAATACAGGGTGTCCCAAAAAACTTGACATAATTTCACAGGTCAATAATTTTTGCAGTTCTTGTTGAAATAACCTCAAATTTTCACAGAATGTAGAGAAACAGATTCAGTTTCTATATTTAATGTTTTATTTTGTTCCGTTTTCAGTTTGAGCCGTTCACTCCCAAACAGAAGTCATTTTGCGTCTTGGAATCTGCTCCTCACACTCACCCGACACTGTGCAGCTTCAGCGCAAAATCTGGCAAAACTTCAACTGGGAAACAAATTTGGACTTGGGACCAAAAATTTGAAGAGAAAAGTTGTGGATCTGGTGGAACAACATAAGAGTGAACGGCTCAACCTGAAAACAGAACAAAAATAAAACTTTATATATAAAATCTTGATCTGTTTCTATACATTCTGTGAAAATTTAAGGTTATTTCAACAAGAATTACTAAAATTATTGGCCAAAATTATGTCAATTTTTTGGGACACACTGCAAAAAAGGATTTTCTAGCATAGTTAAACTGACTTGAATTAAGCAGATTCATCTTAAAAGATCAATCTTAAGATCTTTTTACTTAATAAGATGAGATTTTTTACTTGTTTCAAGATATTCATCCTGATTTATCTTATCTCGATATTACAACTTATTCTAAGCACTTTTTATATGAACTCAGTCCAGGTTAAGCCTCTTTAACTTCCTCCTCAAACCAATAAGGGGAAAAATCTTACCATAAATACTTAGAACAAGATTCGTATTTCGTCTTGTTTTATGAAAACTTGGTAAGTGAAAATTTCTTACGGCACTGGCAGATAATTTCACTTAAAATAGAGCATTTTTAGCCCAAAATTTGTATTTTTTTCTCATTTTTTGATAGGCCTTTTTTGCAGTGCACCCTGTATAATAATAATAATAATGCATCAGTTTTATACAGCGCTGTTCAGGACACTCAAAGACGCTTTACAGAGCATTATTCATTCACTCCAGACCCGGTGGTGGTAAACTACTATTGTAGCCACAGCTGCCCTGGGGCAGACTGACGGAAGCGAGGCTCCAATCTGCGCCATCGGCCCCTCCGACCACCACCACCATTCATGCACACACCACTTTCATACTAGGCAATGTGAGTGATGTGTCTTGCCTAAGGACACTACGACAGTATACCGTATACCCCGGTAAAATGCTGAGAACGGTATCAAAGTTTGGATTCTGGGCAAGAGATCTGAGCCCCCTGTGGCACCTGGAATTCCCAGTGGTCTCCCATCCAAGTACTAACCAGGCCCTGCTGAGCTTCTGAGATCTGACGGGATCAGGCTTTTGACAAGCCGGTATGGCAACATTATGGTTTTGCAGCTCAAAAACACCAGAAAACTCCACAGATCTGACCTGTAACTTGGTCTGGTTTGGATTCCATGAAGACAGAAAGGTTTAATACTGTGATAAAAGCAGTAACATCTCCATGGGGAAAAGTATTTGATGGATCTTCTCCCAGAAAAGTTGCACAATTCACCTTTGAATCACATTTACTGCCCACGTACGACCAGGGAGCAAATTAAAACTCCAACTAAACTGTCAAATCAGGGAGAATATCGACATGTTTTTAAGTAAAATCATACCTATAATTCTGTGAACGACGTTTCACTGAATTCGCTGATCAAAACCTGTCATGTGGACTTTAAATCTGCCGTTCTTGTTTTTTGTTTTTTTTTCCTTACACGAGCTTGACCTGCGCCCGCTAAGACGAGGGCCCCGGGGAGACGGATGTAAAAACACCATCTGCGCTCCAGTGCCTCCCTGTGTCTCGCGGTGTGCGCCGTGGCCCGGCCCTCCTCCGCACTCGCCCCCTCCGCCGCCCCGTGCCCGCCCGTCTGGAGATGCTGCCGGCCGGGCAAACAGGCCGCCCGGCGTGGGTGGGTGCCGGAGGGGACGGAGGGATGATGGGGGGTGTTTGGTTTGGTTGGTCCCGTGCGAAGACAGAGTTTTCTTAAAGGGGCTACACGCTCAGGGGCCCGTAAACAAATATTGACCCCCCCCCCACCTTCACACCGTCCCGGCTCAGGATCCCAGGACCAGCGCTTGGGGATGGGGCGTGTTTGGTTGTGAAAAGGGCCGTACGCTGCATTATTCATTCATTCTCTACGGTGGGCGGCGGTGAGATGTTGGTGTCCTGAAATGGCATCAGTGACGTGGAAGTTTGTGGGAAAAAAGTGGAAAAGTACAAAAATATAGGGAAAAAAATACTAAAATAGACAAACATCTGCACCCAAAATGTAGAGACAATTTACGCACGAGAAAGGCATTTGTGTGGCAGTTTAAACCTTCATTTAAGTAAATAAAAGCGTTATTAATTATATTTTATTTATTTATTTAATAGAGACAGTGCATATTAATGAACGTCTACATCGCTGCAGTGTAAATATGCCAAAGTATAGCAAAAATGCTCATTTCCATCTGTAGTCCCTATAGGCAAGTGACATATTATTTATGTTTATTAGTCTAATTAGAACAATTGGGCACGTGCAATTTAGATTTTGGTTTTTGGCACTGGAAACATTACGGTCGCTAAGTAAACGCTGTGGAACATATGTCTGGAAATGTCATATTAGCTCATGTCCAACCAGTCACGTGGCGATGACGGGGCTGTGTCGTCATCGTTTTCCGAAAGCTGCAGTTTGTTTGTCCACGTGACAAACGCGGCGCCGGCGTTCTCCGATATCTCCACTCTGGAACCCATTAAAAAAATAAAACAAAAATTCTCCCACCCAGAACACCAGCTCCGTGTGGACAAAAGGCCGGAACGAATAGAAACTTCACCATTTTGACTACTTGTTTTCAGTTTCTGTTTGTTAGCTGGGCCGATTCATCAGTACTGATATTAGCAGAATCATTCAGGTCCATAAGGAGTGTTTTTTTCACGCCTCTGGCCCAGACTTGGCTCCCCTATTGTTTAATTTGTTTTAGGTCTGAGGATGGAGCTGTCACTGGGAGACAGATGATGTCTGAGGCTCCATTTCTGTTCAAAGAAGGATTGTCTTTCCTCACAAAAACAGCCGATTTAATTCCGCTCTGAAAACTAAGATCTGTACCTTGCTGTCCTCACATGAGTGGCCTGTGATTTTAAGGTGGAGATGTACAGCAGACTGAGGTCCTTTTAGGTGCAGATGTACAGCAGACTGAGGTCCTTTTAGGTGCAGATGTACAGCAGACTGAGGTCCTTTTAGGAGCAGATGTACAGCAGACTGAGGTCCTTTTAGGTGCAGATGTACAGCAGACTGAGGTCCTTTTAGGTGCAGATGTACAGCAGACTGAGGTCCTTTTAGGTGCAGATGTACAGCAGACTGAGGTCCTTTTAGGTGCAGATGTACGGCAGACTGAGGTCCTTTTAGGTGCAGGTGTACAGCAGACTGAGGTCCTTTTAGGTGCAGGTGTACAGCAGACTGAGGTCCTTTTAGGTGCAGATGTACAGCAGACTGAGGTCCTTTTAGGAGCAGATGTACAGCAGACTGAGGTCCTTTTAGGTGCAGATGTACAGCAGACTGAGGTCCTTTTAGGTGCAGATGTACGGCAGACTGAGGTCCTTTTAGGTGCAGATGTACAGCAGACTGAGGTCCTTTTAGGTGCAGGTGTACAGCAGACTGAGGTCCTTTTAGGTGCAGATGCACAGCAGACTGAGGTCCTTTTAGGTGCAGATGTACAGCAGACTGAGGTCCTTTTAGGTGGAGTTGCACAGCAGACTGAGGTCCTTTTAGGTGCAGGTGTACAGCAGACTGAGGTCCTTTTAGGAGCAGATGTACAGCAGACTGAGGTCCTTTTAGGTGCAGGTGTACAGCAGACTGAGGTCCTTTTAGGTGCAGATGTACAGCAGACTGAGGTCCTTTTAGGTGCAGATGTACAGCAGACTGAGGTCCTTTTAGGTGCAGATGTACAGCAGACTGAGGTCCTTTTAGGTGCAGATGTACAGCAGACTGAGGTCCCGTGTTGCTCTCTCGTCTGCGTTTGCACTTCCTCTTGTGAAGTTGCCGTTTTGTCAGAGTATTTGCGGCTCGGTGTTTCGTCCTTTGGGTGGAGCCGTTTCTGTCTTACAAACATTTTAAGAATGAATTTCTCCTTTGCCATTTTCTGAACACGATTTTTCTTTTTAACAAACACAAAAGCATTTCCAGCTGCGTCGCGTATTTGGCCAATGCTCCGTCCAGTCTCTGTATCATGTTGCACTGTGCAGAGACTCCGGTAATAATAATAGTGCTGCGGTGGCGGCGGCGGCGGTGGTGGTGCAGGGGTTTGTTCGCTCGCCTCACACCACATGGTCCCGAGTTCAGCTCTGGTGTCGGGTGCAGGTGGTGGTGGTGTTTTTGTTTTACGCAAATGTTCGGGTTTTCCACACGATGTGAAAGCGGAGCCTGTGTTCCCTGCAAACCCGGGCTGCAACATGTGACACGAAACTCTCCGAAACGAAACATTTTGTGTCTTCTTAGTTATTTTTATTAGTTTATCAGACCAATAAACAAAAAACAACAAAATCCTTACATCTTTTCATTCTCATTTATCATTCTCACTCTCATAAACGACACATTTTGGTGCCTTTCATGAAGATTATTGTTAGTTTGTACGACCATAAACCGAAAAAAAATCCTTACATTCTTCATTCTCATTTTGCTTATTTTGATACGATCATAAACGCTAAACTTCCGTGTCTTCTTTAGATTATTATTAGTTTGTACGACCATAATACAGCACAATATGTCATTTATTTTAAGTTTTGTTAAGTTTCGTCATCAATCATTACTGTTCCCTTAATGAAATCAAACAATTTTCCAATAAAAGAGTAAAGTGCTCTGTGAATAATGTCCACCACACTCACCATACAATTATTTCACAAAATACAATAATGATAATAAATGTCAGCCACTCTCCTCCCTCTTCATCTCCCCCACTGACAGTGAACGTATTTTATATAATATAATGTTAATTATTTGTATATATTCACTACAAACTACGATCTACACTGGAATATACTTTATATCAGGGGTGTCAGATTCATTTTGGTCCGGGGGCCGTATGCAGCCTACTTTGATCCCAAAAGGGCCGGATCAGAAAACTCAGTTCTCTCTTCAAGTTATTGTATTTTTCTCCGTGTCTCGTAGTGGTGTTTAAGATTATATTCCTCGAGCAACGCCACTTGTTCCAAACACACTGAGCACAGATTTCCCATTCACCTCTGTCAACAAATAAGAATTAGACTATTTTTCTTGGGAAATCCTGAACTCAGCATCTGCTTTTCTCATTTTTTGACATTTTGCTGATGAGGGTCACGATCGACAGTCAAAACGATCGTCCTTTAAGAGCGTTTGGAAAGAGGAAAGTCTTCATTTGTGCTGCTCTGGTGGGAGTTGCAACATACAGAAACGCCGGAGATGCTGCTATGCTAAACGGTGCAGAAAATTAACAGAAAAATCTGAACATTTTAAGTATTTTAATAGAAAAATCAGCCGAGGGCCAGATTAAAGGTCTTGGAGGGCCGGATCTGGCCCCCGGGCCGCATGTTTGACACATGTGCTTTATATTGTTTATATTGTACATCCTCCACGTTCTGTATATGCCGCACTTCTTCTGATCAGACGCTAAACCGCATTTCGTTATCTTGTGTTTATGCACGACACGTGTAATTACAATAAAGTTTAATCTAATCTAAAACATACACGTTTATTTATGAATGAATGAATGTTTATTGGGACAGCAGTGCACAGAACATGCAAACTTATAATGGAACGACACAGATACGGAACAAAAACCAAATGCTTCTTAACTATAACAATAAACAAAAATAAATGTCACACAGATTTTACTAATGTCTGGACAGGAGTGGGAGGAAGTAAATCACAGGTGTCAAACATGCGGCCCGGGGGCCAGATCCGGCCCTCCAAGACCTTTAATCTGGCCCTCGGCTGATTTTCTATTAAAATATAAAAAAAATTCAGATTTTTCTGGTAATTTTCTGCGCAGCTTAGCATAGCAGCGTCTCCAGTGCTTCTGTGCGTGGCACCTCCACCAGACAAATGAAGACCTGCCTCTTTCCAAACGCTCTAAAGGACGATCGTTTTGACTGTTGACCGTGACCCTCATCAGCAAAATGTCAAAAATAAGAAAAGTGGAGCTGAGTTCAGGATTTCCCAAGAAAAATTGACTAATTCTTATTTGTTCACGGAGGTGAATGGGAAACCTGTGCTTGGTGTGTTTGCAACAAGTGGCGGCGCTCAAGGAATATGATCTTAAACGCCACTACGAGGCACTGCGAAAAATACAATAACTTGAACAGAGAATTGAGAAGACAGAAGATAAACGAATTATTGCTGAGACTGAAGAAACAGCCGTCTGTTTTCACCCAGGGGCCAAGAGGCTACTGATGCTGCTGTGAAAACAACCTGACCTAGCATAATATAATATTTTGTAAAATAAAATAAAATAAAATAAAATAAATGTCTGTAATAGATTTGCGTTTCTCTGCACAAATATTTGGACTTATTGCTATTTTTGAGGTATATATGCCATGAGTTTTCTGATCCGGCCCCTTTGGAATCAAAGTTGGTTGTATACCGCCCCCGGACCAAAATGAGTTTGACACCCCTGAAGTAAATACTTAATACTTATTTAAGAAGAATAGTGTCAACAAATCACCTTTGACCTGATCCGTGCCCGATTTTTCAACATGTATTCGATCAAAACGATGTCTTACCCCAGAACAGGTCTAATGTGTGAGCAGCTCTTGAGCTCAAAATAAGTCTGCATCTAATTATAAACGGCTGTATTGTTCAAGCAAGTGCACGGTTAGCATGCTAGCTGTTGTTCTCTAAAAGCTCTGGGCTCTAAAAGTTGTAAAACGCAAATATTTCTGTAAAACTCGCCTTAATAATAAAATTCTCCCATCTTCAGCACTGCTACGTCCTCAATTTCAAGCTAAAATTCGAAATTTCGATTCGAAATGTAGCACTTTTTTAAAAATTTTACTTCTGATACAGACAAAGATCTTTTTTATTTTTTGTTTAACGTAGTTTATTTGGTCATTTTGCAGCTCTACGAAACAAAACAAAACAGAAAAACAGTGACTTTTTTCTTAGTTCTTTTCAGATGCCAGTTTTTTGTTGGTTTGTTGGTCGTACAAACTAATAATAAGTTTATTTATGATCAAATCAAAATAAGAAAAGTGTAAGGATTTTTTTTTCTTTTTTCTTCTTCCTAAAGCGATTCAGGAAAAGTTCATTTCTGTCTCAGTGGGACTTTTCCAGTATCGAAACCTTCACAAAAGAGTTTCGATTTGCAGTATCAGACTGTGTGAAAGTGTGAAAGTCTCTTCTTCTTTCTTCAGTATTCTCCTCCACTCCTCCTCCTCTTCCTCCTCCTCTTCCTCCTCTCCTGCCTCCAAACTTCGAAGCATCACTGTCCCTTCGATGCACACATTAAGTCCAATCGTCGGAGCGAATTCCAAATATCCTCCCGGAGCCTAAATATGCACATGTTTGACTCGGGGGGGTCAGGCCCAAATCACGCCCGGAAACGACTCTCCTGCTCGGGCCAGAGCGAGCGACAAGACTGCATCAGCAATCACCCACCGGAGAGAGGGAGGAGAGAGGGAGAGGGAGGAGAGAGGGAGAGAAGAGGGAGAGGGAGGAGAGAGGGAGAGAAGAGGGAGAGGGAGGAGAGAGGGAGGAGAGAGGGAGAGGGAGGAGAGAGGGAGAGCGAGAAGAGAGAAAAGAGGGAGAGAAGAGGGAGAAGAGAGGGAGAGGGGAGGGAGAGAAGGGAGAAAAGAGGGAGAGGGATGGGTGAGAATAGGAAAGAGGGAGCAGAGGGAGAGGGGAGGGAAAGAAGAGAGATAAGAGGAAGAAGAGGGAGAGAAGAGAGAAAAGAGGGAGAGGGGAGGAAGAGAAGAAAGATAAGAGGGAGGAGAGGGAGAGGTGAGGGAGAGAAGAGAGAGAAAAGCGGGAGAGGGACGGGAGAGAAGAGAAAAGAGGGAGAAGAGGGAGAGGGGAGGGAAGAAGAGAGAGAAGAGAGAGAAAAGTGAGAGGGGAGGGAGAGAAGAGAGAGAATAGGGAGATATAAAGAGAGAGAGCAGAGAAAAGAAAGTGAAGAGAGGGAGAAAGCGAGAGAGAGGGAGAGAAGAGTGAGAGAAGAGGGAGAGGGGAGGGGGGAGAGAAGAGGGAGAGGGGAGGGAGGAAGGATGGAAAGATCAGGCAGGGGTGAGAGAGAGAAAAGACAGAAGAGTAAGAGGGATGGGAGGAAAGACCAGGAAGGGGTGAGGAAGAAGAGAGAAAGAAGAAAGAGTAAAAGAAGAGATGGTAAAGAAAGAGAGTGAAGAGAGAAAGAAGAGTGAGAGTGAAGAGAGAAAGAAAAGATTGTGCAGGGTGAGAGAGAAAGCAGAGAAGAGAGAGAAAGAGAAGAGAAAGAATGGGAGAGAGACAGAGAGCGAAGAGAGAGAACAGAAAGAGAGAGTGAAAGAAGAGAGAGAGAAAAAGACAGAATAAAAGAAATAAATAGAGAAAAGAAAGATTGAAAGAAAGAGAGTAAAAGAAATGGAGCGAGGAGAAAGAGAGCAAGAGGAGAGAAAGAAAGAGAAGAGAAAGAAAGAGCAAAAAGAGAGAGAGGAAAGCGTGAAAGAGAAAAGAGAGAAGAGTGAAGAGAGAGAAGAGAGTGAAAGAAATAAAGAATAGAGATTGAAAGAGAGAGCGAAAAGAAAAAAGAAAGAGAGGAGAAAGAGAGTGACAGAAAGAAAGAGAAATGAAGAGCGCGAGAGAGAGAAGAGAAGGAAAGAGTGAAATAGAAAAGAGAAAGAGTGGAGAGAAAGAGAAGAGAGTGTGAAAGAGAAAGAAAGAAAAGAGACGAGCATGAAAGAGAGAGAGGAGAGAGAGGAGGAAGCGGGTGATTACAATGGCGGAGGTGTAGAAGCAGATGTACAGGTGGTTAGGAGGCGAGGAGACAGGAAACAAGGAAAGGACGTAGGAGGCACGGGGCTGAACGTCGAACAGGAGGAAGTGATGACGTCGCCGTAGCTTCAGGTGGGGGAGGGGCCTGATTAAACCTATGGGAGATTCACCGTTTTTGGAGGAAACTTGAGAAGATTTTGACCTTCATTCCGGCGGAGATCGACACGAGGCTCTGTTCACGCTCACGTCACAAACCAGGAGGACGTTCGGAAACCTGCGACGACGACTTTCCGCCGTAGCTCCCGACGCCGGGCTCCACCGACTGAGCTCAAACCCACCGAGGTAAACGTGATGTCGGTAAAATGAAGCCTGTTTGGAATCATCCCCGTCTCTTCTAATCGCGTCTTCAGAGTCGTGCGTCAGCGGAAACGAGGAAAACCGAGGTAAGTCGGAATTGTGGATGAGCCGAACGTAACGGAACGCTACAGTGACGTGGAGGTGAGGAAAACCGGGAAGTTTTCTCAGTTTTTCCCGCATTTTGTCGGACTTACGGCCTCCCCGTTTGCGGCGTGAGCGCGGACAGAGCCGATCCCGGGGCTGAAATGATCCAAATGATATTAGTCTGAAGGTGTGTGGAGTTTAAAAACGCAACGGAGCGCTTCCTGCGTTCGCACGTGACATCACAAGGTGGAATAGGGTGTTTTCTGTTACGCAGGTGTGTTTGTGTGTTAAACGTGTGAATGAAAAACACAACTCCAGGTCTGTTTGTGACGAGGAAACTCCATTAGAACAGAGATCTGAAAATAGTGTGAGATTTAAGATTTAGTATATTATACGGGTCAATTTGTCAACAGGCACATTTTAAAATATAAAAAAATATCCGTTTCTATTGAACTTTTTAAAATATTTACAGTGTCAGGAGCATAAATCTGCATTTTTAGAGTAAAATGTCATGTGGTGCGACCGAGAATAACCTTAAAACTGTTTTATTTTCTAAAACCTGGTTGGGATTTTAATCTAAGTTCTGAGTAATATGAAGTGTATAGAAACAAACTGTTGCGTTTCTTTAGATTTTTTATGCATATTGATGTTTTCTTCACCTGCTTGTGTTTAATGAACAAACTACTGCCCTGGAAAATCCAAAAAATGAAGAAAAACGCCTAAAGAACCATTCACCCAAGTCGACTTTGTCTGTTATTAAACTCCAGCCACAGAATTCCTGCTGTTATTAGTGGCACCACATGATGCACGGTCGCACCACATGACATTTTAACACTTTAAGGACAAAAAACATGCAGAATAACTCAGGATTTATGAAAAAAAATGATTTGGTTCCCTGGAGGTCAGAGGTGCGACAGAAATGTGCTGAATTATTACGAAATTTGAACCTTTTTAACTGAGGAAATTGCGATTGGACAGAAAGTGTAGGCGTCACGTCATTGATCCATGTACATTTCTATTGGCTGAGTCGCCTGCCTGTCTCCATGGCGATTGCTGAATTTTGTACCTGGGGAAAAAAAACAAAAAAACAAAAAAAGCATCTCTATGGAAGGTTTTGGGCCTTGAAAAGTACATAATGCAACTTTAATTATAATACTTGTTAAATAAAAAATGCAGTTTCACTTAAATTGTTCAGTAGTGATGCAAAAAGACGCTGTGAAATGTTCAAGACTCACCCGCTTTGTCTGGGAAAAGTGATGCAATTGCGCCCTCTGGTGTTGAAAGAGAGAACATGGATTTTATTTTTTTATTTTTTTAAGATTTAAGAAAACATTTAACATTTTCTGCACAAGCCCTATACACACAAAAATAGAATAAATAAAATACAAGAAATAAAAATACCAAGAATACAAATAATAACAAAAAGATAATGATAACAATAATAACAACAATTCAGACATTACCCCGCCATAATAAGAACTATTCTTGTCATTATCAACACCAATACTCCCACTACAATACAATATTCTACTTGACTTTGTTTGGTCATTTTATTTTTAGAAAAAAACAAAGCAGAAAAAATAATTATTTCACAAGTAAAATTCAGTTGATTCTAACCACCAAACTTCAGATCAGTGGATAAACAGTCGCTGTCGACAAACTCACACTGTCAGGCTCACACTGTGTCGCTATATAAAAAAACATATACACAAACACAATATTTTATAACAGAAAGAAACGATTAGTGTTGGTGTCCTGCCCTCTCCTGGCTCATCCTGCGCTCAGTCCACGTGTGCAGTCCAAACGCGCTCTGAAACGTGTAAAGGAAGTTTGATTTTTACGCCGTTCGATTCACATAGTTGGGGTTTTATAACTTAACCAATAACTTTTTTTCCCCACAATTTCCGATTAAATACTTAGGGATTTGTACTGAGACTTGGAGTCATAACGCGATACAGACGCTGCACTGGACCAGCACCAGCACCGTGCATGGCCGATCCACACGAGCTGATGTCTCACAGTCAAATGCTGCTTCAAACTTCACTCTTGTCCGCACTGTGCATTTGACCCGGTTACAGCAGCCTGCAGTGGGGACATGTGGTGTAAACGTGCTGAAATGAATTTGGCAAACGTTACAGTTCAAAACATATTTTGCCTGTAATTACAAAGGCAAACTGCAAGAACTGAAAATGTTTGAAATGAAAGTGGACTTTCAAAATGAGAAAATGAAGGAAGGACAATGAGTTCTTAAAAGAACACGAGGCAACAGGTGATCTCCTTTTTAATATTTTCGTACTCGTGTTGTCTTAGTGAAAAATGAAATGGTTTGATGATCTGAGAATTAGCTCAAAGTGTCATAAATAATCATTTGATCTGTTTACGTTCTTGTCCAGTCAGGATTCTGATGAAGCAAGTGACACTTCTGACACAGAAGAGAAAAGTGGAAATGTAAAGTGTCAATGCATAAGCACAAAATGAAGGGCCATTTTTGATGATATAAGAGGGTGAAAAATTAAACCAGGTGTCCAGATATCACAGCGTTAGATAAATCATTGTCTGCAATAATAATGTGTGAGTTTCTCCGGCTGAGGAACCTTGAAACAATAAATCAGAAGGCATGATTCAAACACCGGACTTTTATTTTCAGGAGGTATAGGCCCTTACATTTGATTCTATGAGACGTGTCTCTGATCTCTCTCTCTACAGCACCAGAGACGCCTCTATTTATTCATACATAGATAAGAATATTGATTCATGTACATTTAGGTGACACAAAGGTAAACACAGATATGGAACTGCTGGCGTTATTCTCAGGTTAGCGAGTTCACCAAAGTTCACTTTCCCACTTTCCTACAGTACAGCATGTATAGACAAATCAACACCGCAGGATCATCTCTTAATACAGATTATATGAAGTAAAAGGATAATTAATAATAACCACAATTCCCCTTTTTGAGCACATGCACGTGCTCAAATGCCAAAAAAACAAACGCGACTCAGTGTCATTCAGTCTTTATCATCACGTGGCTGCAGGAGCGCTGGTGTGGCCATTTTCCATAGACAAAACAGGTGATTTCTTTTGTTACAGTAAATAACAAAAACAACCTGCCTTTGCTCGTCTGTCAGGCCAAAGCTGCACAATATCAAAGTGGCACAGATCACATCGAGTGGCATTTAGTCCATTGTAAAATACAACAGTGAGTTAAAACAGCCCAGTAACAGAAAGGGCTTTGTGCTTGACTTCCTGTTTAAAAATGCAGAACTGAGAAGTCCTTTCTCTTTTAAATGACATTTCACCATAAGGAGAAAAAAGATGTTTTTATTGGTAAAAAAGGGCTGCAAGACGTTTCTGAATATACTGTAATATCCAAACTATCAGCCGCTACTTTTTGCTCGCACTTTGAACCCTGCGGCTGATATAACGATCCAGCTTATGCCGTTTTTTTTTTTTTTTAATATATACAGATTATAGTTAAATCAACACAGTGCAGATAAGTGCATAGACAGGACAGCGGCTCTTTCTGCAGGAGGCGCAGTAAAGCACAAAGTGACAGTCTGATAATCTAGGCTAAGCTTGGATGACGAGCGTCGAGAAATCATTGACCAAAACTGGCCACATGCAAAGAGCAACTTTTGCTCGAGTCTGATAGTGGATCCTGACAGTGTGGAACCATGTGAAACAATACACAATCACCAACGGGTTTCGAAAGGCTGGACAGCTGCATGATGAAGAGGACGGCGCACGCTAAAGGGAGAATTTACCTCGAAGCGAACATGACATCGAGAACGACGACATTCTGACATTCTGAGGCTGTTTTATTCCGACACTGAAGACGACGACTTCAGTGGTTTCAGTGCACAGGAGAAAGATGAAGATAAGGATCAGTGACTTTTCTGGTAGGTGAACATACCTACAGAATAGACCAGTTCTGTGAGATTCATCTCAGGGGGTGAACACTAAGGCCTTGTCCACACGTAGCCGGGCATCTGACAAACCGAAGATGTTTTGCTGCGTTTTGACCTGTCATCCACATGAACACGCATCAAAAACAAGTATTCAGGGAAAACTCCGGCCAAAGTGAAGATTTTTGAAAACTCCGTTTATGCCTGTTTGTGTGGACAGAGATAACTGGGGTTTTGCGTTTTAAAACGTCACTGTCTGCGCCAAAAAATATGAATCTGCCCTGACGTCAAACGTGCGACATTTGTTTAGGCGACTGCAAAAGCCAAAGCCAGAGCCAAAGCCAAAGCAGACTGTGGATCGGAGTCGTTTCTTGAGAGCTGTGGGAGCATTAATTATTGTGCAGGAGCTATGTACATGTTTAATTGCAGAAGTCCAACTACTGCTCCAAGAGCAATAAGATAAGTTTAGGCGGAAGTGACGGTGAAGTGACGGCTCAATGGAAATAACGCCATCTACAGGTTTGGAATGTGTATGAATGTGGTTGAAAACGCAGATGTTCGGTTATGTGTGGAAGGTGTTTTTTTCGAAGACGAGGTGGTGCGGATAAAACTATTTTTATAAACGGAGGGGGGGAAATGTTCGGTTTTAAAAATACCCGACTACGTGTGTACATGGCCTTAAAGTGAAACTTTAAACTTTATTTCCAGACTTCCAGAGGCCACAGGCCTGTTTTCTGATATCGATCTCCATTGTTTGATTTCTTACTGTGGCCGATAACCAATATTTGTCTAGACCAATATTAAGATTTTAAAATCCAGAGCAAGGACTAAAAAAAATATGGTGTAATAGAAAAGTTCATAAAGTTAAAAAATAAATAAATAAATCTGTGATATAAAGTAATCTGCTGAATGATCGTATAAACCCTGTGGGGCCAGGACTCAGCAGTGGGACTCTCAGAGGGATTATCCTGGGTAAATAAAGGTCAGTAAATAAATAAATCACCAATAACCAATAAACCATCCGTAAAAATATATCCAGAGACCAGACACAAGTAGCACGTCAATCCACAAATATGTTCTTAAACTCCTCATGGTTTTTGGTGTGGTGGACCAGGCAGGTGCTCCAGAGGGACAGAGCATGTGTCTTTAATCAGACCAATGAATATCTCTATGGACCTGCTGTCGCCGGCCAAACCAAACCGTCCCTTTAATTACCCACACAGAGGAGAAGATGAGCTGGAAAAACAGGCCCGTAGATTTCTGCCCCTGTGGTGTTTGCCCCGAGGGTTCTGAGGGAGGTAGTGTCAGTGATGGTATCGTTGGTTTCATAACTAAGGTGAAAGTAACAAAAGAGGAGGTATGAACTGCTTACACGTCACTTATTTAGACCACCATGTTGCCTTTTATTGAATTATACTGAAAATATACAGTCGTGGCCAAAAGTTTTGAGAATGACACAAACATTAATTTTGGTACCAGGACGTCCTCCGAGAGCAACTTCTCCCAACCGTCCGAGAGCAGTTTGGTGATGAACAAAGCCTTTTCCAGCAGGATGGAGCAGCTCATCATAAAGCAAACGTAATAACTAAACGGCTCAGGGAACAAAATGTAAAGATTTTAGGTCCATGTCCAGGAAACTCCCCAGATCTTAATCCCACTGAGAACTGGTGGTCAATCCTCAAGAGGCGAGTGGACAAAAAAAACAACACAAATTCTGGTCAGAAAGTCAGGATTTGGTCCAGAAGTTGATGCCAGGGAGAACTGCAGAGGTCTTGAAAAAGAAGATTCAACACTGCAAATATTGACTTGTTGCATGAACTCAGTGTAAATGTCAATAAAAGCTTTTGATGCTTATGAAATGCTTGTGATTGTATTTCAGTCAAACCATAAAAACATGTGAGAAAACACCTAAAAACAATGACGCAGCAGAGCCTGTAATAATGTAATATTTGTGTCATTCTCAAAACTTTTGGCCACGACTGCACAGACTGGGATGTGCGTCCGCTGTCATCCAAACAACGAGCCTTGGGGCACCAGCCGGGGGGAAGTCCTGCTCAACAAGAAGAACTGGACCCTCAACTCCAGAGACAAGGACGAGGTCAAGAGGATAGAGTCCTGCATGGGTGTGATTTTGACAGTCCACACCCAACCCGTTTTCCGACAAGTGTAATGAAATTCCACGATAAGCACATACCGACACCCGAATCACACCTGAATGAAAATCAGTCCAGAGTTTAATTATAATGTTTATTGCCAAAATGCTTCCACACGTCAGACAGTTTAGTCGAGGTGTTGGCCACAGCTTTATACTCTCCACTCGCTAATTTTCTTTTCATCTCCTCGGGAATCATTTGAAGAGAGTTTAAGACGATCAAAAACTTTACCCCTATGAACTAACATCAAGGACCATGTTGTCCACCCTCCTGTGGGCTCACCACCTGCAGAGGGGTTCATAGGGGGTCAGGTGCTATGAGGATTGGGCAGCAAATTGCCCCCGCGACCCAGCCGGATTAAGCGGGAGAAGATGGATGGATGGATGGATGGAAAAACTTTCGATGGAAAGGACTGATTACAAGGGGGAAACCACCACGATGAAAGAAAATAAATGGAGTTCCCCAAAGCTTTTACCACTCGCTGCAGATGTTAAGCGGTTGAATGCCCCCACATTGAAAACGCTAGACATCTGTCAGAAAGAATGTTAAAAATGTGTCCCTCAGCCATTTATCAGTCAATTATTCAGATCTTGCAAAGGTTACTCTGGTCCAAATAATACTTTTGGAGATTTTGACAATGGAGTTAGAAACAGTGAGCAATCGGACAACTGAATTTAATACAGATATGATGCCGTGCCTCTCGGTGTCAAAATAGTTCCTTAATACGCACGATAAAACATGCATTCTAGGCGCATTGTATTATTCCACACACATAGATATTAACTGCGAGCGAGCAAATTGTCGAAAGTGTCAGAGATTTGTGGGAAAACACATACGCAGGCAAAAACATATGGATTTTACATTTAATCATCTTGTAAAAACAATGGCATTTTTGCATTTCACTAAAATATAGCCCTGTCTTTGGTTAGCACATGATGTTTTGTAAACCGCATAGCACAACATTTTTCACCTGTTTTATTAAAATTTGCGGTTCAACTGTCGGGCATCTGCGGGTGACATGAACCTGTGCAGGAAGAGGATCCGGTGACAGCTGAAAGACCTGCTCGACAAGAAGAAGCAGATCTTCAACTCCAGAAATTAGCACGAGGTGATACGGTGACAGCTGAAGGTCCAGGTCAGGCAGGGTCAAGAAGCCTCTGGGAGGAAGTTGAGGGTGAAATTCCAGAAGAACATATTCATTGCTCAAAGTAGCCACAATTTGCTTATTTACCTGTTTTCTCTATGACATAATTGCATATATCTTCATTCATCCATTTGATGTCTTACTTTATATCTAAAATGTATAAAGCAGTACAAATAAAGAATAAAAAACATTGAATGAGAGCGTGTGTCCAAGCTTTTGACCGCTAGTAGAAATACTCTGACATTTGTGGTTATGCATCATGGTTCTCTGGCGCTATTCAAAGGAAACGAACCTTCTGTGAGCAGTAACCTACTGGGAATTTGGCAAAAGAATACGGCTCATCAGGCTCAGGCTGCCAACGTCGTACGGCCTTTATCAACAATACACCTCTGTTCCTCACACATTAGAGGAGCAGGTCAGGATTAAAATGCTATTTCCTGATTCCCCAAACATAATCAGTGCAACTGACTGCACTGAATTGCACAGTTTATTTATGTAAACAAAAATGTTCCTCTTGCCTTCCCATCATGGATCTATAATAAGAGCTGGATAAGACACGTCCCCTCTATTCGTGACCACAGACTGATGTGTGGATGAGTGAGGTACTGCAGCTGCAGCTCAGAAAGAATTCTCCAGAGAAGCACAGAGCGTTTACGTGAAATCAAACTGCCTGTGCTCTGACAGGGCATCCATAGCTTTCTTAAGGGTCAGATTTTGTAGGGATTCTGTATTTTTACAATATGAACATCTAAAAGTCATCTTAAGGTTTGCCTCATCCCACTCTGAGCCTGCCCTCCAGCAGCTCAGGCTCTGGTCTGGTCAGAACTGTTTTTCTGGCGTCACCTTGGGCAGCGTGGGGCTGCAAAACAGGAACTAAATGCAGAAGTAAAAATCTTTTTTGTGGTCATGTGCTAATGAGCACAGGCCATTGAAAACAATACGGCGGCATCTTGGATCCATCTTCCAGATATTATTATAGTTCTATGCTTCACACGTAGAAATGCCATGTCCAGGGCGTGTCTGTGTTCACATGTTAAATGCTGTTTCCCAGCCTGCCTCTCAGCTAATGTTTCTGGGCCTATAGAAAACCCAGACAAAGGTTTAGCAGAGCTTATGTTGTACAGAACATTCAGTTATATAAGTGCCTGACATGTCTGTGGGTGAACTGAGTCAAAGGAGAAACTGTATGTACAATTTTGGTATTAAATTGCATAAACTTGAATATCTGTGCCCCCAGATACTAGGAAAATGTTCAAATCAGACACTGCTTTTACTGGTAACAATTGTAATGCTGTTTTAATCTTAAATACAAAAACATTGGACCTTGCGTCTCAGTTCATTGAGAGGCGTGTCGAAAAAAATAAAGTGCGTCAGTTTGAATGCTTCTAATTTGTGTGTGATTTATCACAGGCAGACGAGTTACGGGTGGAATGTTAACAGGTCCAGGCGGGTGCGGATTTAACTTTGCTATAATTACGGGTTTACGGGCGGGTGTGGTGCTGTACTGCACGGGTGCAGGTCTCCAAAAACGGACCCGTGCAGGACTCTGGGTCTGGGTACGGTTGGAGCGTTCACATATACACAAAAAAATGGCTGAAACGGACCAAGTGTGAAAACACCCTGAGACACAAAGGCCAATGTGAAGCACAGTGGAAATGTGTTGCTGCAGCAAAACTTGAATTTCCCTCAGGATCAATAAAGTGTCTCTCTCTACTCCCTCAGTGGTCCAGGTGGGGTCCATAGTGGTCCATGGGTGCATACTAGTTTGTGTGCTCTTATACCTGTTCTGGTACAGCTCCAGATGTTTCTAAAGTTTCGGAAAGGCTCACTTCTGTTCTGTGAATGGGACTTTTTTAGTATCAACACCTGCTTAAATGAGTATTAGAGATTAGTGTCTGATTTTCAACCCTTTTGACAACCCTACAAATAACACATTATTAGCCCGTCCGTCTTCCCTATAAAACTGTGAATGTAATAGCAGGTAATCAGGAAATCTAATGGCAGCCCTTGTGTCTGATTGGCCAGTCCTGATCATTTCCATGGAGACAGAGGAGGCGAGTTCTGCGGAGAGCATGATAAATGTGTGTGTCATTTGTACTGTAGCGCCAGGTCCACTGTGCACTTTGGGTTCAAATATTAGAGGGCCCTTCGGATGACACGCTCTAATGCTGATGTATGAGCACATGCACTATTCTCAGCAGGCCACAGGGACCACAGGGAGGACGCGAAGACACTGCAGAGGGGGGCAACGCTACAATATGCTCACTGTTTTATCCTCAACGCTTTAAGGGAGACAGAGAATTTACGTGATTTAATGAGACAGGCACAATTCATATGCAGTAAAGAGAAGGCATCATGTGAACTTTTTACCGTATTATAACGTTGTTTCCTCATCAAAAACATGCCTGAAGAGGTTTTAGGCCACGTTCAGACTGCAGGGCTTAATGCTCAATTCGGATTTTTTTGTGAAATACGATTTTTTTTGCAAGGTTGTTCACATTTCCGGTTAAATGCGACTTGTATGTGATCTCCAGTGTGGACTTTAAACGCCCCAAAAGTGTTTTAAGAAAGAGATTGAGAAGGAGAAGGATGAGGTTTTTGGCCATGGGGTTTTGTGGGGCAATGGCAGCAACGTCCGTAGAAAGGAATGGTAGGTCAGATGAATGCGACCTGGGCGTTCAGACTGAATTCGCGTGTCAAAAGGTCAGATATGTACCGGTTTTAGGAGCACATATCCAAGTGGCCTGGGGCACATTTAAAAAAATCAGATCTGTGTTGTTCGGACGGTCATTAAAAGATCAGATACAGGTCGCATAGGGGTGAAAAAATCAGATTTGGGTCACTTCAGGCTGCAGTCTGAGCCTTAGATGTTATCCATGCATGTTTGAGTAATTTAGCAATCTCTCCTGGGCCCTATTCAAACCCTCTTCATGGTTGTAAGATTTGTCCGATGCTCTGCCCACCAGCCTACATCACCCATGCTCCCACACAACAATTTTCCATAAATATACAAAAACATGATACAAAACAATACACTACAGCTTTACAAACTTGATGCAATGTGCAGTAGTTTCATTAGCAAAATGCACATTTGTAATGTGACAAAGGTTTGAAGGGAGACCGCCTTTTCACTCAGAGCTTCAAAAACAAAACTTGTGAAACTCGTGAAACATGTAAAACAGGAAACTTGTAAAACAGGTTAATAACTCGGTGACCTAAATAGTTCATGTTTGTTGAAATACTTCTTGAGGCTTGAATTCCTCACATACTTTTGGTCACCTTGGGATAAGAATTTAACACATTCTAACTTAAAATTATGTGCATTTCGAAATATACTTGAAACTTCACCTCGATGTCCAAGAAAACATGTGGCTGCTGAAGCTCTCTGCTGTCAGCAACAGGAATTTTCATCCTGAACACAATTTAATTGTAGAATGGGTCCAGTGATGGTTTATGGGCTTAAAAACTGTGCAGAAGTCCAGAGTCTACGATGCAACTACACGGCCATTATGTGAACGGAGCATTTTTGAGTGCTCAGAGAAGATGATTAAATTAATGGAAGCAAAACACAACTCCAGGGATGTTTTTGATGTGGTTAAAAGGTCAAGAGAGTCAATTTTGCATAAATGTGTTTTGTTTTTGAACAGCAGAGATGCACAGATTGCAGCAAATATTTCCGACAGTTGGCCCTACGCAGACTCACGTTAAATGTCAAAACTCAAACCCATCAAGGATCATAAATACACATAAACTGAGGTCTGAAACTTGAAAACAACCTGAAGGAGACAAATTGTGTACCTCCACACAAGGTTTAGAGCTGTTGTGTGACGTCCTCAAGCTTTGCAGAAGCTGGGAAATAGTGACTCAGGCACTCGCAGCTCAGTGGTGAAATGAAACACTTGTAACATGTAATTTCTTATCCAAAGAATGATCTGCCATTATCCTCACACATGCAATATGAAAAACATATCAAGTGTAAGTAATTGACAACTACAAAAAAACCCAAGAGCTAAAGCGACAGTGGGACTACCTGTGAAACTGGTCCAGAAGACGTGCACTACCGGCCCTATGAAAGCCACGCTGTACAGGCAATTTGGCAGATAAATATGGCGGATTAGCGGTTCCGGCTGTCAAAGCTGTACTGCCTGTAGCAACAATACACTTCCATTGGGATGACTGGGATTTCCGCACACATTAGAGGAGCAGGTCTATCTTAAAATGCTATTTGCTTGTTTCCCAAACATGACCAGTGCAACTGACTGTGTTCAGACTGCTATAAGGGCATCATGTGAGAACCACTTAATTTATGTAAACAGACAGCACGTGCTCACATATCTATACACAAATGATCTGGGATGCCCACCTGAACATCACCAATATGGTGGCACACTGGTCTGACTCCTTTATTTTAACACACAGCACCACAGAAACCAATGTGTAAGCAGGTGCAGGCCAAGATGACCGACTACTGGGTGACTCTTACAAAACACACTATTACTTAAGCCATTAAATTCATTTTGTTTAATTTCTTGATGATGATGGGTACCCACTTTGCTGATAGCTGTTAAGTTCCTTTTTATACCTGCTGATGCCAGAGGAGGCCCACACAAGGCGCTCCTGTACACTTTCTGTGGTGGAGCTCCCGATCAGTCTTCTCAAATGCAGGTGGAGGTGCCCAGATTCTCGGGGCCAGACTCTTGCAGCATCCTGGAAATCATCCTACTTGTCAATTCTTGATTGCACATATGGACTGGTTTGGTTCCCCTGGGGCTGGGTCACTGTGGAGAACCCTGGGGCTCAGATCCCTTGCCCAGAATCCAAACTTTGATACCGTTCTCAGCATTTTACCGGGGTATACGGTATTACCGTGGCCATACCGGCCTGTCAAAGTCTGATGCCATCAGATCTCAGAAGCTCAGCAGGGCCTGGTTAGTACTTGGATTGGAGATACTGGGAATTCCAGGTGCCACAGGGGGGCGCCAGTGGGAAAAACTGCCGTTGTGTCCTTAGGCAAGACACTTCACTCTCATTGCCTAGTATGAAAGTGGTGTACATGGCAGGAGTCCCTTGAAAAAGAGATTAGTAATCTCAATGGGACTTTCCTGGTTAAATAAATAAAATAAAAAATTAAGAATTATTTCGTAGCTGCACCTAAACCATTCAGACAGCTCCAGCAGGACGTATGTGAAAGCCGATCAAACTGGACTGGGCGCGTTTAGCCACATGTATCAGGTCCACAGTGAAACTAACAGCAGAACAGGCTTGGATTTACCATATTTACCACAGGAAATGACAGGATTTCAAAAGGACATTTTAATTTAGAAGCAGCAGTGCCATAAGATGCTGTATGTAAAGCTCTGCACTCTCCACCACCTGCTCTATTCAGCCCGTTGGTCCAAAAATGGCCCAGTGAGTAGAGATCCCATTAGTCCGACCGTACACAGCAGAGATGCAGGGAGGACTTGTAACATGCTGAGGATAAACCATTTGTATATTCGGAGTGTGGGTGGAATTCTTGTTGCTTCAGAGCCACACCGGGGCGGGTTCAGAACCCCAGAAGAAGAAAATCTATGCCGTGTCATTGGCAGTGTTTAATATATACACATTGCAAATTTAGGTATCAATAAATTATAGTTTTATATTAGGTCCTTATGCGCTGCAGACTTTTTTAATGATGGTAATGAAACTGATACAGTTGCTACTTATTAATACTTTGGGATACCTTAATACCGTATTATTGCCCAACGTTACTGGGTGGCACATAATTCAATGATAAAAAGCCTTTAGACTATTCATCTTCCTCAGATTTCCTCTTGCCTTTCATGTAGAAATGCCATTTCCAGGGCGTGTCTGTGTTCACATGTGTCGACAAATGCTGTGTTTCCCAGCCTGCCTCCCAGCTAATGTTTCTGTGCCTGTAGAAAACCCAGACAAAGGCAGATCCTATGCTGTACAGTACATTCATACTGTTTATGTGGGTGGACTGAGTCAAATGAGAATTAATGGATTTGTATGTCAAAATTTGATTTTAAGTTGCATAAACTTAACCCATCATTAAATATTCAAATCAGATATAGCTTTTACTGATAAGATTATTTTTTTCTTATTTATTCTCAATGACATAGTTGTTTCTGCAGATGAGTATTCAATCAGAAAGCAGAATGAGCCATTTGCCAATGTTGAAACCAGTTAGTTTGAACCTAAAATATCTCTGATCTAAGCGGTCACTACCAGTGCAAACAGTAAACGCACAGGCAATGTGCCTATAAGAAAGACTTGTAAGTGTAGAGACGACCCTCACTACAGGAGAATTTGCCTGATTGGCTGCAATTTGCTTCTTTTCCCGGGAGACGTGACCCGAATTTGTGTCTCCGTGTGCGATTATGAAGTGTGACAAGGCTGTTCTGTCAGATCGTACCCACGAAACATCAGCAACGCTACGGTAACAGCCAATAAAACAGATCGTCAGGGTCGGACGGACATAGACACAAACTCAGGAAATAGCAAAAATAATGAAGTGGATTTATTACTCACCTCTCGTATAGCTTTACATGTAAACTGCATCTTGTCATACATATTGTCCACAGAATTTTTCCTCCGCAAATAATGACATCCAATCCCCAAAACTGCACTGTTAATCCAGTGGTAAAACTACAGATTACAGATAGCGACTATTTCCTGTGGACTTTATCACCAACCTACTGTGCATTAAAAATCCTGTATCTGAAACACTGCACCACATTTCACTAATAATAACAGTTCTGACTTGTGTCTAAACTAGAAGTGCAGAGCTCTGATCTTTGAACACTTAAGAGTCTCAAAGCGAGTGGTTTTACTGTCGACAGGAAACAGCTGAGGTGGGCTCATAGTTTTGTCACCTGTAGTACACATATCCTGCTGCAGTCTTTCTCAGTCGGAGATTTAAATCTCATAAGGTTTTCCTTGTGTCTGTGGTGCTTTTTTGTTGCACGTTTAAAAATCATTTAAGACCGAAAAATCCTGTAGTGGCTGGCGGCCTTTAGGGGTAATACTGTTCAGACCGTGGAAACACTCTGTACCAAACCGCTCCAAACTGAACCAATGACAGAACAAAGCTAGCACTACGATATTTAATTATTTTAATAGATCCTTTGCGTCACCTTGCTCATTTAGTGTGCATTACTTAGTTAGTTAGCTAGTTAGTTAACAATAAGAAAATGGGTATTTGTTTTAAAATCATTCCCCCATATTTCCACACAATTTAGCCTGCGTTCAGTAGTGATCCAACACAGACTGACGCCCTGGGCGAGACCGACCGAAAGGATCAGGGATGGGGGGTATTTCCTCTTTACAGCAACGTGCCAGTACAGTACAGGGCATTATGTTGTTGTACACATTCAAACCTACTGAACACAAAAGAGATTATAGGTTCTCTTCACTACAGCTGATCTGGTTCAGTGAGCTCAGCCTATTTCTTGACAACAGGAGAACCCGGAGCAATGAAACCACATGTTTTCAAATAGAAAGTTTGAAACAGAATACCACTCCGGAGTTCTGTGCCAGACCCTTTGTTCTACGTGCATTCTGTGAGCCGACATGGGATCTATGCACACACACACACACACACACACACACACACACACACACACACACACAGAGCTCGCTGACATTTGAGCAGAACCATGTCTTATCTGTCAAAAAGGCAGATAGGACAGAGGACACTATATAAGAGACATGACCGACTCAGTTTTACCATTTCCCAACAGCGTTTGGAACAATTCTTCATTTTGGTAAGTATTGTTTTGGAAATTTACTTTTAGTGTTGTCATGACACTGAATTTAGAAACTCAGGTATAGATTTGGTACTCAATACAGATACGATGATGATTGAGAAAAAAAAAACACTCCATATTTAGACAAT
Source organism: Odontamblyopus rebecca (assembly GCA_030686955.1). Lineage (NCBI taxonomy): Eukaryota > Metazoa > Chordata > Actinopteri > Gobiiformes > Gobiidae > Odontamblyopus > Odontamblyopus rebecca. The sequence goes on from CM060673.1 coordinate 5,259,139, forward strand.
AGAATGTGATCTTCTACATTAAATCATAGTATTTTCTTTTCTATTCCCATGTGGCCTTATATCTGTGGTCCATGGGCGTATACTCATCAAGATCTTTCTAAAACTATTCAGGAAATGTTCATTTTTGTGCTGTCAATGTGTTTTTTAGTACTGACACCTGCTCAAATGAGGATCTAGTTTCAGTACTAGTTTTAGTATCGGTTAGCACGTGGTTTTCAATACTTTTGACAACACATATTTTTTCTCAAAGGGTTGACTACTGTCTGCTACAATGAGGAATCTGGTGTGTATGGATGAGCATTTTACGGTAAGGTAAAATGAATAGGCTATGATAACAATTTACTGTGCTTGTCACCAACAGTTGGGACTTGCTATCATCGCAGGACTCATTTCTGGTACGTTATATTACTTTTTTTTCACTATTGCTGTGATTATCCTCAAGTTAATAGATCTATTTGTACATGAAAGATAATAAATGAGTAGCATAATATAGTAAGGGTAGTTATTTTGGTACGTACTATTCTGGCCGTGTCTTGTGACAGGTTTAGTTGACATTTTCTGTCACAATACGAACAACACGTTTTATTACTTTGGTAACATTATTTTGAATGACATAACCAGAGCAATTACTGTTGTTATAGCTGGGAGCCTGCAAGTGTCCTTCCTTCCATTCCGTAAGTATATCCAGTAGTTACAGTATACAAAAGATTGTTAACAAAGTGCTATTTTGATATAAATGTAATTACTGTTGTTTCTAATCCAGCAATGTCCATCAGTAAACCTTCTAACGAACGTAAGTGTTAAAAAGTACTTGTTAGTTTAGTTTAATCTTGATGTAAATCCGCACACACAGCACCCGGTGTGTTTTGGCACAGGCTGTTGGACTGAGTGGTTCGACAGGGACGACCCCTCGGGGACTGGAGACTGGGAGCTGCTGACGGATCTGCGTAAAGAGTATCCAGGAAAAATCTGTGCTAAACCAGTGGATATCGAGGCCAGGACTCTGTCTGGACTGACCCCAGCCGCTGCAGGAGATGTGGTCGAGTGAGTGTCTCCCACCAACTCTCAGACTAAAACAGCTTTGTGTTTAGAAATGAGAAATGGCTGCAGACACTTTTTGGTTCACCTGCCATGTGCAGTGTCCTTACCTCTTTTAGTACATGATCGGTACATGTGAGGGGACTTTTCCCGAACAGTCCTCAGGCTCTGACTCCAATCCAAAGAACTCCAGGCCAGTGTCAGGGGTGACTACATTTTGGGGCAGTGTCAGGGTCCATCCAAATGGGTTAAATGTTTTCTGGGAGTTGTTTAACTGAACAGCTGCTGTTCAAGCTGCTGGTTAGGAGGATCCAGATCCACCAAAAGCAGCGATAGCTCCTTCATTGCTCTTTCCTCCTCCTTGGTCCGTATATTGGTCAATGATGTAGCTCTCAGAGAATAAAAAAGGAGAAGGAAGAAAGGAGATCTTTTCCCCCAATTTCAGATGGAGACAGAGTTTTGTCTTCTACTGAGGAAGAAGTGTTTTTGCACTCTGCTGTCAGAAGATCCTTCAGTTTCTGTCTTTTGTCCCTATCTCTTATTCAGCAGAGCAGAGTTTGAACTTTGGGCAGCTCAGGGCAGCAAGAATCTATGTTGTCCAGCACGAGAAATAAAAATATCTAATGTGTCCTGAATATATTAATGGTATTAAGTTTACACCTCATAGAAGTAAAATGCCCCCATTTTCAGGCATAGTAACTACATAATGAGACCTCAAGTCTTCATTATTATTCCTTATGCAAGAAATGACTAAACCTAAAGTGGTGCCGAGAGTTGATTTTACCTTTTGTCAAATGTGTTTTTATTTTTCAGGATGGACAAAGATAAAGGTTTTGTCTGCAAAAACGTCGACCAAAAAGACAAAAGCTGCAACGACTACCGTGTTCGCTTCAGCTGCTACGACCCCTACTGTGCAGATGAAGGTACTGTACACCAATACGATCCCTTTTTGTGTCCTAAATCGATCAGTTAATGAGTGAAGTGAATGGTTTTTCCTTATAGTGTGCTGGACTGACTGGTTTGACCGGGATGACCCCAGTGGAACAGGAGACTGGGAGACTTTGAGCAATTTGCAAAAACAATATCCGGGAAAAATCTGTGAGAAACCCAAGTACATCGAAGTGGTGACTGTGTCGGGCAACGTCCCTGCGACTGCAACTGGACAGGACTTCTACATGTAAGCCTCTGCACTCACCACAACTCATACTTCATGGTGGGGGTGCTCTGCATGGATGTCTATGGTGGAATGTCCAGCAGTTATATTGTGACTGTAGTGTTGTGTGTGAGAGACTTGTCTAACAGCACAAATCCTCTCGACTGCTGTAGCTGCAGCTGCAGTTCTTTCTGGTCAGATTGTGTTCAAATAAAACTAAGAAAGGCTCAGACGGCTCGTGCCTACAGTTAGCATCACACCTCGGGGAATGTTGATGACGTGAGCTGCGAAGTATCAGTATCTGTTTTATATGTTTACATTCTAAAGCCCGTCGCCCGTCCATACAACAGTCTCCTTCCAAAAAATAGCTTCCAAACATCTATTTATCTATGAAAAACCACGACTGTTTTAGCAACAACCACACCAAAGCCTTGTTAGAAAACCTGACCCCATGTAGCACTGTTAATATCGATAGATTATTAACATTAGCGGAGATTATTAACGTTAACGCGGTTAACGCTGAAATTAGCATAGATCTTAACGACCACATAATAAGCATTTCTTACATCTTAAGTTATGGAGGACAACACAAGTGGAGATTTACAAGTCAAGACTTGGACTCAAGTCCCACTTGAGTCACTGATTTGAAGAAGGTTCAGGGCTCAATCCCCAGGTGGGCCTTTCTGTGTGGAGTTTGCTTGTTCTCCCCATGTCTGGGTGTGTTTCCCCCATCAACCCAAAAAATATACAGTCCAATAATAAAATACTGCATCATCAAATATCTTACATCAAGGAACCAGTCACACATTCACACCCCTGTGCACACAGACTGAGAAAACTAAAGAAAACATGAGGAAAATCATTAGGAAAATCAATCATTTATTTAATTCACATTTTTTATAAAAGACTTTATTCTCTTGTCAAATGGTGAAAATATATTGTGTAGTCCTACTCTCACTGCAAACCAAGTTCACCCAAAGGTCTGAATAAAGACGTCTTATTCTTTACTTATTCCTTCACAGTTTTAATCCAACTGAGGGCTTCGTGTGCAAGAACGGCCCGGCCCAGTACTGTAAGGACTATAAGGTGCGCTTCGGCTGCTGCTGCGACTGACGACCACCACAGAGACACAACAGAGATGAGCTCTTCTTCTGATGTGATGTCCATGTTGTTTTGGTCGAACTGGAGAAGAAATAAACAGCTCATAAAAAGGGTTGATGTTGCGTCTCATTCTTCAGGAGACATATTAGGCAAAGGTTTTTAGCCATGTTATAACGGTGCATGTTGGAGTAGTACAGGATTGTCCTGCATTTGAGGCTTGAGTGCTGCAAAAAGTCTGTTTTCTCATAGTTGGGTCCCTGGTGCTGTATTGTGTATAATTAAAAGTAACAGAGGAGCCGGGAGAGAAGCTGCGGCGCTTTAGACTGTTTCTGTTGATTTTTGCCAGACGTCTAAAAGTGTGATACACACACACAAACACACACATTCATAAGTACTTGACATACTGTATATGTGGCTGGACTGAGTCAAATGAGAGATAATAGAGCTGTTTATCAAAAATTTAATTTGAATTTGTATAAACTTAACCCATCATTAAATGAGCTTTTACTGATACGATTTATTTCTTATGTTTTTTCAGTCAGAATGAGCCTCACATGAGTCTCTCATTTGTGTTGCCACTTTCAGTGCTGAAATCCAGTTGGTTTAAACTTAAAATGCCTCTGATGGTCAAACCCCAGCACTGACAGTCAATCATGAATCAGGTCCGGGGCACGAGCCGACAGTGCAGCCGCCCGGGGTAGCATTTCGTGGGGGGGGCACCAGGAGGGGAGTAGATCAGTGAAGAACCGCCACCGATCAGTTCAAACTGTAAGAGCGCAGACTACGTACCTATAAGAAAGAACTGTGTCAGTTCAGACAGTGGAAACACTCTGGACCAAACCGCTCTAAAAAGAACCAATGGCAGAGCAAAGCCAGGACTCCGATATTTAGTTATTTTAATAGATCCTTTGCTTCACCTTGTTCATTTAGCATGTGTCTCAGTGATGTGCCTCGCAGAAGCAAATCATAAGTATGTTAGGTAAGTGTACTAAACAGCTGCAATACACATATTACATAATAAACCTTTAAATCAAAACTATGGCAGGAAAAGATTCAAATAAATTGTAATGTAAAATAATGATCTGCATATATAATAACATTATGTACAGTCCCTGACAAAAGTCTTGTCGCTCATCCATTTTGTAGAAACAAAAGCTTATAACTTGACTTTAAATTAATCGATTGGTTTTAGAAATGTCTCATATGAAAGCTAAAACCCTCCCAAATTATGCTCATTATACTAAAATAAATTTGCTTCACAGAAGAAAGATTGATTGAATTAAGTAGTGGTGCTGTGAGATCCATATTTAATATCTTGTCCATGCGGTTCGACAATGATTCATACAATTTGTTGATGAAGTCATCAGGAATAGCAAAGAAAGCGTCTTACATGCCTCCAGAGTTCATCAAGATTCTTTGGTTCTGCCTTCCATGCTTCCTCTTTCATTCTACCCCAGACATGCTCAGTGATGTTCATGTCTGGTGACTGGGCCAGTCCTGGAGCACCTTGATCTTCTTCGCCTTGAGGAACTTTGATGTAGAGATAGAAGTATGTGATGGAGCACCATCCTGCTGCAAAATTTGACCCCTTTTATGGTTGGGAATGTAAGAGGTGCTAATACTTCTTGATATTTTAGGCTATTGATATTGCCTTCCACCCTGCAAATGTCTCACACACCCCCATACTGGATGTAACCCCAGACCATGATTTTTCCGCCACCAAACTTAACTGTTTTCTGGGTGAATCTTGGATCCATGCGGGCTCCAGTAGGTCTCCTGCAATATTTGCGGCGGCTGTGATGTAATTCAACCGAGGATTCATCTGAGAAATCCACCTTCTGCCACTTTTCCAGTGTCCATCCTTTTAGCAGGCTGTGGGCCTTGGCAAATGCCACACGTTTTTTTAATTGCCTTTTGTTTAGTGCTGGTTTCTGTGCACTGATTCGACCATGGAGGCCATTTCGAGTCAGAATTCTACAAACTGTTCTGGTTGACACAGGGACTTGAGGTTACCAGGCCTGGTGGAGCTCTGCTGCAGTGGAAAAGGGGCCTTGGATTTTCCAATCAACAAGCGGTCCTCCCGAGCAGTTGTCTTGTGGGGTCTGCTGGATCTGGGCTTGTCAAAAACATCTCCAGTCTTTTCAGATCTTTTTCTTATTCTTTGTACTTGATGCTGAGACACATTGAAGGTGTCAGCCACCTCAGCAGTGGATCTGGTCTTCAGCCTCTTGATAATTAACGCTTTGGTCTCAGGGTGGATCTTAGGCAGGTTGTCAGAGGTCAAGTTGCAGTTGATGTCTGAAGGTCTGATGTGCTGGGGTTCTTTTTATACACACCCACTAATTGATTGATTAGTAACTGATCACAGGTGAGGCTGTAATCTAGGACTGGGTGCATCATATGACAAGGAGACAAGACTTTTGTCTTGCCAAAATCTGACCTTTCTGTGTTCATTAAATGATCAATCTTTCTTCAGTGAAGCAAATTTATTTTAGTATATTGAGCATAATTTGGGAGGGTTTTAGCTTTCATATGAGACATTTCTAAAAACCAATCGATTAATTTAAAGTCAGGTTATAAGATTTTGTTTCTACAAAATGGATAAGCGACAAGACTTTTGTCAGGGACTGTAGTTGTCAACATTCAAACCAACTGAAAACAAAAGAGAGTCTGGGTTATCTTCACGACAACTGATCTGGTTCAACAGGACAGGACAGCAGGAGTTTCCAAAGTGATGAAATCACATGTTTTCAAATGGAATTTTACCACACCAGAGTTTTGTGACAGACATGTTGTTCTGCATGCATTCTGTGAGCGAGCTGGTATAACCACATGTCTTATCTGTCACATGGCGGATTGGACACAGGACACTATATAAGACAAGTGACCGATTCAGTTTCACCATTTTCCAACAGCGATTGGAAAACTTCTTCATTTTGTGGTAAGTATTGTTTTGGAAACTTTGAAATTTAGTTTTTATTTAGAAGTTCAGGAATAGACTTGATTCTCAATGCAGATATCACAGTGATTATCAAATCAAATGTGATTTTCAACATTAAATCATAGTACTTTCTTTTCTATTCCCCTGTGGCCTTATATCTGTGTGATCCCTCCGTAGTCCATGGGCGTATATGTGCTCTTAGACTTGTACTGATGCAGCTCAAGATCATTCTAAACGGTTCATTTCTGTCCTGTGAATATGTTTTTAGTACTGATACCTGCTCAAATGAGTGTCTGATTTCAATACTAGTTTTAGTATCGATGGCAAAGGAGAGAATTCAATTTGTCGACTGGACAAAAGTTTATTTTGTGTAATGGGTCAATGACATGACGCTGTCCAAGTGCAGTTTCCTCAGTTAAAAAGGTTCAAATTTCGTAATAATTCAGCACATTTCTGTAGCACCTCTGACCTCCATGGAACCAAATCATTTTTTCAGAAATCCTGTTATTCTGCATGTTTTTTGTCCTTAAAGTGTTAAAATGTCATGTGGTGCGACCGTGCATCATGTGGTGCCACTAATAACAGCAGGAATTCTGTGGCTGGAGTTTAATAACAGAGAAAGTCGACTTGGGTGAATGGTTCTTTAGGCGTTTTTCTTCATTTGATGCATTTTCCAGGGCAGTAGTTTGTTCATTAAACACAAGCAGGCGACTGTCATATTGGAGCAAAAGAAAATATCAATATGCATTAAAAATCTAAAGAAATGCAACAGTTTGTTTCTGATACACTTCATATTACTCACAACTTAGATTAATGTCCCAACCATGTTTTGTAAAATAAAACAGTTTTAAGGTTATTCTCGGTCGCACCACATGACATTTGACACTAAAAATGCTTCGCATAAATGTTAAACACAGATTTATGCTCCTGACACTGGAAATATTTGAAAAAGAAACAGAAACTGATATTTTTTGTATGTCATTGACCCTCATACGTTTTGCTGCTCATCCAAGTTGCTTCTTCAGTTCTGCTCAGACGCTGGAGGACACTGCCTTAAATCTGCCTGCAAGAGGAGGAGTTAGCTACAAAGAAATGACTCTAAAACTGAAACTAATGCCCTACATGTTTACAGCTTCTGTTGTTCGCTCGGCCTATTGAACTTGCCCTGAGTTCAGCAGAATCATTCAGGGCCATAATGGAGTTTTCACACCTCTGGGCCTGACCTGGCTACACCTATTCTTTTCTTAATTTGTTCTGATTTAGGTTGAGGAGGGAGTTTTAAATTGGAGACAGATGGTGTTTCTGTTTAAAGAAGGCTCCTTTTTCTGAACAAAAATAGCCTCTTTAACTCCCCTCTCAAACCAATTCTTCTTTGTCTCAGTTGACAAATCGAATTCTCTCCTTTCCCATGGATTCTACCTGGCGACTGAGGGATTTTACACTCTTTTAGTGTCTTTAGTAAGTGGTTTTTGATACTTTTACTAACTTTTTTCTCTCCCAAAGGGTTGACTACTGTCTGCTACAATGAGGAATCTGGTGTGTATGGATGAGCATTTTACGGTAAGGTAAAATGGATAGGCTATAATGACAATGTGCTGTGTTTTTCACCAACAGCTGGGACTTGCTATCATCGCAGGACTCATTTCAGGTACGTTACTTACGTTACGACACGGATTTGAGAATTGTAATTAAAGGCACAAACCTAACAAGCCATGACTCACAGATGTACGCAAAGTTTCTGCAAAATAAAATTGTGTATTTGTGATTATAGTACCTGAAATATAAGAAATGAGTCGTATAATCTAGTAAAGTTTGTTATTTTGGTCCGTACTTTCTTTAAGGAGATGTGTCCAATTGCCAGGTTGACAAAAATCACTCCTCACAGCAGTATTCTGGCCGTGTGTTGTGACAGAAAGACTTCATTGACATTTTGCGTCACTTAGGCACAATACGACCATGTAATGTTTGATTATTTTAGTGACGTTTTCAATGACCAGAACAGTTACTGTTGTTATAGCTGGGAGCCTGCAACCGGACATGCTTATGAAACCACTCCATTAGTATTTTCAGTAGATACTAAAAAGTATACAAAAGATTAACAAGGTAGGATGCTATTTTGATATAAATCTAATTACTGCTGTTTCCAATTTAGCAATTTCCACCATTCCACCTCTTCCGAGTAAGTGTTAAAAAGTAGTTTTTCTATACAATACCTGTAAATAGAATAGATCAGATGCTATTTTGTTATAAATCTAATTATTACTGTTGTTTCTAATTTAGCTCTTCCCATCATTGAACCTGACAAACGTAAGTGTTAAGAAGTTGTTTCTGTACACAGCACCTTTAGATACCGTATACAAAAGATTGTTCACAAAGTAGGATGCTTTTTTCATATGAATCTAATTACTGTTGTTTCTAATTTAGCTTTTCCCACCCTTCCACCTCTTCCGAGTAGGTGTTAAAAAGTATTTTTTGTAAACAATACCTGTAAATAGAATAGATCAGATGCTATTTTGTTATAAATCTGATTATTACTGTTGTTTCTAATTTAGCTCTTCCCACCATTGAACCTGAAAAACGTAAGTGTTAAGAAGTTGTTTCTGTACATAGCACCTTTAGATACCGTATACAAAAGATTGTTCACAAAGTAGGATGCTTTTTTCATATGAATCTAATTACTGCTGTTTCGAATTTAGCTTTTTCCACCCTTCAACCTCTTCCGAGTAAGTTTTAAAAAGTATTTTTTGTAAACAATACCTGTAAATAGAATAGATCAGATGCTATTTTGATATAAATCTAATTATTACTGTTGTTTCTAATTTAGCTCTTCCCATCATTAAACCTGAGTTACGTAAGTGTTAAGAAGTTGTTTCTGTACACAGCACCTTTAGATACCGTATACAAAAGATTGTTCACAAAGTAGGATGCTTTTTTCATATGAATCTAATTACTGCTGTTTCTAATTTAGCCATTGCCATCAGTAAACCTTCTAACGAACGTAAGTGTTAAAAAGTACTTGTTAGTTCAGTTTAATCTTGATGTAAATCCACACACACAGCACCCGATGTGTTTTGGCACAGGCTGTTGGACTGAGTGGTTCGACAGGGACGACCCCTCAGGGACTGGAGACTGGGAGCTGCTGACGTCTCTGCTTAAAAAGTATCCAGGAAAAATCTGTAAAAAACCAGTGGATATCGAGGCCAGGACTCTGTCTGGACTGACCCCAGCCGCTGCAGGAGATGTGGTCGTGTGAGTGTCTCCCACCAACTCTCTAGAAAACTATTTTTGGATCACCTGCCATGTGCAGTGTCCTGACCTCTTTTAGTACATGATCGGTAGATGTGAGAGGACTTTTCCCCAACAGTCCTCACACTACAAAAAAGGATTTTCTAGCATAGTTGAACTGATTTAGGAATTAAAATTCCCCAATTTTTATGCATAGTGAGTAGTTACTAAGGGTCAAAGTTCTCAGTAAAAGTTCACTGTGAAGTAAGTCTTTTTATTAAGGCCAATTAAGGTGTATTTATGATCAAGTGGTACCAAGATTTGATTTTACCTTTTGTCAAATGTGTTTTTATGTTTCAGGATGAACACAAATATCGGTTTCTACTGCAAAAACGCCAACCAAAAAGATAAAAAGTGCAACGACTACCGTGTTCGCTTCAGCTGCTACGCCCCCTACTGTGCAGAAGAAGGTACTGTACACCAATACGATCCCTTTTTGTGTCCCAAATCGATAAAGTTAACGAGTGAAGTGAATGTTTTTTCCTTATAGTGTGCTGGACTAAATGGTTTGACCGGGATAACCCCAGTGGAACAGGAGACTGGGAGACTTTGAGCTCTTTGCGTAAACAATATCCGGGAAAAATCTGTAAGAAACCCAAGTACATCGAAGTGAGGACTGTGTGGGGCAACATCCCTGCGACTGCAACTGGACAAGACTTCATCATGTGAGATGCTGCACTCACCACAACTCATACTTTGCAATCACATCCACACATTGGTAAAAAACGAGCTGAAAACTGAGGAAACAAATGGATTTAAACAACAGCTTTTCAGAAACTCGTGATCCACACCAGCAAACACGGTCCTGTTTAGGTGTTTTGTGGTCAGATTGTGCCTCAGACGGCTCGTGCCTACAGTTAGCATCATACCCCCGGGGAATGTTGATGACATGAGCTGCGAAGTATCGGTATCTGTTTTACATATCTGCGTTCTAAAGCCCGTCGGCCTTCCATACAACAGCCTCCGAACGTCACATCTATCAAAAACCAGGACTGTTTTAGCAGCTGACGGCCACACCACACTGGAAAAAGCCGTTAGAAAACATTAACAAATCTAGTCAAGTTTAGATGAACTTGAATTAAGAACGTTTTATCGTGATTTGAGTAAATTTTACTTAACAAATAAAATCATCTGCCAGTGGAACTAGACTTTTTGTACTTTTTTACTTTGTACTATTGTTTCAGTTACAATAAAACTGAAAAAAACATGAGGAAATTCTTTAGGAAAATCAGATTTATAAAAGACATTTTTTGTCAAATGGTGAAAATATATTGTGCCGTCCTACTCTTAATCACTGCAAACCAAAGGTCCGAACAAAGGCACCTTATTCTTGACTTATTTCTTCACAGTTTTAATCCAACTGAGGGCTTCGTGTGCAAGAACAAGAAGGGCCAGTACTGTAAGGACTATAAGGTGCGCTTCGGCTGCTGCTGCGACTGACGACCACCGCAGAGACACAACAGAGATGAGCTCTTCTTCTGATGTGATGTCCATGTTGTTTTGGTCAAACTGGAGAAGAAATAAACAGCTCATAAAAAGGGTTGATGTTGCGTCTCATTCTTCAGGAGACATATTAGGCAAAGGTTTTTAGCCATGTTATAACGGTGCTCTCGTGCATGTTGGAGTAGTACAGGATTGTCCTGCATTTGAGGCTTGAGTGCTGCAAAAAGTCTGTTTTCACATACCCCTTATCTCCGCCTACTGCTCTGTACTTAGCTGTAAATATTTCAAGTTAAAAGTTCAAGTGATACATGTAGGATTCTGAAATGTCATAGTCACTTTTCAAAAGCCAAATTACCCTAAATGAACAATAGTTTGTTGTTACGATCAAACGTCACTATTGAATAGGTGGAGCTCATCAGCTGTAAAACTGTGAACAGGAATCAATCGTCCCATTTCTAATGTTAAGCCATTTTACACTGATGTTGCGGTCGACGTGTGTCTGGCCCATAGAAAGTTCCAGAATCCATTCCCAGGCCAAATGGAGCTTTTAAAATATACATAATATGGAAAGCTTCACCAAATCAAGATGAGGAGCTGGAGTTGGGTCCCTGGTTCTGTATTCTGTATAATAACAGAGGAGCTGCGGCGCCTTGGAATGTTTCTGTTGATTTTTGCCACACTGATACACACACACACACACGCACACACACACACACACACACACACACACACACACACACTGGTCCACACATGCACATACACACACACACATACATACACACACACACACTCACACACACTGGTCCACACATGCACATACACACACACACACACACACACATACACACACACTGGTCCACACCTGCACATACACACACACACACACACACATACACACACACTGGTCCACACCTGCACATACACACACACACACACACACACACACACTGGTCCACACATGCACATACACACACACACACACACACACACACACACTCACACACACTGGTCCACACATGCACATACACACACACACACACACACACACTGGTCCACGATGCACATACACACACACACACACACACACTCACACACACTGGTCCACACCTGCACACACACACACACTGGTCCACACCTGCACATACACACACACACACACACACACTGGTCCACACATGCACACACACACACATACACATACACACACACACTGGTCCACACATGCACATACACACACACACACAAACACACACAGGTCCACACATGAACATACACATACACACACACACACACACACACACTGATACACACATACACATATACACACACATACACACACTGGTCCACACATGCACATACACGTATACACACACACACACATACACTGATACACACATATACACACACATACACACACTGGTCCACACATGCACATACACATATACACATACACACACACACACACACACACACACACACACACACACACACACACACACTGGTCCACACATGCACATACACATATACACACACATACACACACACTGGTCCACACATGCACATACACATATACACATACACACACACACACACACACACACACTGGTCCACACACACATACACACACACTGGTCCACACACACATACACACACACACACACACTGGTCCACACATACAGATATACACATATACACATATACACACAAAGCCCTGCCACAGCTGCTCTGTAGGTTTCCGTCATGTTGCTGCTTCTCTGACAGTTCCTTCAGTTTCATCCGTTTACATGAGAATTTTAAATCTGAATGAATTAATTCAGAATTAAATCATCGGAATGAAATTATTCTCCTTCGAGTTTACATGGAAATATTAATTCCGAATAAAGGTTTACATGGAAACACGTTAAATGTTTTTTATTTAATTCCGCCTCAGCGCCTGGGGCGGGGAAGGGGTCTGATTGGACAGCGACACGAACGTACTTACGTATTTACGTCGACCGGAAGAAAACACACACTTCTGCTGCTACCGGCTTTTCTGCTTTTCTGTCATCTCGCTTTGTAATATAATAATAACTTTATAGTAATAGGCAAAGGCCGATTCAACTTATAAAATAAAGTGCTTTTAGCCTAGTGTGAGGAATGCCCAGTCGGACTGGATCCAAACCCAGACCCCTGACCCAGCGGGAGCAGCTCTGGTTCGGGCCGGGCTCAGAGGACTTGGAGCGGGGAGAGGTTTACGCGCCTCGGCCTGAGAAGCGCGGAGGACGGAGCGCTCAGAACAAAATATAACGAACCAAACCGGATCTTCTGCACCACCTCAGAACCAGCCGCAGCCCTCGAACACGAAGGACCGAACACGGTTTACCTTCCCGGACTCCGGGCTCCGGTGAGTCCCGAGTCTTCCGGGAGTTGTGCACAAACTTACCGGCTTTTATTTTCATACACTCAGCAATGGCCGGAACCTTCTGCGGTAGAGGTAAAGTTTCCGCACGACCACTGCACTTCACTGTACACAAAAGAGCGCGGTGCCCATGGATGTATAATAAGAGCGTACACTTCATCTCCTCCCGTACGCCGCGGACCGTGTCTTGTTGCATACGCTGCGTGGACCGTGCTTCCTCCTGTGCGCCTCTAAACCAGAACTAACACCAGGACTAAAAACCAGGACTAAAACCAGGCCTAAACCAGGCCTAAACCATGCCTAAACCAGGCCTAAACCAGGCCTAAACCAGGTCTAAACCAGGTCTAAACCAGGTCTAAACCAGGGTTAAACCAGGGCTAAACCAGGTCTAAAACGAAACCAGAATTTTGCAGGTGTTGGTTGCTACATTCATGTAGTTTTAAAAATCATGACAATATCAATATGCGGCACGGTGGCTGAGTGGCAACACTCAGGCCTCACAGCAAGAAGGTTGCGGGTTCGATCCCCGGGTCGCCCGGGCCTTTCTGTGTGGAGTTTGCATGTTCTCCCCGTGTCTGGATGGGTTTCCTCCGGGTGCTCCGGTTTCCCCCATCAACCCAAAACATGCCCGCTCGCATAAGACCTTACCTCCAGGACCATAATGTCCACCCTCCTGTGGGCTCACCACCTGCAGAGGGGTTCATAGGGGGGGTCAGGTGCTATTAGTATTGGGCAGCAAGCTGCCCCCGCGACCCAGCCGGATTAAGCGGGAGAAGATGGATGGATGGATGGATGGACAATATCAAGTAATCCAAAGTATTCAGATTACGTTACTCACTTTAAGTAATTTAATGGATTACGTTACAAACTACATTTTGGGGAATGTAATCTGTAGGGGATTACAGTTTAAAAGTCACCTTCTCAACACTGATGCTACAACATCTAAACAGAAAGCCCCTGTACATTGCATCAAGTGGAAAAGAAACCGTGTGCAAAGTAGAACAACTCTCCCAGACTGACTGAGGCTGTGTATGTCCCACGCACAAAAAGCACAAATAAATCACAGCTAAATTCTGACAGGAAAGGCATCAGATCTCCTAACTTAATAAAAATAAATACATGCGTCGCAAATAAACAAAATAAGTGTGTAAAAAGCACAAATAAAACTCAACTAAACTCTGATAGGAAAGGCGTCAGGTTTCATAACTTAATACAAATAAATAATTGTGTCGCAAATAAACAAAATGATAAGTGTGTAAAATGTGGACTGCTAAACATCAGGTCCCTCTCCTCTGAATCTCTTTAATAAATGAATTAATTGGTGACTTTAATATTGATCTTCTAGCTTTAACTGAAACATGGCTTCAGGAAAATGATTATGTTAAATTAAACAAATCTACAAATCTCCAAGTCACGTGAACTTTCAAAGTGCCAGGAGCACAGGTGGAGGTGGCGGTGTGGCCGTCATTTCTCACTCCAGCCTAATTTCAGCCTCAAATCTAATTATACATTCCGCTCCTTTGAAAGCCTCGCACTATCTATTATGTGCACCAACTGAAAAACCAAAAAGCTGTTATATTCATAACAATCTACCGACCTCCTGGTCCATATGCCGAGTTTCTGACAGAGTTTTCTGACTTTATTTCAAGTTTAGTTTTGGAATGGGAAAGGATTGTTATAGTTGGAGATTTCAACATTCATGTTGATAACAGCAGTGAGTGCCTCAGCAGTGCTTTTGGTGCTCTCCTGGATGGGGTCAAGTTTTACCCAGAGTGTGAACAAGCCGACTCACTGTCACAATCACAATCTTGACCTCGTCCTAATTTATGGTATTGAGATTAATGATTTAATTGTTCTTCCTCAAAACCCTATACTCTCTGACCATTTTTTAATTACCTTTCAAATCGTACTAAAAGACTATCCAGCCTGCAGGAGAAAACTATAATGAAAAGAACAATATCAGAAAAATCTTTAGCCGAGTTCAAAGAAATAATTGAGCCAGTATTAAATGATATGCCTCGTGACAATGAGAACAACTTTAATCCAATTATCATGGATCAGTTTGTTGATAGGACAATGCTCACCTTAAAATCTGCTCTCGATGTTGCAGCTCCGCTAAAACAGAATCTGGAGTAAACCAAGACCTCCGGCTCCTTGGTTTACTCCAGAACTGCGATCACTCAAACAACACCTAAGACGCGCAGAGAAGTTTCCATGCCGCTCAGCGCTCCGAGCAGTCTCTGAAGACATGGAAGCTCTGCCTGCTCTCTTATAAGGCCGCTTCATAAAAGCACAAACCAGATACTATTCAAACCTAATAGAAGTAAACAAAAGTAACCCCAGATTTCTGTTCAGCACTGTAGCCAGGCTGACAAACTCGCACACTGCCCCTGAGTCTCTTCTCCTTCGAAGTTCAGTTGTGATGACTTTCTTGAATTCTTCGATTACAAAATTACAACCATTAGAAACAAGATCAACGAAGCCACTCCAAAAATCAGCCCCGAGAAAATTCAGCAAATCCAGTCAGTAACACCAATATCCCACATAAATCCTCTAACAGCATTAGACAAATTTACTTCTGTCGATGAGTGGGAGATTACCTCAGTCATCATGTCGTCCAAACCATCAACTTGTTTGCTCGACCCTATTCCAGTCAAACTCCTCAAAGAAGCTCTCCACTCAGAGTTGGGCGGTATCCAATTTTGATACCGTTAAACCGCTCTCCACATTTTCTCGGGGTATACGGTGTATTACCGCTAAGGCTAAAAAACAAAACACACACTTCGTAGCACTAAGGTGGGAGTCCGCTGGCCAAATGGCAGCTTGCACTTATACCGTTAGAAACAGAAAAGCATTACATAGGCCTAATGATACTGAAAACATAACAAAACATGTAAAAATTAGTAACTTTATTAACAAATGTTTAAAAGTGCAAATACAGCAGTCAACCGACAGAACGAAAATAACTAATTTTCTATGGGCTAAAGCTAGCTAACAAGACATAACCGAAAATGTGCATAAGAGAACGCAGCGGAAATGCTCGTTTGTATATTTTTAAAATATATTAACATGAATCTAATAAATTAAAAGTACAACTATACAACATTTCGAACCGTTTTGTACGTCAGAAAAGCCAATTCCTTATTGAAAATAAAATGATTAAGCTATTGAATATTTTTCGCCAGAAAACCAGCATGTTCACTTTTTCCGGCTTGAGTAGGGGCACGTTGTGTGTAGCTGCTCATGCGGTGCTGAAGACCCATTCCGATGGAGAGCTTGTGGCAAACGCACAGGTATTTTCGGGCAACCCGCGACATTAAAGGAAAGCGCCGACTCCATTGGATTTCCACCAAAGAAGGGGTCTTCATCTCCCGGAATATCAGGCTCGCGTACAATATGCAGTTGTCTCTGCTTCCTGCTCGCTCCTCTACAGTGCCGACCGGATCTGCCTGGCTCTCCTTGTCATTTGGCCGAACCGAAATGCTGCCAAATTGCAGACGTTGTTTTTCATTGGGACCAACTCAGCGCTGCCTGTCATGTTGTCTTGTCCTTTTCCTTCTCCTTTCGGAGCGGTAATGTCACGTGACTACGCAACATCCAGGAACTTTATCGAATGTCAACAGTTAAGAGCAAAATTAGACTATAACATAGTAATATTCGTTTTAAACTGTAATAGTATTAAATTAACAAACACAACCACACATACATAAGTGTTGAAAAACACTCTTTATTTAAATCAATTATAGTTAATAATATTTTAGGGCAAGATTTTTTTAATGACGGTAATGAATCTGATACCGTGGCTATTTTTAGATACAAGGGATACCTTATTACCGTATTACATCAACCCTACTCTCCACCTAATAATAGGTTCCATCCATAACATAATAAATATGTCATTAGAAATGGCTATGTTCCTCAGTCCTTTAAATATGCTGTAATTAAACCGCTTTTGAAAAACCTAGCTTAAATCCTGATGAACTAGCCAACTACAGACCTATTTCGAATCTTCCATTTCTCTCAAAGATTCTGGAACGAATTGTGGTGAAACAGCTTTGTCACCATCTGCAGGGCAATAATTTATCTGAAAATTTCAGTCTGGTTTCAGAGCTCACCACAGCACAGAAACTGCTCTGCTTAAAGTGACAAATGATTTGCTACTAGCTGCTGATAATGGGCTGGCTTCAGTCCTGGTCCTACTGGACCTCAGTGCAGTGTTTGACACCATTGATCACAACATTCTACTGCAGAGGTTAGAATGTGACATAGGTGTCAGAGGACCTCCCCTCAAATGGTTTAAATCCTATCTATCAGATAGGTACCAGTTTGTTAGTGTAAACCAGTGCACCTCTCCCTGCTCTAAAGTAGCTTGCGGTTTCCACAAGGATCTGTGCTTGGTCCAATCCTGTTTACTCTGTATATGTTGCCATTAGGTAACATTATCAGAAAACATGGCATTAATTTCCACTGCTATGCTGATGACACTCAGCTGTACTTATCATCAATGAAACCAAATCAGATGAAATCAATGAGCTCAGTGCCTGTGTGAAGGACATCAAAACCTGGATGACCCTGAATTACCTCCTTTTAAACCCTGAAAAAACAGAGGTCATTGTTGTCGGTCCTAAAAGGTCAGAGAGATTCTCTGTCAGACCAGATAATCTCACTTGACAATGTGAGTATAGCCTCTAGCTCTACTGGAAAAAACCTTGGAGTCATATTTGACCAAAATCTCTCATTCACAGCTCATATAAACCAAGCTTGTAAAACTGCATATTTTCACCTGCGAAACATAACTAAAATCAGAAATATTTTGCCTAAAAATGATGCTGAAAAACTTATCCATGCATTTGTTACATCCAGACTAGATTACTGTAATTCTCTGCTCACCGTCTGCACTAAAGGTACTTTAAGAAGCTTCCAGTTGGTCCAAAATGCAGCGGCCAGAGTCTAACAGGAACTAAAAGACCTGATCACATCAGTCCTGTGTTAAAATCACTTCACTGGCTTCCTGTCGAGTTTAGAATTAAATTCAAAGTTCTCCTCTGACATACAAAGCCTTAAACAATATGGCCCCATCATATCTTCAGGATGCCATTGTCCCTATCAGCCAAATAGAGCATTCGCTCTCAGAATGCAGGATTATTAGTGGTTTCTAGAGTGTCTAAAAGTACAGTGGGGGGGAGAGCCTTCAGTTACCAAGCTCCTGTGTTATGGAATCAACTCCCTGTTGATGTTAAACAGGCTCCACAGTCTCTTTATTTAAGACCAGGCTTAAAACCTTCCTCTTCAGAATAGCTTATGACCAGGTTACTTAGCTGATGTCACTAAGATAAGCTGCCGCAGGAGATAACAAGATGGGGGAAGTGTGGCAACCTGAGCACTGTCCTCTGTTTCCTCCTATTTTCTCATCAGCATCACTTACTATGTTCTCATCTGTAGTTTGTTCATTGCTATTCACATGTTGTCCCCTGTCCCACTGCCCCTGTGGAGTGTAACTCTTTCAGACGCCTGATGGCAGCTGGACCCCTCTCCTCCTCCTCCTCGGGCCTCCCCTGCTCGCCCGGCTTCTTCCCCACCTGGGTAGCTGTGGCCATACCGAACTGGCCCACGGGCCTGGACATCTATAGCCTGTCCGTCCATGGAGGTGGATCTCTCCTTCACTGTAGTTCTCCCCGAGGTTTCTTCTTTTTTTTTTGGAGTTTTTCCTTGCTGAGAAGGAGGGTCTAAGGACAGGGGATGACTGGACGATGTTTCATTTGCTGCTTTACATGGTTGTTTTTTCCTGTTTTGATATGTCTGTGTGTATGTTTGGCTCATCCATATCTTGGAACGCCCTTAGAGGCAACTGTTGTTGCGATTTTGGGCACTACAAAATAAACTGAATTGAATTGAATAGTTGGGTCCCTGGTAATGTATTGTGTATAATTAAAAGTAACAGAGGAGCCGGGAGAGGAGCTGCGGCGCTTTAAACTGTTTCTGTTGATTTTTGTCAGACGTCTAAAACACACACACACAAACACACACACACACACACACATTCATAAGTACTTGACATACTGTATATGTGGCTGGACTGAGTCAAATGAGAGATAATAGAGCTGTTTTTCAAAAATTTAATTTGAATTTGTATAAACTTAACCCATCATTAAATGATCAAATCAGATACAGCTTTTACTGATACGATTTATTTCTTATTTATTCTTCATTGCACAATTGTTTCTGAAGATGTTTTTTCACTCAGAATGAGCCTCACATGAGTCTCTCATTTGTGTTGCCACTTTCAGTGCTGAAATCCAGTTGGTTTAAACTTAAAATGCCTCTGATGGTCAAACCCCAGCACTGACAGTCAATCATGAATCAGGTCCGGGGCACGAGCCGACAGTGCAGCCGCCCGAGGTAGCATTTCATGGGGGCGGCACCAGGAGGGGGTCTCGCCCGGGGAGTAGATCAGTGAAGAACCGCCACCGATCAGTTCAAACTGTAAGAGCGCAGACTACGTACCTATAAGAAAGAACTGTGTCATTTCAGACAGTGGAAACACTCTGGACCAAACCGCTCTAAAAAGAACCAATGGCAGAGCAAAGCCAGGACTCCGATATTTAGTTATTTTAATAGATCCTTTGCTTCACCTTGTTCATTTAGCATGTGTCTCAGTGATGTGCCTCGCAGAAGCAAATCATAAGTATGTTAGGTAAGTGTACTAAACAGCTGCAATACACATATTACATAATAAACCTTTAAATCAAAACTATGGCAGGAAAAGATTCAGATAAATTGTAATGTAAAATAATGATCTGCATATATAATAACATTATGTAGTTGTCAACATTCAAACCAACTGAAAACAAAAGAGAGTCTGGGTTATCTTCACGACAACTGATCTGGTTCAACAGGACAGGACAGCAGGAGTTTCCAAAGTGGTGAAATCACAAGTTTTCAAATGGAATTTTACCACACCAGAGTTTTGTGCCAGACCTGTTGTTCTAGATGCATTCTGTGAGCGAGCTGGTATAACCACATGTCTTATCTGTCACATGGATTGGACAGAGGACACTATATAAGACAAGTGACCGATTCAGTTTCACCATTTTCCATCAGCGATTGGAAAACTTCTTCATTTTGTGGTAAGTATTGCTTTGGAAACTTTGAAATTTAGTTTTTATTTAGAAGTTCAGGAATAGACTTGATTCTTGTTTGTGGATTTTTCATCGGCTTTTAATAAAATGCAACCACATATTTTAATCAAAAGACTTTCTTTAGATTTTAAGTTGCCTGATCAGCTGCTAGCGCTTCTCCTAGACTTTCTTACTGACAGAGTGCAGTGTGTTAGGGTCAACGGACAAACTTCTGACTCCCTTGTGTCTAATACGGGATCGCCGCAAGGTTGTGTTTTATCGTCCCTTCTTTTTATTTTGTACACAGACAGCTGTAGGAGCCCAAGCAGCAACACGCACTTTGTTAAGTTCTCTGATGACACAGTTGTGCTGTCCCTACTAAAAGACAACTTTGGCCATGGTTCAGCCCGTTCTTCTTTTGAGACGTGGTGTGACCAGAGCTACCTCGACCTAAATGTCTCTAAAACCAAAGAAATAATCATAGACTTTAGGCAGAGAAAATGTGATCATGACCTCAGTATCATTCATGGTGAGGAAGTACAGGTGGTTGAGCAGTATAAATATCTGGGAACCATGTTTGATTCTAAACTGAAGTTTGACGTCAACACAGACATGATTGCTAAAAAAGCACAGCAGAGAACATATATGCTGCGCAAACTCCGCTCTTTTAATGTGAGTGATAAGATCCTCAGAGTCTGCTATTGTTCGTACATTGAGAGTCTCCTCACTTTTTCTTTTGTTTCCTGGTTTGGATGTCTCTCTGTGAAGGAAAAAAACAGCCTAAACAGTATTGTTAAAGTCTGCTCTAAAATAATTGGTGCTCAGCAGAGTGATCTGACGTCTCTCTGGAAAAGTCGGGTCACTAGGAAAGCTTGTCAAATTATTGACCAAGATGAAAGGCACATCCTATCTTCAGGGTTTACCTTACTGCCCTCAGGTCGGCGTTATCAGATGCCTCTAATTAGAAATAATCGCTACTCTTTGTCTTTCATTCCTTCTGTGGTTAGATTCATGAACTCTATGTGAGGTTTTTACCCAAAGACTGCTTAATACTAGATACACTAGTTATTCTTGTTATTCTGTTATTTATTCTGTATCCATGTGAACTGTTAGGACATATACTTGTGTGTTGTTGTGTACCTGCTGTGTGTGTTTTTACTCAGGTGGCTGCTATGAATTGCCCTCTTTAACTCCCCTCTCAAACCAATTCTTCTTTGTCTCAGTTGACAAATCGAATTCTCTCCTTTCCCATGGATTCTACCTGGTGACTGAGGGATTTTACACTCTTTTAGTGTCTTTAGTAAGTGGTTTTTGATACTTTTACTAACTTTTTTCTCTCCCAAAGGGTTGACTACTGTCTGCTACAATGAGGAATCTGGTGTGTATGGATGAGCATTTTACGGTAAGGTAAAATGGATAGGCTATAATGACAATGTGCTGTGTTTTTCCCCAACAGCTGGGACTTGCTATCATCGCAGGACTCATTTCAGGTACGTTACGACACGGATTTGAGAATTGTAATTGAAGGCACAAACCTAACAAGCCATGACTCAAAGATGTACGCAGAGTTTCTGCAAAATAAAATTGTGTATTTGTGATTATAGTACCTGAAATATAAGAAATGAGTCGTATAATCTAGTAAGGTTTGTTATTTTGGTCCGTACTTTCTTTAAGGAGATGTGTCCAATTGCCAGGTTGACAAAAATGACTCCTCACAGCAGTATTCTGGCCGTGTGTTGTGACAGAAAGACTTCATTGACATTTTGCGTCACTTAGGCACAATACGACCATGTAATGTTTGATTATTTTAGTGACGTTTTGAATGACATAACCAGAACAGTTACTGTTGTTATAGCTGGGAGCCTGCAACCGGACATGCTTATGAAACCACTCCGTAAGTATTTTCAGTAGATACTAAAAAGTATACAAAAGATTAACAAGGTAGAATGCTATTTTGATATAAATCTAATTACTGCTGTTTCCAATTTAGCAATTTCCACCATTCCACCTCTTCCGAGTAAGTGTTAAAAAGTATTTTTTGTAAACAATACCTGTAAATAGAATAGATCAGATGCTATTTTGTTATAAATCTGATTATTACTGTTGTTTCTAATTTAGCTCTTCCCATCATTGAACCTGAATGGCGTAAGTGTTAAGAAGTTGTTTCTGTACACAGCACCTTTAGATACCGTATACAAAAAATTGTTCACAAAGTAGGATGCTTTTTTCATATGAATCTAATTACTGTTGTTTCTAATTTAGCCACTTCCATCATTGAACCTCTTCCGAGTAAGTGTTAAAAAGTATTTTTTGTATACAATACCTGTAAATAGAATAGATCAGATGCTATTTTGTTATAAATCTAATTATTACCGTTGTTTCTAATTTAGCTCTTCCCGTCAATGACCCTGAGGAACGTAAGTGTTAAGAAGTTGTTTCTGTACACAGCACCTTTAGATACCGTATACAAAAGATTGTTCACAAAGTAGGATGCTTTTTTCATATAAATCTAAGTACTGTTGTTTCTAATTTAGCTTTTCCCACCCTTCAACCTCTTCCGAGTAAGTGTTAAAAAGTATTTTTTGTAAACAATACCTGTAAATAGAATAGATCAGATGCTATTTTGTTATAAATCTAATTATTACTGTTGTTTCTAATTTAGCTCTTCCCATCATGGGACCTGAGAAACGTAAGTGTTAAGAAGTTGTTTCTGTACACAGCACCTTTAGATACCGTATACAAAAGATTGTTCACAAAGTAGGATGCTTTTTTCATATGAATCTAATTACTGCTGTTTCTAATTTAGCCATTGCCATCAGTAAACCTTCTAACGAACGTAAGTGTTAAAAAGTACTTGTTAGTTCAGTTTAATCTTGATGTAAATCCGCACACACAGCACCCAATGTGTTTTGGCGCAGGCTGTTGGACTGAGTGGTTCGACATGGACGACCCCTCAGGGACTGGAGACTGGGAGCTGCTGACGTCTCTGCTTAAAAAGTATCCAGGAAAAATCTGTGCTAAACCAGTGGATATCGAGGCCAGGACTCTGTCTGGACTGACCCCAGCCGCTGCAGGAGATGTGGTCGTGTGAGTGTCTCCCACCAACTCTCTACAAAACTATTTTTGGATCACCTGCCATGTGCAGTGTCCTGACCTCTTTTAGTACATGATCGGTAGATGTGAGAGGACTTTTCCCCAACAGTCCTCACACTACAAAAAAGGATTTTCTAGCATAGTTGAACTGACTTAGGAAGTAAAATTCCCCCATTTTCATGCATAGTGAGTAGTTACTAAGGGTCAATGTTCTCAGTAAACTCTTTGTTCACTGTGAAGTAAGTCTTTTTATTAAGGCCAATTAAGGTGTATTTATGATCAAGTGGTACCAAGATTTGATTTTACCTTTTGTCAAATGTGTTTTTATGTTTCAGGATGAACACAAATATCGGTTTCTACTGCAAAAACGCCAACCAAATAGACAAAAAGTGCGACGACTACCGTGTTCGCTTCAGCTGCTACGCCCCCTACTGTGCAGAAGAAGGTACTGTACACCAATACGATCCCTTTTTGTGTCCCAAATCGATAAAGTTAACGAGTGAAGTGAATGTTTTTCCTTATAGTGTGCTGGACTGGCTGGTTTGACCGGGATGACCCCAGTGGAACAGGAGACTGGGAGACTTTGAGCTCTTTGCGTAAACAATATCCGGGAAAAATCTGTGAGAAACCCAAGTACATCGAAGTGAGGACTGTGTGGGGCAACATCCCTGCGACTGCAACTGGACAAGACTTCATCATGTGAGATGCTGCACTCACCACAACTCATACTTTGCAATCACATCCACACATTAGTAAAAAACGAGCTGAAAACTGAGGAAACAAATGGATTTAAACAACAGCTTTTCAGAAACTCATGATCCACACCAGCAAACACGGTCCTGTTTAGGTGTTTTGTGGTCAGATTGTGCCTCAGACGGCTCGTGCCTACAGTTAGCATCACACCCCCGGGGAATGTTGATGACATGAGCTGCGAAGTATCGGTATATGTTTTACATATCTGCGTTCTAAAGCCCGTCGGCCTTCCATACAACAGCCTCTGAACGTCACATCTATCAAAAACCAGGACTGTTTTAGCAGCTGACGGCCACACCACACTGGAAAAA